>LPNX010333259.1:58507-217586 GCA_001517045.1 Pseudotsuga menziesii
GTTTTACAGAAATGAGCCCCTGGAGAGATGCCCCTGCTTGGAAAACCTGCAACAAATCTAACTCTGCAAGAAATTGTAAGCCTAGAGGAGAATGCTCAACGATTCCTGCAAAATACTTTGAAGAAAAACGTCAAACAGTTCACAAAAGAGAGCAAAAATACTTTTACTCTCTAATCTCTCCACAAAATACTTTGTGGAGAGCTAACTAGACAAATACAAAAGATGCAAAGCTAAAAAAAATATACAAGTTACCTTACAACATTTGATCATGAAAATGGAAAAAAGTAGCCCAATGTCCCTCCAAAGATTTCTTAGATTAAGTGGCCCAACTAGGGCAAGAAGATTACAATAGCAAGAGAGTTTGAGAAGATAGTGGAGAAATAATCCGGCAGCATAACAATAGCATGAGAGAGCATGAGAAATGAGGGAGTGAAGCCCCCATTTTATAGTTGAGGAAGACCCCCAACCCCTTGAAGATCAATGGCTGAGATTAGACCTAGATCTAGGTTAAATCTCCACCACTAGATCTAGGTTTTTGGCTTTTATTCCTCTCAATCAATCTCCACCCTTGGATTAATTCTTGATCAATGGCTGAGATTTTTGATCCATGTCAAAACAATATACACCTTCAGATCTAGGTATTTGACCAAGATCCTCTTCATAATCAATGGCTTGGATGAGCTCTGGCAAAAACGTGGGCCCAAGTAGGCGCCCTCCTCTAGATTTAGCCTTGACTTTTAAAAATGTGGTAAGCTCCTCCAAAAATAGCGCCCTCTAAATAGATGTAGCGCCCCTCTAATGCAATGGCGTCCCTCTAAAATGGGTGGCGCTCCTCTAATTTGGTGGACATCCCCTTTAAATGGTAGCGCCCTCTTATTTTGGCCGCTCTTCCTCTAAATGTGGGCGCTTTGCTCCAAATTAGCGCCCCTCCAATTGTAGTAGCGCCCTTCTCTACTTGTGGACGCCTCCAAATATGGTAGATGCCTCCATATATAGCATGACGCCCTCCTTTTAGTTGGACGCCCACCACACTAGCGCTCCCTCAAATTGATAGCGCCCCTTTAAATGTGGTGACGCCCTCCATATTTGGCCCTTTCTCCTTTAGATGCTAGGCGCCCCTCCACATTTGGGGGTTTTAACTTGGACTTGATCCTTTTAGTGAGGGTTTGGCCATCTTTAAACTTGGCTTTGACCATGGCATTTTCTCCAAGATTAATATTTAACCTTTAACTTAGGCTAAAAATAATTTTACCATAGATTTAATTTTTCACTTTAATTTTTAAATTTTCCCAATTTGACTTAGGAAAAATTAAAAAATAAAATTGGAAAAATTAATATCTTGGCCAAGGGGGGGTGGAAAAATTATGAAATAAATTTTCCTAGGCTTAACAACCCCCAAACCCATTTACCATGGCATTATTTGATTTTTTACTTCAAAATCAAATAATATGAATTTTTGACCTAGGAAAATTAAAAATTTCCCTAGGGGAGATAGACCCCTCCTGACCAAAATTGGTCTATCTCTTCAACTGCTTATTAGAACGACTTGGGACTCGAAGCAGTGGCTTAGGGGGTTTCATAGCAATTTTACTTTGCATTCATAGCCCCTATTACAAAATGCCATGCTTGAGCAATTACATTATTTCATCAAAACTCAGTTAATTAACCACCAAGGGGTGGAATTAATTAACTGGAAAAAATTAACAAAATAATAACAACATAACGAAACTCCGCAAGACTCTAGACAAATGTCTAGCATGGTCATGAATTACACTTTAAAGCCTTAGCCACCTCATGGACTTGACTGGTAAAACGCCCGTCACCACTTTGGAGGATTTTGAGTGAAAAACCAAACCGATTAAACTCGTTTATTCAACAAGATCAATTAGAAAGGGAAAAAACACTCGATGAGGGGACTTCCCTAACAACCAGTTCCATGGTGTGGCATCCATATCATATGACCCACACTAGCACATATAATTACATTAATTATCCCACGCAGGGGAGCGGACATTTTGTTTTACAAAGGGGCAATTGCCCTGCAGAAGCGGGAGGATTTTTCCAAGGTACAATTATGTACATCCACATGTACATGGAGTTGCCACCTAGTCGAAATAGGTGGGCAACACGCACACACGCACACACACACACACACACTCACACACACACACATATATCGCGTTTCCTCATTTCCAAAATTTGGGGGGGTTGCGTTTCCGATGTTTTCTTGCTTCCTCGTTTCGTCCTTCTTTCCCTGTTTCATGCAACTTAGTTTCAAAGTAGCATTCAATATTTAATTGGCACAATGCCAGAAAATAGGGGTGGATTTGTATAATGTAATCACTAATAAGTTAACTCAGAAGTTACATGTATAAAAATCTATGTTGCACTGGCCTTGGGGATGGGGGGACGTAGGAGACGCGGGGACGAATTTCCGGGACGGCTAGAGCGCACCCCCAATTTTTCAGGGGACGACAGTTTGGGGATGACAATTATATATATATATATATATATATATATATATATATATATATAGTAGAACTAATTATAAAATTCAAACTATAGAAGGAAATATAAAGTATTGTCCAATCATCATTGTCCATTGTCAAAACGAAATAGTAAGACTCAAGATACATGCCTAGGATCTAAAACTGAAAACTTTTAATAGTTCTAACTTCTAAGATAACTATTAAACAGTAACTTAAAACTTGAAAGTTAAAACAATAACAAAAATTTACAACATTGTATACATGAATGATGAATCATTTTGAAATTTAAATAACAAATAAATTTGTATTTGTAATTTGACATTTTTAAATACTAAATTATATTTTTATAAAACTATAATAGCATGTGCTGAGATTTTTCCCCCTAAAAAAAAATAAAAAATAAAATGTAAGATATTAGATATGAAATACTTGTGCTCTGCAACGTGTTGTGGCTGAGAGGGGGCAAACTCATTGTGCTTGTGAGCCTGTGTTGAGCCATGAACTCAAAAACTTTGAGCATGTGTCGAGCGCTAGAGATTCGAGAGGGGGTTGCGAGTTGTGATCTTTAAGTTGAGAGGGACGCATGTGGGATTGCAGGAAGGGGAGCCGTAGATAAGGGAGTCATGCACGAGACTATAGACAAGAGCCGACCTAGGAAGTAGCGGCGCACTGAGTAATGGGTAGAACCATAGAGCATAGGGTTATGCAGGTGCTAGAGTGTTGGAGTGATGAGTAGACCATAGGGTTATGCGGGTGTAGTGAGTTGGAGTGTAGGTTAGGAACGTAGGATAGAGTAGAGAAAACGGGAGGGGGATACAGGTTAGAGGAATAAGGGGAGGTTTAGGTTAGGTTTTTTATTAAAATTTTTAATTTTTAATTTTTTTAATTTTAATTGTGTAGGTTCAAGTTGAGGGATATCTAGAAGTCCCCGATTGGTCGAGGGATGTTCTTGAGAAGTCCCCAATTTTGACAGGTACGTTTAGGGTACGTCTCATAAGTCCCAAAGTCTCCAACGGAGTCCTTGTTGAATTGGGGACGTTTTCGAGGAGTTCCAAAGTCCCCGGAATGTGGGAACGCAAGAAACACCATAAAATTTTGTCGGGGACGGGTCCCCTGCAACATAGATAAAAATCTATAGCGTACATTGAAGTATAGGTGGAAGTCATGGGAGTCTACTGGATACATGGTGATGTATGACTGTTGGACAAATGGGAAGGGTAGGACCCTTCTAAATTGTTTGGTACATTGTCCTAGGGATACAATGTTTATTAAATCCTTTAATGTATTAGTTCATGTTAAAGATCCAACATTGTTGTGTGAATTGTTGGATGGGTTCATCCGAGATATTTATTTGGAACATGTTATGCAAATCATAATAGATAATGTAGTTGGTTATGTTGTTGCCGACAACATGCTAATGGAGAGGCACCCCATAGTGTTTTGGACTCTATGCTATGCCCATTGCATTGCATCGATATGATACTTGAGGATATGGGTAATATCCTTATCAAGGAGGTCATTGATCAAGCTAGGAGCATCACAAAATTCACTTATATCCATGCAC
The DNA here is from genome assembly GCA_001517045.1 of Pseudotsuga menziesii. Lineage (NCBI taxonomy): Eukaryota > Viridiplantae > Streptophyta > Pinopsida > Pinales > Pinaceae > Pseudotsuga > Pseudotsuga menziesii. The sequence goes on from LPNX010333259.1 coordinate 62,561, forward strand.
TAGTTCTTAGCCTCATGAGGAGATTCACAAGAAACAGGGAGTTGTGTCTTACATTCACACATTTTGCCTGCAATTTCATTTCTCTTTAGTCTAAGCTCAAATGTTAGTTTGAGTTGAAGCAGATGTTTGCTTGTGATGAATGGCGTGATTGTGCATTTAGCACAAGAAGTGCCATCACTAAACTAGTGTACAATGTACACAGATTTCTTTGTTAAACTTTGGTAAACTTTGGTAATGTGAGAAGTGTGCACAATTAGTTAAACTTTGGTAAAGGTTCTCCACTTGTTTAATGGAGATAAACCCATAGTGGGCTACTTGTATGAGACCATGGATAGGGCCAAAGAAATTATCTGATCTTATTATGTGGGCAAGGGCATCCATGGATATTATAGCTACATGACGATCTAGGATTTGATTGATAGTAGATGGACAGGGATGCTCCATTGGCCCATTGATGTAGCAACATCTTTCTTCAACTCTAACTATGCTTACTCATGTGGCTTAGATTTTGATGTTGAGGTGATGGAAGGGTTCCTGACATGTCTCCACAGGATGGTACCTGACGTCGATGTTCTTAGAACGATTAATCACAAGATTAAGATGTATCCAGAGGCTAGCGGGCATTTTGGCTTTGTCAATGTTGCTGTTGAAAGGAGTATTTTGATACCATGTAAGCCACTAGAATCTTAAATTTTAATTATGTGTTTTATTTGAATGTTGATCTATGTTTTGATAAAATGTAGTTTAAGTCCTTTTTTTTTCTAATTTGTTGTAGATTTTTGGCGGAAAAATTACATTGCAAGCGAATTTTTTCATCCAAGTCCTCAACCAAACATGTAGCGCTTCAAGATGTAAGCGCAATCGGAGTGTATTTGAAAACATACACTAAAAAAAGCACCACAATTTAGAACTGTAACTAAGCAATTACAATTATTATAATTTCTTACCCTTTGACATGTTTCTGACTATCAAGACTCGTTAAATTTATTTATTACCTTCTTATAGGTTGGATTTCCCATGTCTCAATGATTTGGTATATGTCCACTACAATCTTCGATTGTGGGTGAGGCAGCTAGAGAAGGTACCTACTGTGGAAGCCATTTCCTTGGACAAAATTAAGTTATTAACATATTGTCTAAGTGGAGGGTGGAGTAAAAGGCCCCTATTATGGAGCAGGCACCTACATGGTTGGTGGAGGAAGAGCAATAGAAACAGTAGGCACATGGGGTGGGAGAGGAGCAACAAAACTGAGGTATAGAGGAGGACTTTGACAACATGGAAGGTGATGTGGCAGCATTAGAACCACTTTCTATAGAGCTTGATACAACTACACCCTTTAGTCGCCATCAGATTAGATGATGCAAGAACTTCTAGCGGCAAATGAGCCATGACCTTTTCCTGTAGAGGAGGGAGAGTCCATTGATTCTCTAGGATAGCTAGCTGCTAGATCTGTTATTGACAATTGTAGATGACTCATGATGATGAAATACATTTATATATTTGATGTCATTTTGTACTGGTTGTCCAATTTTGAGTCCTTGATTGGACAACTATCAATGTTCAAGATTTAGTATTGACTTTGATATATCATTTTTTATTTGGCATCTATTGCATCATATATATCAATATTTTTCCTATATTTATGTGTCAATGTGTTTATTTGATGATGTTTTTGGTTTATATGTTTAAAAAAACTGAATTTATTTTGTAATTTTTAATGCTTGTCATGGTTTGTCCATTTTTTACTCAATGTTGCACAAGAAGTTGTAATTTGGATCCCTTGTCGAATTTTTGCCGATGCCAATTTTCAACAATATCAGAAAGTCTTAGAAAAAATCAGCAAGCATAAACTCGGACATAAACTTAGAAGTTCACTGTTACCTCCAAGCTCTTTACTTCAAAGATAAGTCCAATCACCCAAAAGTACAAACTCTAGGGGAACTTGAGGACACCACCCACTATCATCTCAGTGGTCTTCCTCACCCTAGGTAGCTCTCCTCCAGCACGAGGGGGGAATTCCCTTATAGGATTGTTAAATATATCCTTTAAAACCCTTGTAACAATTTTCAGATTTAGCAAAACAAAATTTATAATCTGCTATGAATATTAATGGTGTTTTCAACTAGACAAGTGCCTTGACCAATGTGCATGGAGGTAAAGGATATATGAATTAATTAGAGAGCATCAACAATAATCAAGAGCTTAGTAAACCCATGAACCTTCAATATTACAGCAGGTATAACAGATCTGAAACATTAATTATCAGCCAAGTATCAATGATCATAGATACACTTACCACATTCAATCTTATTTGCATCAAATGAATGATACCTGATAACAAAAGGAAGTTGTAGGAAAAATTTTCATTGAATAAAGCCCCCCAAAATATTACACTTTTACATCTGACATCAATCTAATTGAAGGATCAAAGTGTCTCTCTTTCAAACCTTGTTTACAAGTTATGATCGGCAGCACCAACCAAATACACTATTCCAGTATCTCTCTTTCAAAATCTATAATCTGCTACAAATATTAGTGGTGTTTTCAACTAGACAAGTGCCTTGACCAATGGGCATGGAGACAAAGGATATATGAATTAATTAGAGAGCATCAATAGTAATCATGAGCTTAGTAAACCCATGCACTTCAATATTACAGCAGGTATAACAGATCTGAAGCATTAATTTTCAGCCAAAGTATCAATGATCATAGATACACTTAGCACAAATTCAATCGTGTTTGCATCAAATTGTAACGCCGAGTCCGTGTGTTATGGAAGAATCCGTATCCAAATGAAGAAGAGATCCATTTTCATAGTAAATAATATATATTGAATAAAATGATTGATGATATTTTACAATTGAAAGCCTGCCTTTAAATATGGTTTAGGCACCTATTGGGAGGAGTCATGTCCTCTTACGGTAATAGTAATTATTAGTTTATTATTAATTTATATGTTGTTTATATATTATTATTATTATTTATGTAACATTGCCCTTCCCTTAAGGGCAGCTTTGCCCTCAAAGCTGAGAGTGTTGATGCTCTCTTATTATGGGTTGTGTTTGAACTTTGAAGTGATGACTCGAACACCGCAATCTTGGATCGATTTCATTCTATGGACATGATTTTGGAACTTGTGTTGTAATCCCTTCTGCTTAAGTGGTGAGTTTTTGAAACAATACAACTTGTACTTATTGGTTTTCCATGTCGTCTTTTGGATTCCATTTATAAAGAATTGTCGATCTTCAATTCCACTTTTTGAAATTCCTAAACATTTGGATGCAATAAATATTGTGTCATCTGGTTCGACAACAATGGGCCGACTATATTCAACATTATTTGGAATGTAACCAATAGTTGAAAAGAGCACCACCTCTGCATAACTATCTACACTTGTATTTGTAGAACCATCATAAATTCTTTCATCCTGTTTAAGTAGTTATTGACTACTTCCCTGACTTTCAACTCCATAAATCGGATCATTAGATTTATCTGGCAAAAGTGGCTAAGAACATTGTGCAAGTGCTTTTTCTGTTACACCGGTGGGCACATTTTCATTTTTATTGACATGAAAAATGGATGGTGATATAGAACTAGCCGTGTTATTCAATTTGATGTCCAATACATCAATTCCGTCACTTTTACGTTCTTTACCATGTTTTTCCTGCAAGCTTTGAAAATTAGATTGGGATTTAATTTCCAAGTCTTCGTCTTGGGAGGCCTCTAGTTCGCTTTGTTGGTTTATTTCATTGAAGGTCTTGTCAACAACTTTTTCATTTGATTGTTCCTTATAGTCAAGTGCTTCTTCCATTTTCCTCATATATCGATCGAAGATCTCATCCAATTCTTCTTTAAATGACTTCATGGTTAAAGTAACACCGAGTCTGTGTGTTATGGAAGATTCCATATCCGGATAACGAAGAGATCCATCTTCATAGTAAATAATATATCTTGAATAAAATGATTGATGATATTTTACAATTGAAAGCATGCCTTTAAATATGGTTTAGGCACCTATTGGGAGGAGTCATGTCCTCTTACGGTAATAGTAATTATTAGTTTATTATTAATTATATGTTGTTTATGTATTATTATTATTATTTATGTAACACAAATGAATGATACCTGATATAAAAAGACTTGTAGGACAATTTTTCATTGAATAAAAGCCCATGAACCTGATATTACACTTTTACATCTAACATCATTCTAGTTGAAGATCAAAGGATCTCTCTTTCAAACCTTTTTTACAAGTTATGATCGGCAACACCAACCAAATACACTTTACCGGCAAAGAAACAAATGCAAACATGAATGAGCCCTAGGGAAACTTGAGGACATCACTCGTTGTCTTCTCAATTGTCCTCTTCTTCACTTTAGGTCTTCTCTCCTCTAGCACGATTGGGGATTCCCTACTAGGATTATTCAATCTATCCTTAAAACCCTTGTAACAATTTTACAGAGTTTGCAAAACAAAATTTAAAATCTGCTATAAACATTACTGATATTTTCAACTAGACAAGTACCTTGACCAATGGGCATGTAGTCAATGGATGTATTAATTGATTGGAGATCATCAACAATGATCAAGAACTTATTAAACCCATAGATATGCAATATTATACGTTATAACAGATTCGAAACATTCATTTTCATCCAAGTATTAATGATCATAGATACGCGTAACATAGATTCAATCTTTCTTGCATCTGACATCAATCTGGCTGAAAAGGATCAAAATAGCTTTGTTTTAACTCTTCCATTACTAGTTATGATCGAAAACACCAACCAAATACAATATACCAGTGAAGAAACAAATGCAAACATGAGTGAAGCCTAGGGAAGCTTGAGGACACTGTTATCACACAACTTGTAGTTGTCCCTAAAGGTATCCCATCCGGACGGTAGAGGAGATGGACAACTAAAGAGGTGACCCAAGAAGTGCAATGGTTCCCAATGCAAGCTGTGAGTCACGTCAACCGAGGCACTCTTCACTTTAGATTATGAAGAATCACAACCAAGGGGGAGACCCTATAGCCAATCAAAGAAGATTAACCAAAGCAAAGGTTCATAGGGGAGTGTGTAAATTGAGTTATGGAAACCAATGCAAGCTTAGGTGAGCCCAAGAGTTTAAGTATGGTTGAAGAGGCTTAAGATATTAGGAATGTTTCAACCAATGAATGCGTTAGGCCACCTAGGAGGACCAAAGAGATAGATCTAACACCATGAAATACACAAGTAGGGCCCACTTCCTTAAAATAGCGAAATGATCCAAATTGGTCTCGCAAGGTCAAATTAGGGGTAATATGGTGCTAAGGGGTGTTTGATGATGTGGATCTATGGATCCAAGATAAATTAGATACACCCACATATGGGATCTTAGCATATGACACAATCCCCAAGAAGTGCGAATTGACCCAAGGAGACTAGTTCCTTTAGATGGAGGGGCAAATGGAGTCTAAATTATGCCAAATTGTAGATCGGGGTAGTTAAGGCAATTTTCAAAGTGGGTTTAGGATGACATGCCCAAAGAGAAGTTAGATCTCAATAGATCTAAGGTTGAAAGTGCATCACCCAATGACCCAAGTGGGGCACAACCCTCAAAATGAGGAATGGGGCCCACAAGGCAAAAATCAAAGAAATGAAGCACTAGGGGTAGGTTATCAAGGGAGATGAGTGCAAATATCTCACCTACCCAAGTCTTGGAACTAGTAAAACTCACCCAACCAAGGAGTGCGACCTCACCCAAGGAAGGCTAAGTGCCTTGGAATATGTGTCAAATGAAGCCCGATTGCCACCAAACTGTAGATCCGAATTGTCGTGGATGCTATAGAGGTGGGTTCTTTTTATTATTCCCAAAGAAAAGCTAGATCCAAGTAGATCTAGAAAAAAGTGAAAAATGAGGGTTTTAATCAATGAGGGTTTTGAGATCTAAGGGAATAGATGGATAGGATAGAAGAATTTCATACCTCATGGAACATACTTGGAAGATGAAGATGGAAGAGGCTTATGACGAGGATTACTTCCCACAAAGATCAAATGCCAAACTTTGATGAACCCTTCTTGCCAACGTTTTGCCTCCTTCAACCACATCAATTTTCCTATTCCTGTCAATCAAGGACACAAAGATCAATCAATCAATCACGAATGGAAAGAGATGCATACAAAGAGATGAGAAACATGAATTGTTGGTACAAAAGACAAAACAACTCCTTGTCACCCAAAACGTCCTCTTGAAGCTTGAAGGGTAGGCCTCCCCACCAATTCGCACCCCACCAAAACGTCTTCTTTTCCTGCAAAACAATGTTAGTTGAAGATAAAATCAAGATGGCCACCAATGTCTGTCAGTGCATAGGAAGAAGCATTTACAAATTACAATCACCACAAGCATTCGAATTCCAAGATCCAAGATGCCTAAGAAAGTATTTTTATTCCAATAGCCAAGAGCCAAAAATCTCTAGATCCCTCCACCCCATTACAATGAGGAGCTCCCTTCTGTAATTAGGAATGAGAGATAACAAAATCCTAACCACCTTTCAAATGGATGGCTAAGATTAAAAGATCAACATGTTCTAATCAATGGTTGAGATGAGCTCAACATAAAGTACATGGATCAATGCAATTATATAATATGTCAATGAACTAAATCACCCTAGGAGGGCATCCCACAATAAAAATGAATAAAGTTCATGGTGGGTCCAGGGGGTATTAACTAACACCCGTAGTGTGTCCCCATGGTGCAATAAAAATAAATACAACTTTTTTAAATGCAGAATAATGGCTCTTTGAGGAAATCGTGAGCCTCCAAAAGCTCCAGAAAATCATAAAATATGCCGGAGAGATGGATGTGGGTCCATCTAAGTGCTGAAACTGCTAGAGGAGTGGGAGACATCACACTCATCATCAAAACTCATCCCATTCCATTTCTTTGCCTCAGTAGCCCAAATCAAATTCTTCAGTAGCCATTTTTATTATTTTTAATCTGCCTCGAGAACCGTGATATGGCCCAAACTGCCTCCTAGAGTTCCAGCGTTGTCAAACTGAGCCCACCCAGGCTCTCTGGGAGGGGGGTAATATGGTAAAAACAAGTGCCTGTACCACCCCCTCTTCATATAGCGCCCTGGTTGAACCAATCAAATCACCTCTCTCCTCTGACAAGCCATTCAACATGGAAAAACTGCACCAGAATGGTACACTAAGACAAATCATAACTATAACTGCTCGGAACTGAAAATAAACTGTCTCATTGGACTTAGGGGCCGAAATCCATCTAAGGTGCATACTCATACACCCTACAGATCTTTGCATGATCAGGTACAATATCCAATTTGCTCAGACAGATAGAATAATAATCTGTAAATGATCAAATAATCAATAATATAACCTAGGCTAACATCAATCTATTGCAAGTGTTTAGAGGTTAAGACATGCTCTACAAATCATTCAAATAACAATTATAACAAGTAACAATCATTTCACTGGCGATCTATCAACCAAATATAGAGTTTCTTTAATTAATTATAACTCAGACCAATTTCAAGACCATACTCACTTCATAGTTGTAATCAATTTGCTAGTGAAGGGTGAGGGCTAGAATTCAAATGGTTAGGATAAAGGGTGACTACCAACTTGACACATTGGATATGGAATGGGGATACTCACTCTAGCATATGTCAGACAAGCAATAACACAGGGAATGGCAGTGACTCACAAATGGGTAAGTTACGTTCAAAGGTGCTTATTCACCTTGACAAATGCTCACAATCCAAATCAAATACAAGTGAGGCCAACAATCTTTTAGATATAACCTTTTTAAGAACCATTGCCTTTTGGGCCTTCAATTTTCCATAGCCTTGATCCATTTGTTACACGTTTTTATTTATTTATTAAGGCTTCATCCATTCATGTATGTTTAAAAACACTACTTTTCATGAATGGGCTTTTACAAGATATTCATTACTTTTAGAGCCAATTTCATTAGGCTTGCCTTGCATTCATGTATGTTTAAAAACACTTCTTTTCATGAATGGTCTTTTCATAAGATATTCATTTCATTTCCAAATACATTGTATTGATGGCAGCGCTACTTGCTTAAGGTTTAGCCAACACAACCTAGGCAACTCAGAGCCGAGACACAAATAAACAGGGAAGCTTATCCAACAAAGAGGCTATAGAGGGGAAAGGTCCTCCATGCCACAAGTCAAGTAGTAGGTTGGGTTAGAAACATAACTGGAAGGTAAAGGATGGGTGGAGATGGTGAACGATGAAACCAACACTAGAAAGCCACAGTATGGTGGGAATGATCACCTCTATTCTCCCTAAGGAGGGTAAAACCAATGAGTATGGGTCAAGAACTTCTAGGTCTAAGTAGGGACATACATACATAATATCAATACAACCAAGTCCACATATTTATATGACTGCTAGATCATGACACTAGATGCTAATACATGTCACAAGAATGAGTATAAAAGCAATATTAACCAATCACAAGATAATATCCGCCGAGTCATATACATGTAAATAATCAATCTGAACCAACATCTGTCTAATGTGAAACTATTGCTGTAACTCTGGGCACTACTGACTGCTCTGCAAATGGCTAAATGACTACATTAGTCTTCAAATTTGAGTGTCCTGAGACTCAGTCATGGCATGGGAAAGTACTATAGTCCTTCATCAAATAGTGATCCATCATAGATTCTCATCTCAACATCTCATATGTAAGGGAACTGGCTGAAAAAGTGTACTGGAATTTGAAAAATAGAATATGGTAGCCCGACTACTGTATATGTGATAACATACACCACCCATTGTCATCTCAGTGGTCCTCCTCCTCACTTTAGGTTGGATCTCCTCTAACACGATTGGGGATTCCCTAAAAGGATTTGTGCAACATTTCCTAGAATGATTCATGTTGCTGCCTTAACCCGCACATGAACGTGAGAAAAATATCAACTCATTGAGAGCGGCCTTGAGGGCAAGTCCAACGAATCAGGTGCAGCTGCCACCACAACACTGGACTCCTCTATTTAGGCCAATTTTGAAACAAAGCGAAAGGAGGTAGACCCTATCAAAATACTATGGATGGTCGCTTTGCAAAAAGTGACTTAGGAGTTAATGAAAACATATGAATCTAGTGTTGTAGTGATAGTTGCACCTGATTCGTTGACTTGCCCCCAAGGTCCTTCTCCGTGAGTTGAAATTTCTCTCACGTTCACGTGCGGGTTAAGGTGGCAACATTTTGTTGCCCTTGCTAGGGATAAAATATTTTTATCACCCTGTAATAAATGACCTTGTTTCTTCTTGAATTTTTTTACTTTGTTTGATGAATGTAATGGACTATATCTTTTTATATTTCATTTGTCGATTCCACTAATTTTTTCAATTTTCTAACAAATCATTTACAAAAAAAAAATTGTGAGAGATTATTGTTGTATATTTTTTTTTTCACATCGTAGCTTCATGAAGGGATGAAACCTTGTTGCTTACAAATTTTGAAGATTTGTTGTGTGTAGAGATTGTTACCGACTAGGCTACACCTAGTTGGACTTTCAGTGAGCCGCTAATGATGAACAAGATACTTGTTCATATTCAAAGTTCAAAAGTACAATTAGGCCTTCATGGCCGTTTTATTTTTTGTAACACATGTTCATACCCCCTTGGGGAAATTGTAAAAAATGTCCTAGCATTTAATTTTTTATAGAAGGCTTGGCTTCCTGGACTTAAGCATCAAGCCGACTAGCCCAGAGTGTTTTTTCCCTTGGTTATTATTGGTTGTTGAACAAACGACTAATAATTTCTGAGTTTTTCACTCACGACTCCAAAGCTGGGGTAGTCATCTTCATGTTTCGGCTTAGGGAGGTTATTAGAGCCTTCGTGTCAGTGTTTTTCACCATGCTAGGCATTCCAATTGGGTCGTATGAACATGTACTAGGCCCCCCTAGAGTTTTGTCAATTTCCGCAAAAAATAATTTATTTATTTATTATTATTTTTTAATCCATTTTTAAGCCATTTTTTAATGGTTTAAGTAAAAAATTTCAAAGTGTAATAAAAATCAGATACGGATTCCGTTTCTAACGTGGGGACACTCGTTTTCACACCCGGAGTGTCCACTTTACCCAAGGGACCGCTTCCTACATCAGTCGGGTAGCTGGAGCCCTCCTTGAGGCATCATTTGGCTAAAAATGCATCAAAATGGCTTTTTAATTCTATGTTTGAACAAATTGGCACTAAAGTCAAATTCTAAAAAAGTCAAAATCAATTAAAAAAAATTGATTTGAGTGACATGGCAAGGGTCCCATGTGATTAGCGATTCATACCTCCACTCATATAAAATCCAAATTTGGTTTTAAAATAAGGTTTTTGAATGTTATATTATGAAGGTGACGTGAAGTTGGAAGGGAAATTGCAAGCATGGAGTAGGGGCTGCGCTAGCATTTGAATGTGGACCCCTCTTCATGATTGGCATTAAAATGACTTTGGATAAAGTCTTTAACTTATGCTTACTTCACATTGGTGGATAGTGTTAGATTTTTAACATTTAAGCTAGCATTATATTAGGATCTTTAACTGAGAGAATAACAAGCACAACAATTAAACACAAGAGACAATGAACACAGTGTTTTTCCTCGGGGAAACCATAAATGGAGAAAACCCCACAACTTCCTCAGAGATAGAATCGACACCAAAAGTAAAACCCCAAAACAGTAAGATGATCTCCCGACAGCAGTAGCCTCTTTCTTTCTAGCCCCAGCAACTTCTTCTCCCTCAGCTATGCGCTACAACTGAGTGTGAGTGACTGTGTGTTAAATAGAGAGGCTCACTCTCTATTTATACTAATTCCCAACTTGACAATAACTCACTAGGGCCGACTTCAGTAGAAGAGTCTAATAACCCTAGGGCGCCACAACTGCGGGGACTTTAACCCTTGATCAATAGGAGGGTTACCCACAATGACTTGACATGACTTGTTTACATTATAGAAACTCCTGATCGGAACATCGGGGCATGACATGACTCAATTACATTACAAACACTTCCCGGAATAAACATCGGGGTACACTACATAAGATATACAAGTGAATACATTCTGAAGTTATAATTACATCAACACTCCCTCTTAACTAGGAAGGTATTCTCTCGACACAATTTAGCAACACAAGTCTTCTTCTCTATATCATCTGGATCATCATCGAGTCCTCGTCATCTTCATCTGGATCTGGATCATCACTGGATCTAGATCATCATCACTGGATCTGGATCATCACTCGATCTGGATCATCTCTGGTTCTGGAACATCTCTGTTGGATCATCATCACAGGTGCTATCTATTGATTCTTCTCGTCATAGGAAGTTCTACAGAGCCAGCCCTTTTTCATGCTAGTTGTAGGCCTAGCCTCCATGTAGGTCTTGTTATCACCCGCCTTGTAGTTGCCTGTGTGAGGTGGATCCAGGATGGATGGTAGAGAGGCAAGCAACTAAGGGGTGGAACCACGACTGCCTAACCTCCCAAATGGATGGTTGTCACGCCAATCAAGGCAGCCTTCACTTTATGTTATCCTAGTCCAAGACAACAATGGGGGAGACCTAGATCTGCTCCTGACAGGAGAGATCAAACCTAGACACCAGAACAGATCAAATGGGGCTTTAAGGTATGTAAGGTGCAAGGTAAATGGAAACCCTAGCTCTAGGGTTTAGGTACTAGCAACTGATGGAGATGACCATTGTCTTGGGAAACGTAACTGTGACAGGGTAAGCAAGGACAGAGTTGGGACTGTCTAGTACCAAGGAGACAAACTCAGTGAAAGATAGGTAACTTGATTTGTAAATGAATGTTGGCAAAGGGAATGGGAGTGAGGTCAAGTTAGGGCTAGCGCTAGCTAGGAGATCAGTGCCTTATGTGCATTGGGTAATGGAGTCAGCATCAACCCAATGTTTCAGTGAACCCATTTGGGATATACCCTGATCTATGGACCCAGAAAAAGGATTTGGCCTGGATAACTCAGGTTACAGGAAATCCAACAGGAGGAGGGCTAGCGCTAGGGCTTGGAAAAGCAGATCTGCAAATCTGTAGCCACCAAGAGACTATCAGCTTAGTGTTAAAAGAGAAATGAGGTTAGGGTAGCCTGATCTACAAACCCAAATCAGAAAATTAGCAGAAAAATCAGATTTAGAAAAGTCAAAATCTGATGAGGGGGCTAGGGGGGTTGAAAACCAATTTTTCAGATCTAGGGCAACCTGGAAGGAACTAGCTTAATGTTGGAGGTGTTCTGGAGTGCTTAAGCCTTGATCTATCAACCTATCTTGTCAGATTTCAGAAAAAGTCAAATCTGGAAAAGTCCAGTTTTCAGTGGGGGCACTAGGGCTGTTTCAATCAAAAACTTAGATCTAGGTCAAATTGTCAAGAATTTGGACAGCGTTGGGGTTGATTTGGACTGTGTGGGACTCGATCTATCCGTCTGTGAAGTCAAAATTCAAAAAAATTCAGAACCCTAGCAGGTCAAATTTTCAGTGGGGGGTTTTGCAATTTTCTGGCTAAAATTCAGATCTAGGTCAAACCAGCAGGAGTTTGACCAGCATTGCAGCAGATTTAGTGAAGGGGAGGCCCGATCTATGAAACCCAGAAATGGTTTGGCCAAAGATCGGATTATTCCCAGATTTAGTGCTTTTTAGGGTTTTTAGTATTTAGGAGTTTTCAGAAAATTTGAAGTAAAGCAAGGTACAATGGAATAAGATCTGAAGAGAAGAGACTCACCTGTTAGATCTTACCTGGAAATTCTTGTAGAAGTCTTTAACAGTGATGATCTTTGCTATCTCGATCAATTCTGGAAGATCCCAATGATTTTTATGAATGATCCAAGAGCCAAAGACCCCTTACAAATGAGAAGCTCTCTCCTTTAAATAGAAATGAGAGAACCTCAATCATAACCGAATCCTAACCACTTTCAAAACGAGTGGCTAAGATTAAAAGATGAAATGTTCTAATCAATGGTTGAGATGAGCTCAACATACAATACTGTATCAATATAACCATAATTTATCAAAGTGGACTAACCCACCCAAAAAATGTAGCCCACTCAACAAGAAATAAATGAAAGCACATGGTGGGTCCAAGGAGTGTTTAACTAACTCCCTCTAGGTGTCCCCATGGCACAATAAAATAATATAATAATTTAATTCGTTGACTTTTGTGCCGCCTTGGGGAAATCGTGAGCCTCCCAAAAGAGCTCTAGAAAATAATATAAAAATGCCCAAAAATAGATGTGGGCCCAATCAGGAGCTGCAACTACTGGAGAAGGTGTGGAGGACATCACTCTCATCATCATGACTCATCCCATGTCATTTCTTTGGCTCAGTAGCCCAAATCGATTTCTTCAATAGCCATTTAATCATTTTTTAATCTGCCTCGGGAAACGTGATCCTGCCAAAACAGCCTCCTAGGGTGCCTGCGTTGTCAAACTGAGCCCACCAAGCTCTCTGGGATGGGGGTACTATGGTACAGACAAGTGACTGCACCCCCCAATGCCCATACAACGCCCTAGGAGATCCAACTGAAACATCTCCCTGCTCAAAAATATCAATCTGTAAAGAAAAACTGCATCAGAATGGCAGAGTGAGCCTGATCACATCTGTAAGTGCCCGAAACTGGAAATAAACTCTCTCATTGGACTCAAAGAGTCCAAATCCATCTAAGGTGTATACTCATACCCCTCATAGGTCTCTATCTAATCATCAATCATATCCAATAAACAATTTAACCATCTGTGAATAATCAGACACCAATAATAACTCAGACTATATCCATCCGCTGCAAGTGTTAAAAGGTTAAGACATGCTCTACAACTCATTCAAGTAACAATCACAACAAGTAGCATTCATTTCACTGGCAGTACATCAACCATTACATATATAAGGCTTTATTTATTATTACTTAGACTTAGAATTTCAAGACTATACTCACTTCATAGCTGTAGCCAATTTGCTAGTGAAGGGTGAAGGGTGGAAATGACAAGGCTAAGGCAAATGATGACTTCCTACTCAACATCATGACACTTTGGACAAGGAAGGGGAATACTCACTATAACCAATGTCAGACAAACAACAACATAAGGAATGGCAGTGCCTCACAAATGGGTGAGTTGTTTAGAGAGTGCTTATTCAACTTAGGCATCATGTTTACATCAAGCTTGATCCAAGTTCTTTAGGATCATCATTTTATTCCATGGCCTTTTTGGCCTATATGAACCTTTTGGGACTTCACCAGTGCTTAAAAGCACAACTAATCGCAGCTTTCATTCGGGACATATTTATTTTAACAAGGTCAGCAATTTTTGGATATATCATATACCATATTTTTAACCATTGCTTTTTGGACCTTTTCTTATACTCTTCAAGGAGTATTTTAGCATTTCATTGCTCTTGCCCTTTTTACATATGTTAAGAAACACAGTTTTATAATTTTCATTTTTCATGGGCGCATATTCAATATTTTCAATATAGGTAGTACATGAGCTTTCAATTTTAGCCAACAACATCTCAAGTGACTAGGAGGAGTTCTGCACAGTGCCAAACATCGAGACAACCAACCAAAATGATTTAGGCATACTATCCAACTTACCAAAGGCAAGTTTTGTCACCAACTCAGAGCCGAGACACAATATAAACAGGGAGGCTTGTCCAACAAAAGTTCTAGCGGGGAAAAAGGTCCTCCATGCCATAAGTCAAGAAGTCAGTCGGGTTGAAAACTAAAATTGAAGGTAATGGATGGGTGAAGACAATGAATGATGGAGCCAACACTAGCAAGCCAAAACAATGGTGGGAATGACTACCTCTATTGTCCCTAAGGAGGGTAAAACCAATGAGTATAGATCAGGAACTTCCAAGTCTAAGTAGGGACATCAACACATAGTACTAGATACAACAAAGTCCATATAATTATGACCGCCAGATCATGATACCACAAGTTAATACATGTCACAAAAATCAATATAAGAGCAATAATAACCATAACACAATATAAAATGTTGAGTCATAACCCTGCAATATAATCCATCTGAGACACCATCTGTCCAATGAGAAAGAACTGACATAAAACTGGGCATCAATGACTGCTCTGAAAATGACATAAATGGCTACATTGGTCCTCAAATCTAAGTGTCCTGAGAATCAGTCCTGACATGGGAGAGTACAATAGTCCACTAATATAATAATGATCCATCAAAACTGCTCATCTCAGCATCTCATATGTAAGAGATCTGTCTGAAAAAAGTACTGTGTCTGAAAAATAGAATATGGTAGCCTGGCTACTATATATGTGATAACATCTAGCTCCAGCTGGGACAAGCGCTCTGCTGAAAAGAGCGCTTGTGAACCTCAGAATCTCTGGTCCTCGCACTCTGCTTCTCGCATCCTCGATCAATCCATCCAGCTCTACAACCGCTACCAAGAATGCCCCTGACTACCTGCAGCATGTCCAGAGCTATACCAAACTCACAGACCGGTCGTCAGAGCAATATGTGGAAAATATATAAAACACTGAAAGTAAAGATGCATGAAACGAAAAAGCAGAAAATAAATTTGATCTATAACCATGACTTTCAATAAAAGTTTGAATTTTTTTATTTTGTAGGATAACAAAATTACACTAAGAGCTTCGAAGACGAGCTTCAGGCAAAGATACAAGGTTCTACACTACTGCCGGGAAGGCTTATTCATGTCCTACCTACCCTACTCTAACCAATTTAGACAAGTGTTAGGTAAAATCATAAATCCAATGTAACCACTTGCTGAACAAATCTATTGAGCTTTCTTTACAGTTAATGATACAACAAATCAAAGATGGCTTGTGAGCAATGTGAATGAAAATTGAAGCCATTATAACTTGTTGTTTGAAAATTAAAGAAAGACATGGATGAAGAGAAATGAAATCATGCCAGGGATGATATTGATTGTTGCAAACTTTTTCTACCCATAGATCGATAGGATCATAAAATTTATGCAAGTTTAAATTTGATGAAATAAAAGAATACGATACATGATTCATCCCCCCTAGGCCATCATTTCTTCCCTCCTTTTTCTGGTTAGCACACTCAATCATACTCACATCATGATCAATGGTGACGCAAAATAGGGACAAAATAGAAATCATTAAACCAGAAATTGAGATTAACCCCATTTGTTGTTTATAAAATGAGAAAATATGGAATTGGTCTTTATAAAGCTTTTCATTCACCCAATCAAAGAAATTAGCAAAGTTGAAAGCATTATGCGCCAAGGATGAAAGGAGATAAAATGTTTTACCATTGACCATTTGGCACTTTTGAGACTCTGCACCGCATGATACCATAGAGGACTTCAAAAGCTGGGATGGGAGGGTGGATTGACAAATTAAGACTTGATTTGGATCACCTAAAGATGTTAACACTAATCTTCCATGTGATATGGGACATTTGCTAGAGAAATTGGCAAGATTAAAACTAACATTCCAAGAACTAGGCTCACCATGATTAATCTCCTCAACCAAATCACCTTGATAAAAAATATGACGAGGAATAGTAACAACATTACAAGAATCATTCCTTGCAGGCTCTTGATGATTATTGGGACACAGATTCCGGTTCGAAAGATGTGACAAAGAAGGTTCTAGGTCAATCTCGCTTACTATTATATCATCATCATGTGGTTGCTCTTCTTGAGATTGTTCATTACATTCAACTGAGGATAAATGATCATCATCATTCATTTGATAAGGAAAAAACATTACTATGTTCATTTCTATCCTCACAAACTTGGTCTTCAACTACAATATGACCACTTGATTGCTCTTCAACGGAAGTTTTATTAATTTCCCCCTTTTCTTCTTTTACGGTGATATGATCAAGATCTAAATCCAGATTCGGATAGGCTGGATACTGACTCAAATTATCATCTATTATGCAATGACTATGGAGTTCCTCTTCTAAAGGCTCTTTAATGGACTCACAAATGGAAGGCTCAACTATGGATGCTTCTTGATGGTGATCAGGTTCTCTTCCACGGATCAAATCCAGGATTTCCTCTGTGACTGCTTCAAGTAATAATAACAAAGTATCTTGTATGATTTGATTGATATCCCTCTTAATTTCAGCACGGGGTTTTGAAACATTATCCTCAAAGGGCTGCGTTAAAAGGGCAGTGAAGGTAGTTTAGACGTTAATGAGGGTAGGTTAGGGTTTAAGGAGGCTACCCTATAGCAGCGAGGGTTTAAGGAACCTAACACTAACTCTAACTTAGGTTTAAACTAACCTAAGAATAACCCTAGACTAGGTTTTGGAGAAGAAAAGGAGGTGAAGGTTTTGGGAAAAGACAAGAGAAAAACCTTACTGTAACCCTAGGGTGTATAGGGAGAATGGCTTGCCTAATGAGAAGGAGACCTAGGTTAGATGACAAATAAGAAGACCTACACTTTATCCCTAGGAGACTCCTAAAAAGGATGTGCTTTTATAAACCAATGGTGACTAAAGTATTGAAGATGAACAAGCCAAAACAAAATGCAGCTAGACTTGTTACCATTCAGTTATGAACATGCATCATACATCAACATTTAACAAAGAGAAGTATTGAAAAAGGACATCAGATACTTGCTCATGCAAGGTTGTACCAACCAATCAAAGCATCACCTTCAAAAAAAGAGGAAAAACCAAGATACTTCAAGAATTCGCCATAAAACCTAGAAAATAGCCTTCATCAAGAGGGGTGTATCACTCCAAAGAACCCTAAGTAGCGTTAAATAGGTGCATAATGTTTTTATCCCACTTGTCTTCTGTTAAAATGAAGTGAGGAGAGGTTTATTTATAGCCTCTCGCCTTAATTATACAAAATATCTAGGCCTACATGGCTTAAAAAGTCAATTTGAAATTATAAAATATCAACTTAGAATTAAAACATAAAATAATATAAAAATAGCCAAAAGTAGGCTTATAGTAGGCTACTTGGGGTATTTTTCCCCTAAGTGCCAAAAACCGTTGAAACGATCGAATCACTCCGAACGAAATGGTGGAGTGAGTTGGAGGAGGGGCGTCATGCCCCTGCTAACCTCGAAATGCTGAGAAATCCCTCAACGCCCCCTCAAAGCAGCATGTATGGCATGGCATGGAAGACGACGTCCTCTGAGGAAGGAGACCAGGGAGAGAAGGCGCCAGTGTGCATAAGGGCCAAGAGAGTGTCTGAGGTGGTTGTGAAGGGAGACTAAGGTCTCATAGCTAAAGCAAAGGCCACTAGAGAAAGGAAACATGGTGTGGAGTCATTTGACCCAGTGATCAATCCCTAGGAACCCCTGACACCAACCTCAGGGTTAAAACCACCAATAAAGGGCAGTCAACAATGCCATTAAGCCATAATACTCCTAAAGGAAGGACCAAAGGGCCCGTCCATGACCACTACTGCTGAATAACGCCCCTCCCGGTCGAAAAAAATGGCCTCTCTCCCTGGGCACATCTGAAGGTGCACTGGGTACAGGTGTAGCGTAACATTGACTCCAACTGCAGGACGAGTGCTCTTCCCGGGTGTGCTCGAGAACATGTGAATCTTCTAGTACCTGTAGACCTATACACACATCAAATATCCCAAGGGATTAGAAGCATCTTGAGGTAGACACTTTCGTCCTGCCTTGTTCGCAAAATAAAGGAAACAAACTAAGAACAATAAAGACTAACTAAACCATGAAGGAACATCGAATGCAATGCAAAGTGACAGTAAAATGTCTAACTAGAATGCAACTAACCCTACCTACACTAAACATAGTAATCCAAATGGGTTAAGTGAAATCAAACCACCAATACAACCATCTGAGTAAACAATTCATACTTGAGACCATACCTTTGTCTTTTGATGTAATCCATGATAGTACCTCATCGATGATATGTTGAGTGCACACCAGGATCTTGATCTGGGTGAGGAAAGGAAACTGGACCATTTTAAGAACCTGGAAGACTTAAAATTTGTGCCATGGAGAGGGATTTGCTTTGACAATCTTTCTTGATCCATGCCTCTAGTGAACTTATGTATGGGTCTGCTCCATCATACATCGGTATCAAGAATTTTTTTGCATGGAATCGATTACCAGACTCTGACCTTGAGAGGCAATTGGTAAAGCAGGTCTTTGTAGATTCTCATATGTTAGCCACAACCTGTCTCTGCATTCACTTAAGCATTTCTTTGGATATACATGTATATTGTTTATCTTAGACACAATCATGTTAGTAACGCCAATAATCCTTGAAATTTTGAAATCGTCAGCTATATATTTCATACCTTCATGCTTCAAACGAAAAGATAAACAATAAAAATTATGAAACTGAGGAATGAAAATCATACCTGTCCACATATCTGTCTTGATCCTGTTAAAATGGATCATTAATGACTTACCAAGATAGGATGGAAAGGGTTGGAAAACTTCCTTGATACTTGCCACAAGATGGTGCTAGAAGTCATGATCTGGGGACATGATTGGATGGAATGTCATGGGAACTTCATTGATGACAAGGAAGACTTCTTTTCCCACACATGCACAAGGGAATGGGTCGGCTATGGTGCTACAAGGTCTTGAAGAATCGTATACCAGTGGACTGAGGAACTCCCAGTAATTGTTGTCTTCTATATTCTTGTAACTTTCTTCCAAGAGATCGCCACTTGAGGACATGGAGAATTCACCATTTCGTTGCATTCTTCAGTTTCTTCAACTAGGGCTTCTTGGTCTTCATTTTCAGGAGTAGTTTCACTTTCATCTTTAGGAAGCTCTTCATCTTTGGACATAAGGGCCATGATGTTAGTGACCAAGTCTTCAATAATAGCCTGCTCAAGCAAGCCTAGAGAATGTTGATCTTCATCTTTGTCATCAAGGAGTGCTTCATGCTCTTCTGAGGCTTGTACTTCCTTCATAATCTTCAAGATTTCCTCCTTAACGTTAGGATCCCACTGATCGCAGAATGCTTTGATAAACTATAAATAGGAGGATATCCCCTTAGGAGGGAATCCATCATACCAAGCATGCACATCCCGGTTCCCTCCTAGACTAAGGGACATCACAAATAACTGCATCATGGTATCCTCGTCCGTGATATCCCATGCCACAAGAACTTCTTTGAACTTCGTAACGTGTGTTGCAACTGTATCTTCATCCTTGTGAACTATCGAAATAAATTTGAGACAACGATGCTTGTTGAACTTGTTTGGGTATCCTAGAATGTTTGAGAAGTCAAACGGGTCAAGCATCCCCATACCGATTGCTCGAGAGTGTTTGCTTTGATCTTCTTTATCTATTGCTTAGTGGAGTTTCCAAGAGAGACCTGCCAAGTTAGCTCAACAAATCTCACCAAAGTATCAAAAGCAAAGACGTACATGAGAGAATGGTACTGGGTGGAGTTCTTTGTGGAGTCGCCAGATAAGCCTGTAGGTTAGTCCTTACTAGAAAAATATATGCAATCATATAAACTAGGACTCAAGACTTACCAACAATGTCGTTATTTCCCAGATAAGTCACCTGAACAAATTTAAGGTCCTCGGCGACAACGCCAAAAATGTTACTAGTCGAAATGGCAATTCGAGCCACCAACAAAGATATGCAAAGAAAGTGACCACTGTCACTGTTGTCACATATATAGTAGCTAGGCTACTTTTGTTCCAGAGTAGTTCTTTGAGCCAGTCCTTTACTATGAGATCAATAGACGATGAGCCACTAGTTGATGATCTCCCACTTTCAATAGATCCAGAGTACCCAGATTGACCAATTCTATGCCATGACTGAGCCTCATGACCCCAGATTCGATGACTGAGTTAGCCATTCTTTCATGACCCAGAGCAGAGATTATTACAGTGCCCATGATATGTTGCGGCAACAGTTGCTCTAGTGACCTTCATATTGGTTCCAGATCTAGTGCAAGTATATGACCCAGGTGATATTATGATTTGTGCATATGGATTTTGGTGTTGCTCCGTTACCTAGTTTAGCAGTGAAACTCAGTTGATATTGGTTATATGTTGACGATACTTTATCTTGGTTTTACTTGGAATTTAAAATATAAATGATATAGCTGTTATATACGAGAGATTCCTTTGTATACTCATTGGCTAAGTTGCCAAGAAACTTGGGTACGGGGACGTCACTTTTTGAAAAAGGGTACTTGGGTACGTCGGGGGTAATATATATATATATATGTCATAGCCACATCATACATGCATATATATTAATAAATTATGAATCATGATTCATAATTATAAATTCACTAATTATTTGAACAGTGAACATTCATATTGAAAATTTGCAACATAAAATTTGATAAATCATTGTACCAGGCAGCGGTAACAGAGAATCAAACTCAGAAATGAAAGTACGCTTCAAATCTTATTTTAAACACCTATTTGTACTGCTGTTACAGGCAGTAAAAAATTGAAAATTGCCAAATATATTCTTGCGTCGATGTGAGTGTATTTCTGAATATTAAATACATATTTATATTTTTTATGTGCACATTTGGTATTCAAATTATGTTCCATGAGTGCTGAACACAAAACCATAAAACATTCATTGTAAATCAATGTAAAATCAATCTACTAGATTTGGACAATATTCAGTGGAATTTGAACAATGTTGCAAAGTGTTTGACATAAGTCCTAAATCAGACTCTATACATAGTTAGCAAAAAAATAGTTCAGATTTGGTGGGGGATCATTACATTTTCCCCAATGAATTGCATTTTATTGAGTCGGTCGTACCCCCGGAGTAACCAAACATGGGGTACGAAGTGCCCAAACACAGCGTATGCCGTACCATTTCACCTATAAGTACCCCTTTTTTTTTAATGGAGTCTCGAGTACGTGGACCCAGTATGGGGTATGACAAGGTAGGACAAGAGATGTACCCTACAAGTACCCAAGTACCCGGTACATGTACTTGGTATGGGTACGTGTACCCTACCCCTGGGTACGAGTACCCTGGCAACATAGCTCATTGGCCTTGCCCCACTCCTAGTATGGATTTGGTCATTTCCCTTTCGAGACATAGCTTGCTAGTCTTGACACCATCTCCATTGTCTTCGTCCATCCGTTGCCTTCCCTTGTTGTTGATTAACCTTGACTTGTAGCTTGACTAGTGACATTTGGGATTTCCCCCACCTTCACCTCTATATTGGAATATGTCTCCATGTATAAAGTTATAAACTGTGTCTCGGTGTTGGTTTATGTGATGCTTGTCACAGGGAATGTCTGCCTCTAGGTCTTGAACACAACTAATCTTACCAAACAGGTGTTTTTAGACACGAAGGCATCAGAGCTTAAATTTATTCTAAATGGATGCCCTGCCAGCAAAATAAAAGTGTCTCTAGTCACTACTGCAAATAAAAGTAAGACTAGTCAATTGCCAAGAGATGAGCACTCATCCATTGTATGGTGTAAGGCTCATTTATCCCCATAAGGTATTAAGGTGAGGCAATCCCCTCAAGGCTAAGACTTAGTCATTTTTTGGAAGCCCAGAAATATTTCCAGGGCACCTGCTCTTGGAGGATGGCAAGTTAGTAATAAGAAATAAAGTCGATGGCTAGAGGATGAGAGACTGGCCCTAGAAGGTTGTCTTTGTCATATTTTGGAAGCCTAGAAGGCTAACCAGAGGCACCTACCTTTAGAGGTTAACTAGTGTAATAATGCTGGGAAAATAAAATATAAAAAGGTTGTTTGTCTAGAGTCTAGTGGATCCTTCTTATTATTCCACCCATTTGTGAGATATTGCCATTCCCTATTGTTCACCTAGTACAACTTATGTTATGTGTGGATCCCCTTTTGTCCTTTAGCCCAGGTGCTTACAGTGTCAAGTTATCAAGTCATCCCCTTTAGCCTTACCTAGTTTTAGTCCCCTTCACCCTTGACTAGCAAAATGGCTAAATCTATAAATGAGTATACACTAGAGGTTCTTGTTTAAAGCGGCTAATTATTTTTATTTAGATTATTATATATGTATTGTGCTTATACTTGCCAACAGAATCTAATTGTATTGGAGTCTCACTGCTAGCATAGATAATTGAGCATGCATGTTCATTTTGTAGTTTGCAGTATCAGAGTTTAGCACTTGGGTCATCATTTGATCAGTCTTAACTTGGTCAACCCAGTGTTGACCAAACCAGGAGCAAGGTGCAGGATGAGTTTTAGACCGACGGTTTCGGATGATTATTATTTAGGGTCTACAGGTGTCCATTAGATATATTCATCGTTTAGATGGTGATTTGCTATGATGGCTTGTATTATTTTTATGATTATTAGCATTTACAGGCTTTATTATTAATATGGTTCTGACATGGATGGGGCCTCTGTTGTACCTTTGTGATGGACATATTGTGTATGACTACTCATTCCTAGTTGATTAGGACATTCTAAATCCATTGGTGCAACTGGTTTTCAGTTTCAGACAGTTACAAGACAAACATAGGTCTCTTGGGCTTTTTGCAACAGATTTGCCATGGGAAAATGAAAATAAAACATAATTTGGAGAACAGTGAGATGTCCTAAGGCGCCAGAGGGAATCTTGGGGTGTAGACAGTCGATTGCACCATACTACCATGGTGCCAAATCCATCCGTGCAGTCATTTGGCTTCAGGTTTTGGTCCCCTGTGATATATTAGTTGTTTTATGTTCCCAAGGCAGCGTTATAATAATGTAGAGGGGGCCTAATGGTTAAGAGCATGTGTTTCTTCTTAGGAGGTCACAGGTTCAAATCCAAAGGGGGTAGTGTATGTACACCTCTGTAGACTTTAGCAGTTAAATCATTGCGTAGAGGGGGGTCCCTTGTCCCACACACAAGGGGGTCTCATACACCAAATTAGTGTCTCGCTTGGCGGTGACCTTAAAAATAGATTATTATTTATTACTTAATAAAAAATGGCTAATGAGGAAATCGATTTGGGCAATTGAGGCAAAGGAATGGAATAAAATTGGTTCAAGGCATAGTGTTTGGGTCACATTCATCATCCGGCATCAGCTCCACTTCACCCGTGGTCCACATTTCCTTAATTTTCTCAGATCAAGGGCATTTTGGTGTATTATTGAGGGAGACGTCCTAGTGATTTTTATCTCTCTTGATATTATTTGTCACCACACCTTGTTATTATGCCATGGGGACATGCTAGTGAAGGATGTGATAACCTCCTAGCCTCACCATGTGCTACTTTGTGGTTATTTGTCATATTTTATGTGGTGCAACCCCTCATCGGGCAATTTTAGTGATGCTCCCCCTTCTATTTTTTAGTTGATCCATGTATGATGTATCCAACTAATCTTAGCCGTAGATTGGGATGATATTATCTTTTGATCTTGACCCTTGATCTTTTTGTATCTAGGTTTTATGTACTTATGTACTTGAGAGATCTATAGATTGAGAGGCTCTCTCATTTGTAAAGGGACTTTTGGCTCTGAGAATATTGAATACAATAAAAATTTTGCATAAACTCTTAGAAGCTTTGTGAATGGATTTGGATGTGATTGTTATGCCTCTTACTTAGACATTTCAGTGGATCTTGCATGCAAACAAATATTTTTTGTGGTAGCCGTACTGATCTTTTACAGGGTAGCGAATTGGTTGGAGGAGATTGATAAGGCATCTTGCATCGTCTTTTGGTCAAATCGTTTCATCTTCAGGGAGTTCTTCAATTGTCATTTTGTGCATTGGATCTCTTTCTGTAGATGTTGTACATAGCTTATCTTTTTCATCTGTGAACAAATCTCATTCATAGTTTGATTGTGCAGGTGAAGAAGACGGGTGCACTACCTCAACTGGGCGTTTTTCCTTTGTTTCGTACTGGATCTAGCTCAAAATTGTAACTAAGTGGAAGGATCATCGAGATCCAAGGTGATTGTAAGTATTTTCAGGTAGGATCTGCAAGGTTAGTATTGTTTTTCAGTATTTTCATCCATTTGTCCATTTAAAACCCTTTCTTCAAACCTTAGTTTTGTAGATTTGATAGATCCGGTGAGTTTTTTATGAAGGCCATCATAACCCACTTGGATATTGTTGACTAAACCCTAGATCTTGAATTTCATGTAAATCGAACTCCATTTTCCCGGTATCTAGCACTGGTCTCTCTAGCCCCCTTTGGGTGGGTGGCCAAATCTTCAGATTTATCAATTGGGTATGCTTGAACTCACTTGATCTTCAAAGATCTATCCTTTAAGTATCCCGAAATAGTCACTCCTTGCCCCGATCTACTCTTTTGGCCCGTCATGTCCACTTTTGCATAAACCCTAGGTGGGTCCCATTAGGATTTCCATTCGTGTGGCTAGATCTTTTCAGATCTATCAGTTGAGTATGCTTGAACCCACTTGATTTTCATAGATCTATCCTACAAGCATCCTGATCTAGTAATTTCATGCCTTGATTTACCCTTTTGGGTCCACTTCGTTCACTTTTACATAAAATCCTAAGTGTGTCCTTTTTTTTTCTCTTGCATGTGGTTAGATCTTTCTAGATCTACTTTGCTTAACTCATTGTGGTATGGTCCTTATCATGTTGGGTTATTTTCCCTATTCTCTAAACCTCCCAAACTTCACCTTAACCCCTATACCACATCTATTTCCTAGATCTAGGCTACCTCACTCATTATCTCTCTCTTTTACCCATTGCTTACCCTTAGGAGTGCCTTGAGTAGGTTCGCTAGCCATTTTAGGCCAGTGGTCTCCCTCTTGGTCATTCTCCGGATTGATTTAAAGCGACAAGAGGCCGTTCGGTGTGACAACTACCCTTCATCTGTAGTGGACGAGGCCCTTGCGGTGTCACCAGTTAGCTACCCCACCTCTACCGTCCCCGATGGGATACCTTTAGCGGGTAGCTACACATTGTGTGATAACAATCACCTTAGTCACTTATCCTAACTTCTTCGGAAGTCGAAACTTCCTCAGGGAGAGCCCTATATAACCCTATAAAAGACACTTAGACACAGAAATGTATCTTACAACCAAGTGAAGTTAGTGGCCAGTGCCTAATGGAGTAGGCATGTTATCAGGAGGAATGTGAATCATGTAAGTGCATTCACCATAAATGTAAGCTAATAATAAGCTAATTGATCCCAATGTGCAAATAACAGGATTGACCATGCAAGTATTAGAAGAGTGCAACTAATTTATCGTCACCAAACAATCCAAAGATCATACCTACAACAGTATTATTATCATCCATTAATGCAAGTTTTCATGACAACAGTGGTTGTTTAAATATCAATTGTAGACTGTGTTAACCCCAAACTAAGTGGCATGTATCTTTGTATTTGTTGTAGAATGTATGTGTGAAAGATAAAGGATACACATAGTCCACTTTCATTGGCACTTCTAACAATTCTAAATAGTTGTTATAACAACCTTTACTAACCTCATTAATCCAATTTTTGCATTCGATATAATAAGTATGAACAACAGTAAAAAAAAGACCAACAATATTTCAATGGTTAGAAATGTAATTATTAGCAGCAGTGTAAATTTGGATTCATGTAGTAGTTTTGGACTGTATGTGAAAGTAAAAGATCCAAAATAATCCATTTACAGTTGTAGTATAAAGTAGCAATTCATATCAGCATAAACCAATCCTTTGTTTGTCAATGTGTAGGTCAAGGATGAGGTAAAGGAGAATGTACAGCAGGCTACAAAAGGGAGGGATGCCACTGTTAGGGCAGCCCTTAAGGGCTTGGAAGGTAAGACCTAGGGCTTCCTTAAAAGCAGACTTGAGGGAGGAATAAGGATAGTGGAAGGGAAACCTAAAGGTTGTTTAGCAGGCCCAAGGTTTGGGCGAAGGAAAAAGGAGCAGGTCGAGAGGGAAAAAGAAGGGAAACGGGGGTAGAGGAGGAGGAAGGGGGTAATGAAGGTAGTAGAGTGGCTTGGGAGGAGGCTGTGAGTTAGCAACAATTGAAACTAGGGCAACGATAGTGGTAAAGGGTTTAAGGAGGTACAACGAGCCCTAGGGAAGGTCAGTGAGGGCATTGGAAGGTAGCAACAGGCTGTTAGGGCCACGTTAAAAGGGTAGTGAGGGTAGTTTAGAGGATAATGAGGGTAGGTTAGGGTTTAAGGAGGTTTCCCTAGAGGAGCAAGGGTTTAGGCAACCTAACACTAACCCTAACTTAGGTTTAAACTAACCTAAAAATAACCTAAGACTAAACCTAGATTGAGTTTTTGGAGAAGAAAAGGAGGTGAAGGTTTTGGGAAAAGACGAGCAAAACCTTACCCTAACCCTAGGGTGTCTAGGGAGAATGGCTTGCCTAATGAGGAGACCTAGGTTAGACGACGAATAAGAAAACCTAGACTTTAGCCCTAGTAGACTCCTAAAAAGGATGTGCTTCCATAAACCAATGGTGACTAAAGTATTGAAGATGATCACACCAAAACAAAATGTAGCTAGACTTGCTACCTTTCAGTTTTGAACATGCATCATACATCAACATTTAACAGAGAGAAGTATTGAAAAAGGACAGCAGATACCTGCTCGTGGAGGGTTGTACCAACCAATCAAAGCATCACCTTCAGAAAAGGGGGAAAACCAAGATACTTAAAGAATTCGCCATATAACCCAAAAAATAGCATTCCTCTCATCACTCCAAAGAACCCTAGGAAGCGTAAAATAAGTTCATAATGTTTTTATCCCACTTGTCTTCTGTTAAAGTGAAGTGAGGAGAGGTTTATTTATAACCTCTCACATTCACTTTTACAAAATATCCAGGCCTACATGGCTTAAAAAGTCAATTTGAAATTATAAAATGTCAACTTAGAATTAAAACATAAAATAATATAAAAATAGCCTAAAGCATGCTTATAGTAGGCTACTTAGTGTATTTTTCCCCTAGGTGCCAAAAACTGCTGAAACGAGCAAATCACTCCGAACGAAAGGGTGGAGTGAGTTGGAGGGGGGTATTATGCCCCTACTAACCTCGAATTGCTGAGAATTCCCTCAACGTCAGCATGTATGGCCTGGCATGGAATATGGCATCCTTTGAGGAAGGAGACCAGGGAGAGAAGGCGCTAGTGTGTAGAAGGGCCAAGAGGGTGTCTGAGGTGGATGTGAAGGGAGACTAAGGTCTCGCAGCTAAAACAAAGGCCACCATAGCCAACAAACAGGGTGTGGGGTCATGTGACCCAGTGATCAACCCCTAGGAGCCTCAGACAGCAACCCTAGGGTTAAAAACCCCAACAAAGGGTAGTTAGCAGTGCCATTAATCCATAATACTCCTAAAGGAAGGACCAAAGGGCCCGACCATGACCACCACTACTGAATAACACCCCTCTTGGTCGAAAAAATGGCCTCTCTCCCTCGGCCACATATGAAGGTGCGTTGGGTACAGGTGCAGCGTAACAATGTTGCTTAACATGTGGAAAGTGTCTGTCTGTCCCATAAAATAAAATAAAAAAAATAATAATAATAATAATATAAATTAGATTGCATGCATCAACTTGTTGTAGCATCATGGTGAGAGGGCATTGTGGAGCCTGGGTGGGGGGAAGTGTCTGTCTGTCCCATACAAATAAAAGATAAAAATAAGAATGCATGCATTGGTGTGTTGTAGCATACTAGTGAGAGGGATGTGTGTTGTAGTTTAGTGGTGAAAGATTTGCATATTTGATTCCTCTTGACGCTTTGTAGAACCAGAGTTAGATGGGTCTATAGTGGTTATGTAAAAGTGTTGATCTAACAAGGCCTAAGATTCATGGTTTGGTCATGGTAGGTCCTCTTGGTTTTCATTCCAAGGAATATTGGCTTAGTGGCTTTGTTCAATACCCCTTGATGGGTGGAAGTTCCTTGTCATGTTAGGCCTTTGTGCACTGGGTTGGTGCTTCAGTGCTTCTTGGAATGGACCCACTAGGACACATGGCTTAGGGGCCCCTAGCCACACTCATGATTATGCTGTGTAGAAGGTGATTGCATGTGTAAGGGTTGTCATACCTGCCTTAGCACATTTCATTTGTGGCCACTTTGACCTTCTCTTATCATGTATTACCTGTCCTCTTGGTCTACATGTACATAATCCATGATGACATCATCTTCTTAAAGAAAGCCTTGCCTTGCTAAAGAGGACATTGAGGGATCTACTACATCGTTGGGGTTAGTTGGGGAATGGAGTCCTCCTTCGGCTCATCACTTCACTTGAATGAAGCCAATTGCATCATTTTATCTTTATTTTTAGTCTTTTGTGGTTTAGTCCTTGAGTTGTGGGTGACAAAGCCTAATTTCAAGTTATTTTTACTTTTTAGTAAGGTAGGCTATAAAGTTAAAAAAAGACTAGGGAACCTCAAATAAATAAAGGCTCCTAGCATTCATATGTAAACAAGACAAGGGTTCTAATTATGAGCTTTTTTCTCTTTATCTTGGTCTATTGGAGCACTTGAGTGATGCACACCTCTCTCTTTGGCAAGTTTTTCATTTGATAAAAGTTGAATGGTGGAATTTCTAGAGTTTACTATTTTGCAACACTAACTCAAAGAATAGTTGTAATAACTTGTGGCTAAGGAGGACCTAAGAGCTCTTTCTCTTGCTCCCTCCTTGGTTGAGGTTGCTAAGATCTCTCCATTTTCTTGTTTGATGTTGCTCTTGTACCTTAAACAAGGTAAATTAGGGTTTTATTGGCATCTTGTTAATCTTGTTTGAGGAGACTTTCCTTTTGAAGGAGCTCTTCACTTCGGGCATTGGTATCAATTGTTTTCCCTAAATAGGTTTTGGCTACTTTGACCTAGGATTCGGTTACTAGACTTTGTCCCAGTTGGTAAATCTTGAATAGCCAAATTGAGTAGGGACGTTGACCTTGATCTCTAATTTCCCTTAGATTGAGGACTAAGCTTATAGCCCCTTCTCTTCTCTTTTTATCAAAATTTTGTTTAATATATATTGTAAAAATTTCAAAAAAATATAATATTGGGAAAACTCTAAAAATTAGAAAAAATCCTATCTCAAAAAATATTCAGAATTTGGAACTTCTGTTCGGATGAAAAAGTGTACCCTAGGCACTTTAATGGTAGATTCTTAAAGGCGTCCTTTTCGTATGGTTGAACCGTGAAGTTTTCAGGGACCTTTGCTTGCTAGTATTTTGTTTTGCAAATTTGTTATTGTAGGTACAACAGGTTTATTCATCATTTCAGCGAAGTTTGAAGGTCTAAAAGGAAAGGTTTTGGGCCTAGGTTAATGTTATACATAAAATAATTGTATAAAATACAAAAAAAAAGATTAAAAGTAATATAATGTAATTATATATTAAAGGTAATAAAATAATAAGTTAAAAGTTGTGACTTTATGAAAAGCATAGTGGAAAAAATCGCCGATTTTTCGGCGATGTCCCGAAAAATCACGATTTTTTCTGGCTGCCGATTTTTCGGCCCGAAAAAATCGGGATTTTTTCAAAAAATCGGACATCGCGAAAAATCGACAAAAATCGGAAAACATCGGCAAAAATCAGCAAAAATCGGGAAAAAATCGGGAAAGATCGGGAAAAATCGGCAAATAGGGGAAAAAATCGGTAAGGAAATTTTGACCCTATTGAAGTAGAAAATTTGCATTTTTTAATGCTTGCCGCGGTTTGCCGATTTTTGCCGATTTTTTCGTCGATGTTGCCGAGAAGATGTTTTCTGGACCCTCGCCGATTTTTTGCCGATGCCGATTTTTTCCACTAGGATGAAAAGTCACCTTAAAATCCCGATAAGACATATATTCTATAATTTCCTTTGTTTATAATTACTTACAATTACTTCTATATTTTTTTAGTTCGTGTTTTCTTCTTCTCTATTGTGGTATCAGAGCCGGATCGACTCCTTGACTCCTACACACTCACTATTTTGCTCGTCGCGACCCACCTCCTCTTCCATGCTTTCATCGCTGCATTCACGTCAACCCATTCCCCCCTGTGCTCCTCTTCCCATGCGCCCCTCACTCACACTTTCCCCTTCTCCTTCACACTCTTCGACTGCTCCTTCATGTTCCATGCACACGCGCTCCCTCCACCCTTACACCTCCGTTCAACCCTGCAACTCTCCCTGCGTGTTTTCCCAACCACCATTCCACCCTCCTCCCCCATGCTTCCTCCATCCTCCTCCCTATTGCTTCCCCCATTCTTCTCGTGTCTTCTTCCATCCCGCAGTCTTATCTTTTCTTAGTCCACACTTGCTTCCTCCACGTCTGCGTCCCCTCCACTCCCACGTTTTTCCTCCCGCTTCGTAGCCTCGACTGCTCCCACTCCCTCCTGCAGCCCTCCCCTACGTAGCTACCAGCTGGCTCCCATCCTCTGCGTTGCTTCTCGCCTCCTCCCCCACCATCTCCACCTGCCCATCGCCTTCCCCCACTACATATGCAACCCTACGCTGCTTCCTTCTGCTGCCCTGCGCTGCTCCCCACCTCCTTCGCATGCTTTCGTCCCTACTCCATGCAAAAAAAATTAATACAAGAAAAAATATAGAAGTTACATAATAGTAATATATTATTATTATTATTATTATTATTATTATATAAAAAATAAATAAATAATAGTATATATTATAATAATAATATATAAAAAAAAATCGTGGTTGGCTAGCTTCAAACAACGAATAAAAATAAATCAAGGTTTAGCTTGGAGAAAATTCCAGTAGTCGCCACAATGGGAGATGTCAATGCCAAATTGGACCAATTGGACGAGAAAGTCAACAAAAAGTATGTAGAACTCAATGCGGAAATCGACAAAAAATAATAATGCATTAACAAGACTCAAGGCAGGAATAGAGCAAAGCATTAGTGCATTAAAGGTTGATTAAAAGAAAACTCAAGAGTCTCTCAACATTATCTTGGCTAGATTACTGCCGCACACTTCGTTTCCCCCACCTAACCATAATCCACCTCTAGACCCCTTCAATACACCTCCTCCAAGTATACCTAAAACTCTAGGACAACACAATACAACGCCACCCCATGAAGTTCCCTTCTTTAACATTCTGTCAATAACAATTCTCCAAACACATGAATACCAGATAAGGGTACAACTAGAGTTAACCAAATTCTATGGTGACGAAAAGCAATGCATCTCATGGATCAATAAAGAAAAATAATACTTTGACATCCATAACATACCTTACAATAGCGAGAAGATTAAATACGCCACCATGCAATTGGAGGGGAATGCTTACAATTGGTACATGTGGTGGAAGACGACAACCTGAGTCTCTTCCTTTAGTTGGAATAACTTTAAGAATGATCTTCTTAAGAGGTTTCAAGGCGTAACCGAGAAAGACTTCTTTGCCAAGATTACCAGATTGCAGCAAAAAAGCAGTGTAGATGAGTACACATGTGAATGGGAAGATTTGGCAACTTGAGTTCTAGAACTAACTAATGACCAACATCTGCAAACATACATACATGGACTAAAACCGCACATTCGGGATGAGTTAGATTTACATAACACTTCTACCATGGAGAAGGCAAGGCGTAAGGCCAAGATCATCGAGAACAAGTTTAAATGATCCACTCAAGTAGCTTCAACAAAAATTATTCCAAGAGGAATCCTCCCTAATCAGCGAATACAGGAACTTCAAGATATACGCCATCGCATCTAAGGGAAGGAGCAAAACCCAGTTTAGAAGCCCAGAGGATGAAGGAAGGAAAGTGCAAAAATTATGGAGAGAAATGGGATCCTAAGCATAGATATTTGCAAAGGAGAAACCACCAAAAGTTGTATGCTTGTGAAGTCAATGAAGAAGAAAAAGATCTGAATGTGAAGAGTCAAGTGAGGAGGATACAACAAACCAGCATGACTACCACTCAAAACTAGAAGATAATACACCAAAGATATCATTAGCCGCCATTACAGAGATATCCCAACCATAAACGTTGAAGCTAAAGGGACATATAAAAAATTACAATGTCTTGATTCTCATAGATACTAGTAGTACCCATAACTTTATTAATGTTAATCTTGCTAAGATATTCAAGTTATTCATTTTCCCAATGCCTTACATGAAGGTTACGGTAACAGAGGGCAAGAAGATTGAAAATGTGGGAAAATGTCAAAAGGTTAAATTACAAATGCAAGAGTATAATCTAGAATCCGACTTCGTTGTTGTACCTCTTGGAGGAGTAGATGTTGTATTGGGAATCCAATGGCTGCAAAATGGCTAGGAAAAAGTACAAATTGTATGGTTTCCAACCACCTCAAACGCAATTGGTTAAATCACATAAGATGGAAAGGCTAATTCGAAAAGGAGCACTTGCTTACATAATTCAATGTCAAGAGATAGAGTTGCTAACATGTGAGGGAGATGACTGCAAACCACCATAGATACAAGAGCTAATCCAAAAACACCACAATGTGTTCCGATGGAGCTCCCACCAAACAAGAAGATTGAGCACTTGATTGAGATAGAACTAGGGGAAAAACCTGTCAATATCAAATCGTACAGATATCCCCATCACCATGAAACAGAGATCGAAAGGTTGACCCAACATTTGTTAAAATGTGGAGTCATTTCAAAGACCAAAAGTCCTAATGCAACTTTGGTAGTGCTAGTACGAAAGAATGATGGTTCTTTCAAGTTGTGCATAGACTATAGAGGACTCAACAAGGTAGCAATTAAGAAAAAATTCCCTATCCCATTCATCGATAAGATGATGGATGAACTTCATGGACCTAAGTACTTCCCAAAATTAGACTTGAGATCAGGATTTACCAAATCAGGGTTTGATTAGAAGACGTAGCCAAAACTTCCTTTCGTGCTCATGAGGGCCATTATGAGTTCAAGGTAATGCCCTTCGACCCTCGGGTTAACCAACGCTCCAGCCACCTTCCAAGCCACAACGAACGAATTGTTCCAGCCATATTTACGAAAGTTCGTATTAGTATTTTTTGATGATATCCTCATATATAACAAAACTTGGAGAGAGCATGTCCGACACTTAGATCAAGTACTAACCATCTTGGAAGAATATCAGTTTTTTGCAAAAATGTCAAAATGTACTTTTGGAAAAGAAGAATTGGACTATCTTGGCCATATAATATCGAAGGAAGGAATCAAAGTCAATCCCAATAAGATCAAGGAAATCACTGAGTGGCCCAAACCCAATAACATCTCGAAATTAAGAGGGTTTCTAGACTTAAGAGGGTACCATCGAAGATATGTGAAGAATTACGCTCATAAGACTACCCTTCTAACAGATTTACTGAAGAAAAATTCATTTCGATGGAATGATGAAGCAAAAAAATATTTTAAAGCATTGAAAAACATTATGTCATCAACGCCAGTATTAGCAACCCTGGATTTTACAAAACGTTTTATAGTTGAGTTCGATGCTTCAGAATTCGGGATAGGAGCAATCTTGATGCAAGAAGGTCATTCAATAGCATTTGAAAGGTGGAAGCTCAATAAGAAAGAGAGTTTAAAATCCACGTATGATAAGGAAATGCTTGCCATTATACACGCTCTAACAAAATGGCGACAATACCTCCTAGGGAGCAAAATTTTGATAAGAACAGACCGCAATAGTCTTGAATATCTCCTACAACAACAAACATTGTCAACTGAACAACAAAAATGGATAGAAAAAATTGCTACAATTGACATGGAGATACTACATAAGCGAGGAAAGGACAATGCAGTTGTCGATGCCCTTTCCTGAAAAGATAAAGTTAAGGCTTATGCGATCTCAGTTGCTGTGCTAGACTAGTTGGATGAAACCCATGGAGAATATGTCAACAATCTAGACACCTGCGCCTTAATCAATGATCCTAATCGAGGTCCAAGATTCGACTGGAGGAATGACATCCTTTGGTATAATGGAAGGATCTACTTAAGCCCTACATCTAGGTTTAAGACCAAGGTGTTGATAGAATCTCATGATTCCCCAGCTACAGGACATGTAGGTTTTTTCAAAACTTACTACAATGCCAGGAAATCCTTCTATTGGAAGGGGATGTATAAAGACATTAAGAGGTATGTGGTTGAGTGTGACACCTGTCAAAGAAACAAAAGCGAAAATGTCATGACTCTAGGGCTACTCCACCCGCTTCACATTCCAAAAGTGGGAGAAAATCTCCATGGATTTTATTGAAGGGTTACCCTTATCCGAAGGCAAGGACAAAATATTCGTGGTAGTAAACCGATAAACAAAATATGCACATTTTATGGGTATTAAGAACACTGACTCTGCTAAACAAATCGCTGAAGTGTTTTGTAAAAATGTTAATAAATTACACAGATTTCCAAAAACCATCGGATAGAGATGCCACATTCACAAGCAATTTTTGGAAGGAATTATGCAAACAAGTTGGGATCACTCTTAACCTGAGCTCAACCTATCACCCCCAAACAAATGGACAAACGAAAGTCGTTAACAAATATTTGGAAGCATATCTTCGTAGTTTCGTCACTGGCAAGCAGAATAAATGGTTACAGTGGTTACATCTTACAGAATGGTGGTATAATTCCACCTATCATACGTTAGCCAAAATGACACCTTTTCAAGCATTGTATGGTTATGTGCCTCCCAAATGGAAGGAACTCGTTTAAGGTGATGCAAAAGTACCTGTAGTAAAAAGTCAAGTCAGAGAGTAATGCAAGTATTCAAGGATAATTTAACTATGGCACAAAATTGTATATAGCAGCAAGCAGATCAACATAGAACAAAACGAGAGTTTGAAGTAGCAGATTAGGTATTTGTGAGACTTCAACCATATAAGCAATTGTCTCTTAAGCAACAAGGAAAGAATAAATTGGCTCCCAAATTTTATGGACCATATCAAATTACTCGAAAGATTAGCCACGTGGCATATGAAGTGAAGTTGTTGTTATCACCGAACTTGTAGTTGCCCCTATGAGAAGGATCCAAGATGGACGATAGAGGGAATGGGCAACCAAAGAGGTGAACCAAGATAGCCTCGACTCCCAATTGGATGGTTGTCACGCCAATTGAGGCAATCTTCGCTTGATGTTATCTTAGCCCAAGACGACAATGGGGGAGACCCGGACCTACTCCTGACAGGAGAGGTCAAACCAAGACACCAGATCAAATCAATGGAAGATGAAATACGTAAGGTGTAAGGTGAAGTAAACCCTAGATCTATGGATGAAGTCACAAGATGAGTTATGGCCTAGATCAAGAAGATTATGAGATGTGAAATCAATCCAAGGTTGAAATACAAGTGACTTATGAGTTTTACTACTAGATCCAGGATCAAGGTACTAGCAAATGATGAAAATATCCAATGCCTTGGGAACTGTGTCCAATGCAGGGAGGTTAAGGACAAGATTGGGGCTATCTAGTACCAATGGATAAACTTGATGAAAGGTATGACAGTATCAAAGTACCCAAGCCTTAGAGATAGGATCAAAACACAGGAAAAATTGGCCAAGTGAGGAATGTGATAGGGTTTGAGTGATTAGTGCCTTGGAGTTTGGGCCCAGTAGAGTCACCCAAGCATGACACCTAGGAGGACCCACTTTGGGTTTGACTCGATCTACAATACCCAGAAATGGTTTGCCAATTGATCAAGCGGTTTGATCCATAAAATTTTCCAATTATTTTAAGTGAGGGTTTTGACAATAAAATATCGATGCCAATGGATTGGAACCAAGAAAAGAAGAACTAACTTGTGGATCTTACATGGATAACCTTGTAGATTCCTTGATGATGATGATCTATGCCTTCCCGATCAACTTGAGAAGATTTGGATGAGTATTCTATGCAAATCAATTTGCCCAAGGAATCCAATGCGCCCTTCCTCCTGAACAACAAACGTCAACAATATTAGATTTGATGCATCAAGAGAAATGGACAAATGATACAAAAGAAATAACAAGATGAAACAATAGATCACAATGATATTAATGATAGCCCCCTAATACAAGCGAGTTGAGGACGCTCCACAAAAACACCCAAGTGAAGTCACCCTCCTGTAGACAAAGACAAAGTTTCCACAAAAATATAGATCTCACCACAAATACTCAAATGCTAGGATGCAATAGACTTTCCAATCACCATCGAAGAACACCAGATGCAAAGGAGACTGAAGAATTTCCACAAAAGAGTTTTTCTATTATCAAGATTCCAAGAGCCAAAGACCCCTTTACAATGAGAAGCTCTTTCCTTTAAATAGGATGGAGAGATACCAAAATCCTAACCAACTTTTGAATGGATGGCTAAGATTAAAAGATCAAAATGTTATAATCAATGGTTGAGATGAGCTCAACATAAAGCACATGGATCAATATAATAATATAACACATCAATGGACCAAATCACCCTAGGAGAGGGGATCCCACTCAATATGACAAAATAAACATGAATAAAGCTTTTGGTGGGTCTAAGGGGTAGTGTCTAACACCCCTAGTGTGTCCCCATGGCACAATATAAATAAAATATAACTCTAATTGCAAAATAGTGCCTCTCTGGGAAAATCGTGAGCCTCCAAAAGCTCCAGAAAATCATAAAACATGCGGGAGAGATGGGTGTAGGTCCTCCTGGATGCTGAAATTGCTGGAGAAGGGGCGGAAAACATCATAATCATCATCAAAACTTATCCCATGCCATTTCCTTGCCTCAGTAGCCCAAATCGAATTCTTCAGTAACCATTTTTACCGTTTTTAATCTGCCTCGGGAACTATGAACTTGCCCAAACTGCAACCTAGAGTGCCTGCGTTGTCCAACTGAGCCCACTAGAGTCTCTGGGAGGGGGTATAATGGTAAAAACAAGTGGTTGGACCACCCCCTCTTCATACAACACCCTAGGTGAACCAATCAAATCATCCTTCTGCTCTGACAGACCATTTAACATGGCAAAACTGCACCAGAATGATATACTGAGACAAACCATCGCTGTAATTGCCCGGAACTGAAAACAAACTGTCTCATTGGACTCAGGGAGCCCAAATCCATCTAAGGTATATACTCATTCACCCTATAGATCTCTGCATGATCATGCACAATATCTAATATG
Organism: Pseudotsuga menziesii; assembly: GCA_001517045.1. Classification (NCBI taxonomy): domain Eukaryota; kingdom Viridiplantae; phylum Streptophyta; class Pinopsida; order Pinales; family Pinaceae; genus Pseudotsuga; species Pseudotsuga menziesii. The sequence continues at coordinate 100,499 of LPNX010333259.1, forward strand.
CCCAGACAGATAAAATAATAATAATTTGTAAATGATCAAATAATGTTGAATACCACAAACCATCATCATAAACCAATAATCACTGTATGGAATCATCTAGTGACCTGTAATAGACCACATATCATGTATCTGCATCAAGGTTACAAAAACCGAACCACTCGACTCTAAAAACCGGACCCGGACCGAAACCAGACCAAAACCGGGAAAAAAACCGGATCACAAAACCGGTCCACCAAAATACAAAAACTTCCTAAATTTTGAAAAATTATATATATATTCATGTGCAGCCGTGTGAATCCAAACCATTATACACAAATTTGCTAAAAGTGCTCTTGGTATGTGCCATACTGAGTAAAACCGGATGGTTCCGTACAGCCCTAAAACCGGTTGGACCGGTCGGTTTTACCGGTTCCGATCCAATTTTTGTAACACTGATCTGCATCATCCGAGTTCTATCCATCTTATGTCCTGTGGTCGACATTGGTCAAACTAGGTTTGACCAAGTCAACATGACCAATAATATGACCCAAGATAACATCAAACTGCTGCAAGTGTTTAGAGGTTGAGACAAGCTCCACAAATCATTCAAGTAACAATTATAACAAATAGTAATCATTTCATTGGCAGTCTATCAACCAAATATATAAAGTTTTGTTAATTATTATGGCTGAGACCAAACTTTCAAGACCATACTCACTTCATTGTTGTAGTTTGGCCAAGTCAACATGACCAATAATATGACCAGGCTAACATCAAACTGCTGCAAGTGTTTAGAGGTTGAGAAATGCTCTGCAAATCATTCAAGTAACAATTATAACAAATAGTAATCATTTCACTGGCGGTATATCAACCAAATATATAAAGTTTTGTTAATTATTATGGCTCAGACCAGACTTTCAAGACCATACTCACTTCATTGTTGTAATCAGTTTGCTCGTGAAGGATAAAGGCTAAAAATCAAAGGCTAGGCTAAAGGGTGACTACCAATTTGACACTGTGACACTTTGGATATGGAAAGGGGATACTCACTCTAGCATATGCCGGACAAGCAATAACACAGGGGATGGCAGTGTCTCACAAATGGGTAAGTTTCGTTCAGAGGTGCTTATTCACCTTGACAAATGCTCACAATCCATATCAAATACAAGTGAGGCCAGCGATCTTTAGATATAACTTTTAAGAACCATTGCTTTTTGGGCCTTCAAGTTTCCATAGCCTTGATCCATGCATTTGTTACACGGTTTTTTATTTATTAAGGCTTCATGCTCCATGCGTGTTTAAAAACACTTGTTACATGGGTTTTACATTTCACATTTCACATTTACACTTCAAAGCCAATTTCATTAGGCTCGCTTTGCATTCATGTATGTTCAAAAACACTTCTTTTCATGAATGGGCTCTTCACAAGATATTCATTTCATTTCCATATACATTGTATTGATGGCAGCGCTATTTGTTTTAGGTTTAGCCAACACAACCTAGGAAACTCAGAGCCGAGACACAAATAAACAAGGAAGCTTATCCAACAAAGAGGCTATAGTGGGGGAAGGTCCTCCATGCCACTAGTCAAGTAGTAAGTCGGGTCGTAAACATAACTGGAAGGTAATGGATGGGTGCAGATAGTGAACAATGAGACCAACACTAGCAAGCCAAAGTATGCTGGGAATGATCACCTCTATTTTCCCTAAGGAGGGAAAAACCAATGAGTATGGCTCAGGAACTTCTAGGTCTAAGTAGGGACATACATACATAATATCAATAGAACCAGGTCCACATATTTATATGACCACCAGATCATGACACTAAATGCTAAGACATGTCACAAGAATGAGTATAAAAGCAATAATAACCATAACACAAGACAATACCTGCTGAATCGTATACCTGTAAATAACCAGCCCGAAGCATCATTTGTCCACCGAGAACCTGTTGCTGCTACTCTGGGCAATACCGATTGCTCTGTAAATGGCTAAATGGCTACATCAATCCTCAAATCTGAGTTCCCTGAGACTCAGTCATGGCATGGGAAAGTACTACAGTCCATCATCAAATAGTGATCCATCGTTATGCTCATCTCTACATCTCATATGTAAGGGAATTGGCTGAAAAAGTGTACTGGAATCTGAAAATAGAATATGGTAGCCCGGCTCATATGACACTTCCTACCTTGGAGAAAAAAGGGAAACATGTTTTAGAACCAGTAGCTGTCATTGATATCAAAGAAAGAAGACTACGTTCTCGAATAATCAAAGAATACTTTATTAAGTGGAAAAATTGCCCAAAAGAAGATGCTTCATGGGAAACCAAGAAGTTCCATCAACAATATCCATCATTACCTTGCTTTGAGGACAAAGCATCTTAAAAGAAGAGGGCAATGTTATACATAAAATAATTATATAAAATACCAAAAAAGAGTAAAAATAATAGAATTTAATTATATATTAAAGGTAATAAAATAATAAGTTAAGAGTTGCGACTTTATGAAAAGTCACCTTAAAAACCCAATAAGACATATATATTCGGGGATTTCCTTTGTAAAAAAATCAACATTTATTTACAATTACTTATATATTTCTTCAGTCCGTGTTTTCTTCTTCTCTGCAATTAACCCTTGGGGGTTTGGACAATTGTTGGGAAACATGATAAGCGAGACCACCATCTATTTGGGGGTTGTTCTAGGGAACATAACAAATCTGATTTAGTGTTTATGTTCACCCTCTGGAGGCTTTCCCTTGGCCCTACTATACAAGGTACATATCCTATGGTAAGTTGGCATCATTGTGATTGATTTATATCAAGTTTTACTTTTCTGAAGTATCTTAACTACTGCAACCTTTTAACAGTAGTAGCATATGGAAAATTATCTTTCTTGGGATATGTGACAAAATGATATTACGCATACCTCTCACTTAGTGTTATTATTATTTCATTGACTTGGCTCCATAAGGCACTAATCTTTGTTGAGAGCTTTCTTGGAAAAGGTGTTTGTGTATTGTTTAAGTAATTGCAGATATCATTAACTAAATTCTAGGGACTCCCCCATGGTCTTAGGAGTTGACCTAAAGTGTTCAGCACCTAGGTTGTTGTGACATTGGGCACTAGCTTCTCTTGTGAGTACCACTGGGAGCCGTGGCCTTGATCAAGGGTGCTATTTTGAGCAGTAACACAATGCAACAATTCTCTTATGCAATTTGAGGATCATACCATTTCATTTCTTCAACTATGACAACATCAAGTGAAAACATTTCATGCAAGAACGAAGATTTAGATTTTTCCATAAAATGATTTTAAGACAAAGCATCCACGAAAGTAGAGGCAGTATAATATACATAAATATACCTACAACAATAATAATGAAGAATCTTCAGCATAATAAAACAATATTAAATAACTAAAAGGTCACATGTGTGACCATTCAATCTATATTGCTATATATATTATTTATACAGAATGTCACATGTTATTGTAATTCATTCACTTATTCGTTATCAATTATATTATATATTTATCTGTATAGATTTCCACTATTTGTCCTTCTAATGTTGGATGTTTCCCGTTTAAATGAATTATTGTTCAATACATATTTCTTGTAAAGTGCTTTTGGAAATATGCATGGTTTGCATGTAAATTCAATCTTCAATTTTAATACAAGAGATAGTGTTTTAAGCAAACTTAACTTTCTCTGTGATGAAGACTCTGAAACCAAATCTTTGTGGAAATATACGTCTTGATTTCATCTTCACAGTGTCTCAAATCCCACTTCAATCTAAGTTTTGAGCTGAAAGTTGTGAACATTTTACCGCGGGCTATTAAAATTATCAACAGGTATTTTCAGAAACTCTTAACTTGAAAACTGATTATCTCTTCAACTGCAGGCCAAAACGGTCCAAATTTTTGAATGAATACTCTACCCTATGGACTCCTACAAACACCTTTGAGTCCTGGATTTGGATCTGCCAATTGATTTCTGTGTATAATTGACGGTGGTGTACTATTTTGACCCTCCTTCAGGACTGTACTAAATCTCGGCACTGTACAGACTATTAACCCCTGGAATTTTATGCCAATTTCACCAAAATTTTAACTAGTAAAACCTTGAAACCTCTGCTCTGCCCAGAAATTACTATTCCTGAATGTGTATTTTTTATCAAAAGTCATGTCTATGGAGAGACAGGGTGCTTCTTAGTTCTTAAAACATTGGTCTAAGGCCAGGCCTGCTCTGATATCACGTGATATACCAAATTGCCCAAGAATAAAGAGTATGCAAAATATACCCAGAATAACAAAGAATTCAAGAACTTATTCTGAACAAAACAACAATATTCAAAAAATAGCTCAAATTTTTTTCCAAGGAATGCCTTGGGGGGGAATTCCCTGGCACTTCCCTGCATTTGTGGATTGTACCCTGTGAAAACCTGTCATCGCTGATTACGGCACCTGACCCATCAGGAACATCGAGTGAGGTATGCAACAGAGGCATCCAAACCTTGGAATCAACCTCGAGACCCCCTACATGAAGTTCAAAACAATTTGCAAACATTGTTTCGCTAAATATACCACCGAGGGTCTGGAAATAAACTGATCAGAAATATTGAAAATTATCAGAAAATATTGGCAAGCATAAACTTGGATCAGAAAAACTTAGAAGATATCAGAAACATGGGTGACTTTAAAAGCTCAGAAAAAATCAGAAATATTGGGAGAAACCAGAGATATTTGCAACACTGATTCAAAGCTCAATATGTTTGGAACCATCTTGTTGTTCCACCCTCAAGCACTTAAGCAAGAGTGAGGCCACTGGTACCTTGTCAAACCCAAATCAGTCCATGGCGAGCAGGATTCGAACCTAGGTACGGAACATAAAAACTTCTCCCCACCACCCAAGCTAGATCCAATTAACATAAAAATTTAAAATAGCTCAAAACATCTTGCAGATCAAATTGACAGAAAATAACTCAAAATATCATGAATTGTCTACAGAAATAAGGTGACTCCATATTGAACCCTTTGCCATCTTCTCAACTTCATGTATCTTTAGTTACTTTTCTTTCTTTATCTTTCTTTAATTTACTTTTTGTCCAATTTTAGAATTTCTTTCTCTTTTACTTTATTTATTTATTATTATTATATTTCTTATTTATAATTATATATTATTATTATTATTACTTATTTATCTACTCTCTTGTCTATTTTTTCCTTGTAATTAATTTATTACTATATATCATATGGGGCATCACATTGTGTAAATACTAGTTCATATAGATTTTAAAGGTCAGCCCCGCAGTGAATAAGGTTGGCTGTCCTTGACCATAGGGAAGCCAAACTAGCAGGTATGTATAGCGGCCTGCATTAGTTTTACTTGCAGTCCAACTTCTGTATATATGCAAGGCAGCCTACCCTCTATACGTTGGCCCCCATTATTAAAGTATATTTATTTCTGTTCTTTATATAATTGAATTTTCCTTTATCAGGGCTTCCTTCTTGTGTAATCCTCAATACTTAAGTTTCTTGTGCATCCTCAATACTTATCAAGAGTACTTCCTCTATATCTGTGAATAGCTCATCCAGATTTGCATGTGTGTGTCTATTGAACTGATTCATTTTACAGTATTTGTGATGTAGTTGTATTGTGGATGCAGCTTGTTTGAAAAACTGCATTTTACAGTATTTGTGATATAGTTGTATTGTGGAAGCAGATTGTTTGAAAAATTGGTGGTGTTATTATATCTCTCGTACCCAGATCCTGTAGAATTAAAACTAGATCTTGCTAGTTGAGATTCTCTCAGGAAAAGGTACAGATTATGAGGTACATTTTCTTTCTGCAAATCCAATTGTCTAGACAATGCTCAGAAGTTCTAAGCAAAAAAATGTGTAAACTGCAGAGATGCTTCTGTAGGTGATTTTAGATGCAATTCGTCAGGCATAGATCCTGGAAAGATTGGAAATAGAAATGATTTTGGAAGCTTTTCATCTACACGAGATGGAGATTGTGATGCTGAACAACGCCCCAAAAAGGATGTAGAGAATGCAAGAGAACCCATATTTCAGAGTGGAGTGCTCCGTACAAATTGCATTGACTGTCTGGATCGTACACTTGTTGCACAGTTTGCGTATGGTCTGGAAGCTCTTGGCCGTCAGCTGTATGCTATGGGCTTGTCATATGGACCCAAAGTGGATCCTGATAGTAGCATTGCTGCTACACTTATGGAAATGTACCAGAGTATGGGTGATGCTCTTGCAATTCAGTATGGTGGTTCTGCAGCTCATAATACTGTATGCTTGATTGCATTTAAATCTACTTCGGAATTATTACTTTACATCTGAATATGCTCTAAGCTACTATTGTAGGTGTACATTGTGCATGGCTACCTACAAGGCTGTCAACATCTTGGCAAGGCTTTGAATTTGTGGAATTAGTTAATCAATATTAACTCTTGGCATCTTGATCATAAGTGAGATTGCTGGGTTCATTAATTTTCAGGTTTTCACAGAGAGGCAAGGAAAGTGGAAAGCTACAACACAATCTCGTGAATTTTTGAAATCAATCAGAAGATATTACAGCAATGCTTACACTGATGGGGAAAAGCAGGATGCCATAAATTTGTGAGTTTTTTTTTTATCCATCATGATTCACTTGTAGTGTAACAAATTTTTAATCTCCAGAGTCCAAACTGGAACACCTACATTGCATTGTCTGCTGAACATTTCTCATCTGCATGCTGTAACTCAAACAAAGGACATGGCTAGCAATCCCATTAGTTTCTTCCATAACATTGGAACAACATCAGTAGAAACATGGTTGTCGCACTTACCATATTTAATTTTTGCAGCCAAAAAGTGAGCATGGACTCCTTGAGAGCTATAACTAATAATTTAAACCTCTATTGGATGTGGGTTTTTGTAAACAGATTCCTTGGATACTTTCAGCCACAAGAAGGGAAGCCTGCTTTGTGGGAGCTTGATTCAGATTACTATCTTCATGTTGGGGGGAATGGAGATGAGGCATGCACTGATAGTCAAGTGTAAGTGTTTACTGTTGGCATTCAAGAGCCCATGGTGAATGCATAGAGATCTCATGGCTATATATAATGAATGGAGTTTCACAAACTGTTTAACAAATAAATTTGTACTCTACAAGAAAGAAAAAAATTGAAATTGTTACGAGTTCCTGAGCTTGACATGTTTGTTTGTCAAATTTTATTTTAAGCAATCTTCAATCTTAGGATATACTATTTCTGTTTTGTAGGATACCAGAAAATGATTCAACAGCAGTGCAGCATCCATCAATTGTTCTTGCCCCTGTTCCAGCATGCAGAGAAGATTATTCACGAATGAAGTTGACTTCATTTGATAAACTAACGCGAACAATATACAGTTCATTAAAGAATGTCCGGATTTACAGTGAGCACGATTTAAAGGCTGGCCCTGCTGCAGGCAACTCTGGCATGGCTCCAGATGCTGCGTAATAATCTGGTTCCGTTATGCTGATGTCATGAGAACTTTTTGACAATAACATTTAGTGGTTCTCCTTATACTTTATTTTGTTTCTGAATTATTCTTTTGGTATATTTATTGATTTGTGAGGTTCATCATTCAAGTGCATATTGTGCCCTTTTTCATTGGCCCATATTGTGGTTGGCATATAGACACCAATTTCTTTCCCCTGGGATCACCTGTATGTCTACAAGAGAAGATATGGCATATCATAAGGACATATAGCTTAGTAAACTCTTTTATTGCTGGTGAAAGCCCCTTAGTTTAACCATATGTGCCTTGAAGGAAACCTGGCTCTATCTTCCTGGATGTGGCATTTTGAGCATTGCTGCTTTTAACTCTTTTCCCATCAATATTATTGATATCACTCCATGTTTGTTTAGTAGCAAGATCTCTATTCGGTCGCCCCCCATGAAAATAGCTTATCAAGAGAAATGCCATTTAGGTAAAAATATGCTATTGGATCAAACTCTGCCCCTTCACAGTGATTGACAACTCAGATGAGGAGACTTCTTCTCCCCCCATTTCCTTCAGCCTCAGCTTCTAGTTCCATGACTTCTTGACATGCTCTTGTAGAGGTTTCAATTACGTATTCATTTCATGTCTTTTGCTCTTCCTTTCTTTGAGCTAGTCTGTTAGCATTGATGTTAGATCTTTATCTGTCGCTGTTGGCATAGCTTTAGGAGCTGCTTTTGCACTGCCACTTTGTATTACACTGGGTGTAATATTTAATTCCCATTGACCTACTCTTTAAAATGATCTTTTATTCCAAGGAAAAAACTTGCAGGGAAACCTGAGGGATGTTTCCCCACAACCGTGGATGGCGTCCCTAGTAAACCCATCACATAGACTAGTGTAGTGTGCCTTACTTCGGGTTTCGAACCAGGCACTGCTGGCATGAAACTAGCCAAATTCCCAGCAACATTGACAACAACCGGTTGAGCTAAACGCCTTCAGCATACTCATTAAAATTATGTATTCTTATCTGCAATTACATAGCTTTCTGTGACCATATTTCAGCTTAGCTGTCAGAATTGGAGCACAGGTAAGTCAGACATTATTTCTTTTCAACTCCTATTCCAATCTCCCCAGGAAGCTTCCCCTGAACGACACTTACTCATTAAAATTATGTATTCTTATCTGCAATTACATAGCTTTCTGTGACCATATTTCAGCGTAGCTGTCAGAATTGGAACACAGGTAAGTCAGACATTATTTCTTTTCAACTCCTATTCCAATCTCCCCAGGGAGCTTCCCCTGAACGACACTTGTATATCCCCATGGTTCCCCGCGGTATCCTATTTTGTCAAAGTTACTTCAACAATATAAGGTTAGCATTGAGCAATTTGTATCTTATGACTTTTTAACTCTAGCTCCTGGAGACATTTGTATCCACCAGAAAAGTTTCCCCTCTGGGACATATGGTGTGGTATATTCCAGAGGCTTCCCACAGATTTCCAATATATGACTACCAATCAACTATAATAAAGTCACTAGCTTGTCTTTGTTTGAAGAAATGGGAAGAAAACATTGTACAGAAATAGAGAGTGTGGCTTATGTAAATGCCCATAAGTTATATATTTGTTGGCAGGTCTGCAGACTAGTAGCTAGTTGAGTAGTATTTCAATTTCACGAAAGACAGGTTTTCAATTTTTCATGCTACTGGTCCACTACATGTTCAGGAAAATTGAATCCTATGTTTTGATAGATAAAAGTAAAAATCTTTTGAGTCTCGTATGAACATGAATCTTATATTTACAGAACATATATCCTTAGTGGCTTATAAACTTAAATTGAACTTCAGAAGAAGATCAATTAATACGCCTGCACTAATATCTAGTTGCCTCCTGCTAGAATATACATGACACTCAATTTTCTTAGCAGTTGAAAATTGAAATAGAAGGTTCATATTCCCTAGCAGTCTTATCTGCATATTTTTAGACATTTTTAAAAAACAATTGAAGAAAGTAGTGTCTAACTGATGGGCTTAGAAATAAATGAGGCCTTATAGTTATGAGAGTCAGTCCCCTGCATTTTGTCAAGGAATTAAAAATTAGATATATTAACACATCCTTATTGTGCTTTATACAGTGAAATACAGTTGAAAAGTCCAAACTGGCTTTTTGGTCAAAGAAAAGTTGAAGGAACGGGACAACTTCGTAAAATTAATAACCGAGGTTTTGTAGAGGTCAGGGCAAGGGACGAAGAGGTCATTGATGATTCTGATGAGTTGAATTTTTTTTTCGCTGGAGACTCATGTCAGGAAGCTATTTTTGAGAGGTAGTGTTCGTCGATGCCTTTCTTGTGGTGCTTATTTCTCATTAGATCTCCTTCCTTCAACTAGATAAATTTTATGAACAATGTTTTCCTAGGACACTATATCTAACTCACAACTGACTCTAGTGTTTCTTTTCTGGAAGCTACCTTGCCATTGCCTCAACAACAGAGGTAGATGACTGGTATGGCAAGGGGCTTCTCTTTGATACAGTTGAAGATAGTGAAGCTTACAAACACTATGCTGAATGCTGTCAGGTTTGCTGTGTTTTACGTTCTTACTGAAAGATCATTTGGAATTTATTATGTGGTTAATTTTCCTTAGAAATTTGTTCCTTGAATCTCTTGGCTTCTAACTTATTTTCATGGTTTGAATCAGGGACCAGCTCTGGATCCATTTGGGCACGATGCTGAAAAAGAGCAGTACTATTCAGATGCCTTATGCCAGGTTTTGAAAGGTCGAAAAGACGAATCCGTGGAATCAGAAATGGAAGATGCTTTTAATGAGTATGAAAAAATTGGGAGTAATCTAGGAATCAACAACCCATCTTTATCTTCTATTCTTGTGGAAGAGAAGACATTGAAAGTTAAAGGTTGAAATCAATGTTTTTTCTCAGCTGCAGGGGAGTGTATTATAGCTAAGCAAAAGTTAGAGTTGGTACCTGATATTAAGCTGTATTACAGTACAAGCTGCATTATGATATTATCATGTAACAAATATTTGAAGAAGTGTTAAATAAAATATACAATAGTTGTAAAGAATGTTCCCTCTTTATACAAGTGAAGAATGTTCCCTGTTTATTTAAGGAAATACTCGAAAATTAAACTGGCTATTTGCATCATAAAGTCTGCACATATTCAGGCATACCAGTACTTTACAATGAAGTAATTGATGCGATGTAATTATGGGTTTTATAGGCCTTTTGTGCCCCGCGTGCCTTTTGCACGTGACTTCAATACTTCATGATATCAATCGTAAATTCATCTTTGAAACTTGTGAGCCATTCAAAACGTTGTATTTTATGGGCCCTTAATACCAAATTGCCTACTGTAAGTAAATCCTCAAGTTGATTGCAACCCTATTCAATCATTAGTAAATCCTCAAGTTGATTGCAACCCTGTTCAATCATTTCCCAATAATATATAACAGCATGTCCCAACTCACAGATTGTGGCTTTACACAACTAATGTTAACCTCTCGACCCAAAATACATACCATGAAATTTATAAGTACAAAATACATACCATGAAATTTAGAAGTACCTTGCCAATCGAATTACCTGAAACAGATTTATTTGAAAAATAAACCTTCACATTATGAAGAATTTTTGCACCGAGAGTAATGGGGTGCTTACAACCTAGTATATAGGAAATGTGTAATGCTACACGTAACGAACTCACTTTATGTAAAAAAAAAAAAAAAAATTATTTTGTCCGCTCATAAGATGAAAAAAAAAAAAAAAAAAAAATTATTTTGTCCGCTCATAAGATGAAAAAAAAAAAAAAACCAAATAAAAAATAATTTAAAAAAATCCATATCCACTCATAAAATAAAAATTAAAACCAAATAAAATGTCATTAAAAAAATCACATCTCAATAAATTGGATGCCTCTCGGTGCTTGATAGATATGTGTTTAGGATGGATATGTGCTTGTTAACATGAAGTCAAAAAAACTTGGCATTATGAATTTTCAGTGTGAAGTCTTTTAAATTTTTGTGCAGCTTTGTAAAGCATCACTTTTAAGCTTTGAAGTTGGTATTTCAAAAATCATTTAATTGTAATTTTGTAAAACATCATATTTTCCATTTTTAATTCACTAAATATTAGGTATAATTTTTTGAAATATTTTATTTTTAAAAAAATAATATTTTGTTAATGTAAATTAAATTAATGTATTATTACATTGGACTTTGGTAAATTTTGGTATAAATAATTTTAACTTCGAAATTATATTTATAGTTTAGTCTTCAGTGAACGGATTCAAAATTGAAAGCATAATTGAATGTAATTTCCTATGATGTGAAAAATTGAATATTACTCATCCGTTGGATTTTTGCCTTTGCCTTTAAACTAGAAATATAGGGCGGGTGTTGAGCGCAGCGAGCCCCCCAAGCTCCATCGACGAAATAGCTAGTAGAATTTAGGACGAGTAAGTATAGTCAATACTACCCTATATAACTTTGGTGAATATTTATATTTCAAACACCATTTACATGAAATAAAATTGAATATAGTATTCATAATTTCTTAACTTCAAAGGTTTTATTTTTTTTTCAAAATTATTAATTTTAATTTTTTATAATGTAAAATTTATATTAAATAACATGAGTATTGTGGGAGCAAAATTTAAGCTTGGTAGAAGTGTTATCAATCATGGTCTAGGGGATTTATTAATCACTAACTAGGAAATATTCTATCACGTAAGTTTATATTGGGGATTTAAAATTATAAAAATTGAAAGTAATATATTGCCATGTATATAGGGTGTAAGAGGTATTTTTAATATATTAAAAATAAATAGATACTCAAACATGGGGATTGGGATGTTGTTTTAATTAGGTATAGAGGAGAGGGTGATGTGTTTGAATAAATGACTTTGGATTGGATTGGGATTGTGTCGTTTATGATTCACTATAGCTTATTCGTTCTCTTTGTGTGTTTGTTTTCTTCTTCATTGTTAGATGCCCAAAACCCTCTCTACAACATAGAAAGCTCTCACATCTACAACAATTTATGCACTTGCTTGTATCTCTCAACTTGCTCATGTCAACCTCTTACTTGTATCTCCCATCAAGCTAGGATTTGACCAAGAAATGAAAAGGCTACCTAATGGAAGGGCTCTATAAGGATTCTCCTATAAGTAGAAACAAATAAAGGGTCATAGAAATCTATGCCTCAACTTTTGGAAATGATTTTTGCCCCATCAATTAAGAATTGTGATGCAGACTTTAATATATGTATACCAATGAATCAAAAGCCAACCTTTATGCTACTAGTCTCTTGTCTTGGTTTCTCCTTTGGGAAAGAAAAGATGAGACATGATTTAGGTAACTTGAACCTATTTTACATTATTCGATGATGTGAACCAATTGGTGTTGTTATAAGGATTCCCATATAAGTAGAAACAAATAAAGGGTAAGGAATTTGTGCCTACATATTTTGGAAATGATTTTCCCCGGCAATATAGTGTGATGTATACATTCATATACTGATGAATCAAAATCCAATCTCTATGCTACTAGTGTCTTTTTTCTTAGTTTCTCCTTTGGAAAATAAAATAGGCATGATTTGGGTAAATTGACCTCTTTAACCGCATTAGATGATGCCAAGCAACTAGTCCTATTAGAATCTTCATTAATCTATAATCAATTAGTTAGTTAGATTATAATAAGGAAGAAAAAAAGATAGTCTATCAATTTGCAAAATCGTTATCTAGGGATTATAATAGTTGTGTCATGTCACCATACTAGGAGTAGAAATAAAAAGAGGCAAAACTTCAAATTGAGTGCAAACCTTTTCATTCATTTCTCGATAAAATATGTCCCCACACAAATTGTGGCATTCTTACACTATCAATGTTAACCTTTCTAAAGCCTCCAACAAAACATTTTAACCAATTTCTTTGAAAAAATAAAATTGAACTTCACATTATCAAATTTTGATGTTAAGTCGTGCTAAACTGTGAACATTGTTTTAAGGTTGATCTTAAAAAAAATAGTTGTAATTTTTAAATCATCATATTTTGAGTTTTTAGTTCATTAAATATTATTAGGTATAATTTTGAGAAATATTATATTTTTAAAATTTTGATAGATGTGAAAAAATTCGATTGACCTACATTTGGCTTTAATAAATTTTCATAGAATTTTGATTTTTGAAGTTTTCTTTTAAATTATATTTATATATAATTTTGTAAAGCACTTGTCTTTCAAGCATCATTCAAGTGAACTAAAACTAAATATAATATTCATAATGTCTTGCTTCTATCATTTTTTCAAAATTATTATTATTTTGTTTCGTAATGTAACATTTATAAAATAATACTAAATAATATGAAGGCAAAATTTTGGCCTTGTGGAAATGCTAACAACCATTATCTATCCATAGGGGATTCATTAATTGTGAGATATCATATCGTGTGAGTTCATTCACTACAACTTATTCATTTTCTTCATGAGTGTGTCCTCCTCTTCATTGTTCAATGCCCAAAACACTGCAACACATACGTCTCTCACATCTACACTAGTTGATACAATTTCTTGGGTATTACAAAGCTCAACATATACCCTAACTCACACCTATCAATCCCTTGTGTGTATTCTCTCGTCAATCTAGGATTTGAACAAGAAATGAAAGGAGGTGGAAGGTCTCTATAAGGATTCCATATAAGTAGAAACAAATAAAGGGTCATAAGAATTCATGCATGTAGCTTTTGGAAATGGTTTTTCTCCACCAAGGAATTGAATGTAGACATTGATATATTGATGAATCAAAAGCCAACCTCTATGCTACTAGTCTCTTTTCTTTGTTTCTTCTTTGGGAGAGAAAAGAGGCATGATTTGGGTAACTTAAACCCAATTTACCTCATTGGATGATGCCAAGCAATTATTGTTGTTACAAGGATTACCATATAAGTGGAAACAAATAAAGGGTCATAAGAATTTGTGCTTGCAGCTTTTGAAAATGATTTTGTCCCACCAACCAAGGATTGTGATGTACACATTGATAAACTGATGAATCAAAATTCAATATCTATACTCTAGTCCATTTTCTTAGTTACTCCTTTGGAAAATAAAAGAGGAGGCATGATTTGGGTATATTGAAACTCTTTTACCTCACTAGATGATGTGAAGCAATTAGTGTTGTTATAATCTTCATTAATCTCCAATCAATGTATTAGTCAATTTAAAATAAGAAAGAAAGAAAAGATAGTTTGTCTGTTTGCATAATCTATGTTTAGGGATCATAATAGTTGTGGCACATCACCATACGAGGGGTGAAAAGAAAAATTGTATTAAAAATATCGCGAGGAAAATGCATATCTATGATATCAAGTGATATTGTTTTTTTTAATTAAAAATGTGTATTGCAAGGGTAGTTTAACAAAAGGATATTGGGACATATTTTTTAGTATTTACTGAAAATATGGGTATTATTTAATATCCCATGAGTGCATGTGCTATGGCATAGCTTCACTAAATCAACACCCCATGGGTCTACCATTCCCCCCTCCCCCAAAGGTATGGATACAATATTATTTTGATGATGCCTTCAAGGGAAACCTACATTAGTAAGAACCTAGGGGGGTTTTCATAAATCAAGGATTGATCATAGTTGTGGTATTCAAATATTTGGGAAAGAAAGCCAACAATCTAACAAAATTTGAAGCTTTGATTATGGATATATCAAAATGTAGAAAGTAGTTTTGGAATAACATTTTCAAATACAACTTTAAATTGATTATTGGGAAGATCGATGGGAAGGTTGATAATCAGTCTTAGGAAATTGATAGCCAAATGAAATGGATTGAGTGAGACACATAAAATTTGATTGATGAAAATTTTAGTTTGTCAATAGGTTTTCCAACTAGATAGATTACCTCATTACACAATTGGAAGGAAAAATTAGAAGCTTCCCCAAGTCGAAGTGACAACCCCTCTTTGATTGTGAATCCCATCCAATAGAATAAATTGATTCACGGAAAAATGTGGTCATCACTACCACTTAAATTTGGCTCTTTCCATTGATTTATTCTTCAAGATTGTGAATGATTTAGGAAAGATTATCTTTAGGAGGTTTAAAGGTACAAGTAGGTTGGTAAACCTCCACATCATGCATGAGGATTAAATGTAGAGTGGCCTACATATTTGTAAATAGAGTCAATAATTACCACCTGTGTGCTTTGAGCATTGAGCTCTTTGTCCTCAAGCTTTTTGACCTCCCTCCATGGAAAAATCCTTAATTGCAAAATGTCAAATCTCAACCAAGGACTCTAGCTTTGTTAGTAGCAAGGGACAATCAATTTAATATTTCTTTCCAAACCCAAAACAGTTTGCCAATTTCATACACAACAATGGTGAAGAACCCATAATATTAACCCTAAACCATGCCCTTGAACCATAGCAGAGTCTTGAATGAGAGAATGTTAGAAATGCTTCATCAAATTTAAAGCTTCCTTGGAGAGTGAGAGGTCTTGGTAACTAAAACTCTTGCAAATTTGGAATAGAGGATGATGGAATTTATGTAGTGTATTTTCTCAACTTCAGAGAATTCAACAAATTGGATAAAGTCCACAACAATCAATGCCCTTGATCAATGAAGAAGATGAACCAAAGTATTGTGGGAGGCCCTACAAAGCAATAAGAACCACCCATGATCGTCAAAGGAATTGACTATTAGTCTACTAATGTGAACTTTTTTGGACCCTATGTTTTGTTGTTTTATCTACACAGAAATATTCTTGTCTACTTAAATCTTCTCAATGTATTAAAATTATGTTACTAGATAAAACGTTGTATTATGATAGTGAAAAGGATGATAAGCTAGCATTAGCTTTTGGGGTTACTTCAAAAGTTTTCTCACCTAGCTAAGAGAGCACTAGGTCTCCTTGTCCCTTTGTGATGCTTGATGGTCATATGGATGGATCAAATTGAGTGGATGCTTAACTATGGAAAGTATGTTAGCATGGTGCACTTACCTAAGAGGTTGTTATACTTGATATAGCATGAACTAGCAAGTATAGTTAAAGCCCCAAATAACATGACTAGCATAATTATAACTTAGAGGTGTTACTCATTATCACCTCGATAACCACTTCTCTACACTTTTGGTTAGATTTCCTCCAACTCGAGGGGGAATGTTCTAGGGTTCAAATTGCTAGGCAATGGCAATGAGGCTACAAGGTGATTTGAAGAGTTAGCCTTAGTAAAACCCAAGGCCTTTCTTTATAGTATAGGTGTTGGGAGGGTTATGAATACTAGTGTCAATCCCCAAGGCATATGGAGTCTCAAGATGATCCCCCTTGGGCCTTATTTGTATGTGTTTGATCGAAACCCTTGCAAAATGCATGCCAAATTCTTACCTCAAACAAATGAATCTTCTTGCAAATTTCACCAAGGAAGAGTAGATTTTTAGCATATAGCTTCAACCCATCTATCTAGCTCACCCTTAGCCTATGCAGAATTGACTAGTACCCCTCCTGCTTGTTGTCGCCTAATTCACACCTCAGGTCACGTGGAAAAAATATTCAAGCCACTGGGTACGACCTTAGGGGAAAGCAAGAGTCAAGTGCTGTCACTTGATCTTGACTCCTTCGTCTAGGCTCTCTCCTAGCGAAGCCAAGGGGGGTGGTCCCTAGTAAAATAAACTAAGGTTGTTTAATCTATGAAATGAAAACAACTAATCTAGGAGATATAATGATATAAAATATTGCAACTAAGATAAATATGCAAAAATTAATTAAAACACCAGCATGTAAATGACATTCACTCAACACGTGATCTTAGTTGCAATATTTTATATCATTATGTCTCCTAGATTTAGTTGTTTTCCTTTCATAGATTAAACAACCTTAGTTTATTTTACTAAGGACCACCCCCCTTGTCTTCGCTAGGAGAGAGCCTAGATGGAGGAGTCAAGATCAAGTGACAGCACTTGACTCTTGCTTTCCCCCAAGGTCGCACCCAGTGGCTTGAGGATTTCTGCCACATGACCCGACGTGCAAATTAGGTAACAACATTTTGGCGTCGTTGTCAGGGATAAATATTTCTCTTCTCGAAATACGACTTTGAGTTTTCTTTTTTGTTGTTTATGCTTTGTTTGATGAATGTTGTAATTTGAAAAATTTTACTTAGATCGTTTGGTGACTCCACTATTGTTAACTTTACCAAGGCATTCAACAAGAAGAAACTATGAAAGGCTTGCTTCAGTTCGTCCCTGAGCCTGAACCGGTCTATCATAGGAGGAAAAACAAGCTAGCTTCTCGTAGAATCCTTGAAAATCTTAGATATGATTCAATCCTTGGCATTCACCTTTTATTTATTAATAATCCTCAATCAAATGATTTTCCTACCAGCATAGGTGACCTTTTTAAACCCTTGGACTTTACCTCCATTGTCGGTTATCCTCATCAAATCCCCGATAAAGTCATTGAGAAAGTTCTTTATTTTCATGGCAATGATGCTATAACTACGAAGTCTCACCTATTGTTTTTTACGCAGTGTTATGCCAAGTGGTGCCATAATGTGAATTTTGAATATGTAAAGATGAGGCTCTTTGCCTTATCCTTAGAAGCTAATGCATTTGAATGGTTCGCTAATTTGGTTGATAACAACATCAAAACCTTTGCGGAGTTTAAGACATTATTAAATTCAAGATGGGGTGACAAGAAAGAGAATCGACGCATGTTGGCCTCCTTGACTGAAACTAAGAAGAGAGAGAATGAGACAATCGAGGAGTTTAACAAAGAAATCACTGATTTGGTTTCAAGACTTCATAAAGATATTAAACCTCCCAATGCGTCAATTCTCATCTACTACATAGAAGCTTTCGAAGGTGAGATGAGATATCGTCTCAGAGATAAGGAGCCAACAACTTTACATGGTTCTATGGAAACTGCTGAAAAGATATACAAAAACATGCAAGCATCTAGAAAATCCAATTTGCTTGGTTTTTCTAGAGGCAACGCTTCATTCCCAAACTGCATGATTCCAAGAGAAAAGTAGTTGAACCAGAAAGTAAAGATCAGACTATGGAATCCATCAAAGAGATAACAAAATTAATGAAACAAATGATGGTGAATCATACTTCCCAAATGAATGGTATGCAAAATAGATTAATGGCCATGGAGAAGAATCATGTTGGTCAAAATCAAAGAAGTTTTCAACCAAGGCCAATTCAAGAATCGAAGAAGAAGTATTCTCCCCAAGAGCAGAAACCTACGAACTAACTTGAATCAAACAACATGGTTGATGAGGTTCCTCCCTATTGCAGACCTTGTGAAGAATTCCATGAAGATTCTACTTGCCCAAAATTTTGTTACATAATGGAACAAGAGTAGATTGAGACAAGTAATTTTGTGGGTTATCCTAGATACCATGACTATATAAACAATGTTAGGAATGTCTATCCTATCTCAAAATAAAAATGGAAACAAACAAGGGAGTACAATCAGGAGAAGGATAATGCGACAAACATTTTTGCTAAAAAACCTACTCCTAAGCAGATCATTGAGAAGTACAAGGAAATGGTCTATCAAAGAACAAAGAATGTGATCCCAACCAAATCATATCAACACATTCCAAAGGTAAAAATTTCTCCCCATGTAGATCTGAATATTGATTTGGGTAATTGGTTGTCAAGTGCTCAAATTCCTGTCATAGTAATTGAGATCCTGAAAATTCCTAGTCAAAGAGATATTTTCATGAAAACCTTAGAGGAACCTAAGGAAAAGTTTGTTAAAAATCCTAAAGAAGTAATTACTGAGAATCCCAAGGAAAAAATAGCCAATAAACCAAAAGAAATAATTATGAACAAGTATGTTGAAAGTCCTGCAATGAAACAAAAAAACTTCAATGAAGATACTCCTATTGTCTTGCATTGCAGGGATCCTAACAAAGAATACCATCCCGCCTTCTACATTTCGTTGATTGCTAATAATATGTTGTTGCACAATTGTATGCTTTATTCGAGCACGCCATCTAATATCATGACCAAGAAAGTTACGGAGAAGATGGGTTTAAAGATCACAAGGCCATATCAAAACATATGTACCATGGAGTCAAGGGAAATCGATGTTGTGGGTATAATTTTGAATTTCCCGGTCCAACTAGTTACATACCCAAACATTGGTATGACCATGGACATTATTGTGATAGATGTACCTGATATATGGGGAATGCTGTTATCAAGGAAGTGGGATGCTTCCCTAGGCGGGTCTATCCAAATGGATTGGACTTATGCTATGATTCCATCTTCTGAAGATGCACATGTTAAACTGTATAGGGAAAAGGAAAGGAAGTATCATGTTTAAAACCATGAGATGAATAATGAATACATCTGTGAAATAGATAGCCTTGGAAACCATGCCATATATGCAAACTACCTTATACCTATCAGGGAGAAGGCTAATGATGAAGAGGCTGATGAACTATTGAGAATGAGTTTTGATGGAGCTTTTTCTAATTCAGGAAAAGGGGCGAGGGTTGTCTTAACTTCACCCTCAAATAAAAAGTTCAACTTTGCCTATAGACTTGAGTTTGATGCATCAAATAATGTGGCTGAATATGAATCTCTCCTGCTAGGACTTGATATTGTGAATGACATGGGCATTAGGGTGCTAAGTATTAAAGGTGATTCAGACTTGATTGTTTTCCAAGTCAAGAACTCTTTCTCGTGTAAGAGTGGAAGATTAAAAGGTATAGGAATGTTGTATGGGACACCATGGAGTATTTTAGTGCTTTATACCTCATGTAAGTGCCTCGTTTAGAAAACATTGAGGTCGACAAACTTGCAGTAGAAGCTTCCACATTAGAGTTCACTAAAGAGTTGATAAAGGGTAATGGAAAGTTTGAAATAAATTTTAGGCCATCTGTCCAAAACAACCTTAATCATTGGAAAGTATTCAAATATGACAAACTGATTATAAATTTCATCAATGACATGAAAGAGTTTTCAGGAGGAGAAAGATTCTTACAAGCAGAAGATGATTGACCTAGTAATCCTGTCCCTAAGAAGGTGGTTGAGTGGGAATTTTTTTTGGATAGGCATGATAGATATAAAAAGAAAGAAACCAGAAAAATGGAAGATTACATAGAAATAAACATTGGCACCGAAGAAGAGCCAAGAAAAATAAAATTGGAAAAGGAACTTCTGAGAAGGAGAGAAAGAACTTGGTAGAGTTAGTAAAAGAATTTAGAGATGTGTTTGCTTTTACATATGATAAATAAAGGATTATCGGGATGAAGCATTTCAGCACACAATTCCTTTGAGTCCAGATACCAAGCCCTTTCGACAAAATCTTAGAAGAATAAACCCCAAGTTAGCTACCATGGTCCAACAAGAGTTGCAGAAAATGTTGGTAGTATGCATCATTGCGCCAACAAGACATTCATCATGGTGCTCAAAATTGGTTGTAGTTAGAAAAAAGAATGGACAGTTGAGGATATATATTGATTTTTGAAATTTGAATATCTCATGCATAAAAAATAATTAGCCCTTTCCAGATATGGAAACACTACTGCAAAGGGTAACTGGTTTAGGTATGATGTCTATGCTGGCTGGATTCTTAGGGTATAATCAAGTCCTTGTTAAGAAAGAAGATCGATATAAAACTAATTTCACTTTACCTTGGGGAACGTTTGAATATTTAAGGATGCCCTTTGGTCTTCTGAATGCAGGTGCAACATTCCAAAGGGCTATGGATTATGCTTTCAATGAGTTGAATGGAAAGAATCGAAATATATAAAGACTACCTTATTGTCTTTTCCAAGGAAAGATATCATCATATAGGTCATCTTAGGGAATTTTTTGAAAGATGCGGAAAGTTTGACATTTCTTTGAATCCTTCCAAATCAGTTTCGAGGATAAATGAAGGCAATTTGTTGGGGCGCATTATTTCCAAAGATGGTGTAAAGATAGACCCAGAAAGAGTATAATTCATAAAGAAAGTTCCCTTGCCTCAAAATATAAAAGCACTGCAGTCATTTAATGGTCAAATCAATTTTATAAGAAGATTCATACCGAACTCAGTCGAATTAATGAAACCTATGCAGAAGTTGCTTAAAAAAGATGCTAAGTTTGAATGGGACAATGAAGGAAAAGAATCCTTTAGAAGCATCAAGGATTGTATAGCGAGATCCCCAATTCTGACTAGCCCAGATTATTCAAAAGACTTCCATATTTTTTTATTTTCCTCATAGGATACAATTGCTATAGTTTTGTTGCAAAAGAACAAAGAGGGTCAAGAACAACCAATTGCTTTTATGAGTAGGCACTTACATCATTCAGAGCTAAAGTACATTATAATGGAAAAACAGGCCTATGCCCTTGTTAAGTCTTTAAAACACTTTAGAACTTACGTTGGGTACTCTAAATTAGCTAGTTATCTTCCCCATTCTGCAGCAAAAGACATTATATCCCAACATGATTTCCTTGGTATAAGACGAAAGTGGGTATAAAAGATCCAAGAATATGACTTAGAGATTAAGCCCACTAAATTGATCAAAGGGAAAGGTCTTGCTAAAATGATAGCAAAGGAAAATGAGCGAGCCTTAGGCATGATTTGTCAGAACAGTTCATTAGCATCATACAGTTCAGTAGAGCTTTAATGCCTTCAACAACAACAGTGGTATTCAGATATAGTTTTCTATCTCCTCAACCTAACATGTCCATAACACCTAGTCGACCACAAAAGAAGGTCAGTTAGATTACAAGCCACTAAGTATTCTCTTACACAAGTTGGTTTGGGTTGGAAAAGCCCAGATGGTCTCATACTTAGATGTGTATATGAAGAATATTCTAAAATACTCTTAGAGGAATTCCACTCAGGATTTTGTGGTGGCCACTTTGCAGCTAAACTACAACCCACAAAATTCTTAGAGAATATTACTATTGGCCCACTGTATTCACTGATGTGCACAAGTGTATTAGGAATTGCCAAAAATATCAACTATTCATAGGAGAACAGAAACTTGTCGCATTACCTTTGAAGCCAGTAGTAGTCCAAGCCCCTTTTTAGCAATGGGGTCTCAATTTCATTGGTAAATTTAAGGATAATTCAAGTAATGGTTACACTTGGATTTTGATCGCAACTGATTATTTTACCAAGTGGGTAGAGGCCATACCTACTAAAGCATCAACTAAAAAAGTAGTCATGGATTTCCTTGAAGATAAAATCATTACTAGATTTGGGGTTCCTGCTAAGATAACAACTGATAATGCCAAAGATTTCAATTCAGTAGCAATTTCATAATTTTGAAGTACAGCATTATCCTATCTCATTCCTTGCATTACTATCCCCAGGAAAATGTTCTTGTTGATTCAAGCAACAACAATTTGATGACCATTATTAAAAGGATTATTGGTGATAATAAGAAGTGTTGGGATAGTAAAATCAAATTTTCACTTTGAGTAGATAAAATCACTAAGAAAAGTGCAACATGGAAGTCTCCTTTTCAGTTAGTCTATGGCACGAGTGTGACTTTACCGATTCATCTCAAGTTACAAGTGCATCAGACTCTGTAGGATTCAGGATTAGATCAGGATGATTGTCCAAGCATAATTCATGAGTTGGTAGAGTTGGATGAAGTCAGGAGAAAGGAAGTTGATCAAAATATCAGAAGTAGAGATAAATTTAAAAGAAATTTTGGCAAGTCATCCAGGCCTAGAACCTTTTAGAAAGGAGACATGGTATTATTATGGGAGAAGCAAAAAGAAAATTCTAGCAAACATGGAAAGTTTGACAGCTTATGGATGGGTCCCTACATTATACATGACATAGTTGGTGTCAATTCATTTTATTTAAGCGACATGGATGGTGAAAAGAAGACCTGCCATTGAACGGGAAACTTCTAAAGCTATTCTTTAGTGACAACATCTGATGCCCATGGGGGCATCTTTGTATCATGGATTTTTAACCCTTCCTCTACATTGTATTGCCTATCTTAATATTTCCTTTTTGTATAATAATTGTGTACATAGAAAGTATTTTTTAATTCATTTGTTGTATATTATCGTGTATCATAAAATGCAACTTGTTATTCCAATTGGTTATATATATACATGTGGCTGACTTATCCTAGTTTTGTGCAAGAACCAGAGATTATGGGTTTCTCATATGATTGATTTCCACAAAGTTCAGATCAATCACACGTCTCGCAGTTGGAGCCAGATGTTACCAACGAAGTTGCACTAAGTTAGATTTCTAACTAAGCCACCAAATATGAACAATTACTTGTTCAATTTTCAAGTTCAAAAGTCCATGCATGCCTTTTTTAGGCCCTTTTCAATTATTATTTGTTTAACATGTTCATACCCCACGGGGAATTGCAATAAAATGAGTTAGCATGATGACTTGATGTAGAAGGTTTGGTTTCCTAGGACCCAGTCATCAATACATTATTCCAGGATGTTTTTTCCTTGTTAATTATCTATCATTTTTAAGCGATAAATAATTTTCGAGTTTTTCACTCAAGCCTCCAAAGTTGAAATAATTGCCTTGGTGGTTAGGCCTTGGAAGGTTATTAAAGCCTATGTGTCGATGTATATTACCATGCTAATCATTATTTTGAGTCATTATGAACATGTATTAAGTCTTCCATAGAATTTACAAAATATATATATATTCCGTTTTTATAGGTTTATTTTTAATAAGTTAATTGTAAAACTCTAAAAGATCATAAAAGTGTGGCTAGGAGGTTGTTTTTTTCATGAGGGTGCTCATTTTCTAACTCAAAGCACCCACTTAACCCCTAAACCCACTTTCCTAAGTTTTCGAGTAATTATTTATTTCCCAAATTAATTATTACTCCAAAAACCCCCAAAAGACCAAAAAAATAGAAAAAATGAGAAATTCAACAACTCATAAAAAATTGGAATCTTGACTAAAATTGATTTCCTGAGTTGGCAATGGTAAATAGAATTATTCCTAAAGAGTTACAAGTCACCAAAATGAAAGAAATGGTTGCTAAATATCAATTTGGATTTTTTTCCAAGAGTGGAGCGTATTTCCCAGGAGAGGGGCGCTTTTCCAAAGAAAGGAAGATTTGGTTTGAGGTTAATATTTTGGCATTTTGGTAATTGTCTTCTTTATGCCCCAAAGCATGGGGATCCAACTCACACCAAGCTATCAAGCTCATCCTTTAGTAAGTGTGCCCCCTCATGCTGAGTTCTTCTATTTAAGCATGCTCTCATGCCTCATTCCAAACAAATGAAAAGTGTATGGAACCTTTGCTTATATGAAATTGTAATATTTTGTTTTGAATAAAAGACTTTGGAGGTCAATAACTGTGTAGCAAATTTTATGTGTGGATGAGTATTGTCTTGAGCTTTTGGAAGTAATCGGTGGTGTTCATTTTCTTGTATCTCTATGGTTGAGTTGGGTCTTTGAAGGAGAGTTGTTTCTTGGTAGGGTAAGGTTTAAAATCTTGTTTTTTTCAATATATTACTATGTATTTGTTTCATATTTCTTGGAGGTGCATTTTTATTTTGCTTAATAATCTTGTTTTCTGAGTTTCTGTGGCAGGTAGCACCGAGTTTTCTTAATCATTTTCTGTGCAAGTTTTTTGTATAAGACATAGGTTACTTAGCTTGAAGAAGAGGTTGAGTTTGTTTGCATCTTCCTTCTCTTCAATATTCATAGAAATACGTAGTCCCTCTTCGTTCCATTGTGAAGAACTCCATCTTCCATATTCTGGCATCAAGTTGCTTCCTCTCTTCTTTCATTCTACAAAAATTATTCATTTTGTTACTAGTTACCTTAATAATTTTTATTTGGCTTAATATATTAATATATATCATAAACTAAATCTGATTTACATTTATCATTAAGTTAGATCTGATTTCAAGGTTAAAATTCATAAATCTAGCTTCTAACAAGTATTTTTAAATACTTCAATTTTTTATCTTTTAAAGAGTACTTGAGTGATATGTTAAATTTTTATTGTTTTAAAAAATTATTTAGCATATTTGATTAATTATTACTTTTTTTTTGCATCAATTCATGAATAGGTAGAAAGGCACTCTAGCGAAAATTTGAAGATTTAAGCCATCTGAGAGACTTTCCTCTTACAATTTATTCTATAGGCATTATTCAAGCCTCATTTTTCATAAACTTTATGTTTCATATTCTACAAAGGAACACAGATACTCTTCTTTGTAATCATTGTAAAAAAAGAGAGTCAAGTGGGCAGCCAAGTGCCCACACCCCATCCCCCCTAGGGGGATTCGCATTTTTTTTATTCAGTTTTTTTTTCAAGTTTTTTTTTCTTAAGTTAAAATTAGCAAATTCAGTTGTGTTCTCGAAAATGAGAGTATCCGCACTGTGATTTAAAGAACTCACATTTAAGTTTAAAATTCTTTAAATAAACAAGGCTTCAATTCCTGTATGCTCTTGTGACCACTACAGGCCATTGACTGGATCGGTGGGACAATCAGAAAGGGATTGGAGTGACTAGTAATTAGTTTCACACTCTAATTAAATTCTCAAAGTGAAAATCCAGCACTTCTCGAAATTACTTGTTAGTGGGGAAATTATGCAAGTGAAGTGAGAACTCTTAGAAAGTGATTGTGGGGCCCCGTTAAGCTACATCCTTGTTGGTGTAGTGTTGAAGAAAAACCCACAAATCCATCTATTTCACACACCACTGTGAGAGCTACTTCCTAGTAAATCCATACATATTCCACATACCCTTCGGGTATATTTGGAATCCCCTTTCTCTTTAATAATTAGATCATTACCACATTTTAATAAAATTGACCAACAATCAACCCACTCCTTAATCACTCATCTAATTAATTTAAAAGGAACCAACTGAGACAACTGCAATACTTATTGAGGCGTCACTAACAAACCCCATTCACACAAGCACTCCAATAGCACTGGTATTTATCGTATCATTTATTTCCGAGCATTTAAATTAATTCATGTGTTGAGTGAATGTCATTTACATGCTGGTGATTTAATTCATTTTTACAAATTTATCTTAGTTGCAATATTGTATATCATTATATCTCTTATATTAGTTGTTTTCCTTTCATAGATTAAACAACCTTGGTTTATTTTACTATGGACCACCACCCTTGGTTTCGCTAGGAGAGAGCCTAGACGGGCGAGTCAAGATCAAGTGATAGCACTTGACTCTTTCTTGCCCCCAAGGTCACACCCAGTGGGTTGAGATTTATTCCACGTGACCCAAGGTGCGAATTAGGCAGCAACACTGCTAATGAGTGAAGAGGAGCTGCGTTCGAAAATTGGAGATCTCGACGTTTCGATCTCTACTCTGGGATCATCATCAGGAGACAATTAGAAGCGTGAGGAAATGTGTAAGATGCCCGAACAGTTAAATATGGATAAGTAGGTTTTAGGTGAGAAAGGTTTTATGAAGGTCGGTTTTGTAACTCTTAAAAAATTTTAATTTTACGCTAAAATGTAAATATGAAAAATTAAGGTTTTTAAGGAAAAAAAAAATTAAAAAGCTTTTAATGAGAAGGAAAAATTATTATAAAGGAGAAAATAAAAGTAAAAACATTAAGTGCTAAAACATTTTTTATCTAAATTTTTTTCTAAAGCAAGTTATTTAAAAACTTTTAATTTTAAATTTTTAAGGTTGCAAAAACATGAGAGTTTTTATTCTCACCAAAAAGGGGGTTAAAGGTTTTAAAAATATAAAAGTTTTTCAAAACCAAAAATATTTTTAAAAACCAGAAATAGTTGGTTCTTAGGGAGAAGGTACTACGTGAAAAGGAAGAGAAGGGTAAGCCTAAGAGGCACTAAAAAAAAGTTTTTTCTTTAATAGTTTAAAAAGTATTTAATTATAAAATTTAAAAATATTTATTTAGATGTTATTTTTATTTTTATTTAAAAGTTTTAAAAGTTTTTAATTATAAATTTTAAAAATAATTATTTAACTTTGTTATTTTTATTTATTTAAGAGTTTTAAAAGTTTTTTATTATAAAATTTTAAAATTAAATATTTGAAATTATTATTATTATTTTTTAATTTTAAACCTAAACCTAAAAAAAACTAGAACTATTAGATTTAACCTAGAAAGAGGAGTGGTCATCAAGTTAAAAGAAGGCCAAGGATTTAATTTAAAAAGGAGCAAGAAGAAATACCTATGAATTTAAAAAAAATTGAGAGGTTTCAAAAGTCCAAAGAGGGCTTAGGGGAAAGGTGAGGCAGGAAACCAAATCTTAAGTATTGATTTGAAGGCGTTTTTTGGTTTGTAAGGAGCAAAGGAGAGGTTTCCAGGAATCACTGATTCTGGCACCATCGTCTCGGTTAAGGCAGTTCTCATTGAGGTTGATCTAAATCTTCTCTCTTATTTTCCTTTTGGTTAGGTTGTCCTCTCTGGCGATGACTTCTGCATCTTCAAGACAAATGTGGTGTTTAGTAAGGTGCGCATACTCGGCGAGGGTGGATTTCTTATGTCTATCGTGTCTGAGGTCTGCGCTGTGTTCTTTGAATCTAGTCTCAATGGATCGCCCGGTTTCTACTATATATAACATGCCGTGGGAACATGGAATGGAATAGACCCCTTTGTAGGATCTTGGATCAATTGGATCTTTGAGGGAGTCGACAAAGTTCCTAATGGTATTTGGAGGGGTGAAGAAAACCTGGATTTTATGTCTTCTTAGGGTTTTGGCGAGTCTATCTGTGGTACCCTTAATGTAAGGAAGGGAGACCTTGTTCAACATGGGGTCGTCGTTATTGTCCAAGGTCTTCTTCTTTCTAGGTTTCTTAGAGGAGGAAACTATCTTCCTAAATTGTCCTATACTGTAATCGTTATCCTCAAAGACTTCAGCTAGATGTTCAATCTCTTCTTTGATGTGTTCGTTGTCAGAAACTCTCAAAGCTCTTGTCACGAGGGTATGTATTACTCCGACTTTTTGAGGAGGGAAATGGTGGGAGTTGGCATGTAGATATCTATCTGTGTGGGTTTTCTTCCTATAGACTTGGTGGGAAATTGAACCATCCCCCTTTCTTGAGATAAGGACGTCGATAAAAGGTAGTTTGTTGTCTTCTTCGATCTTCATAGTGAACTTAATATTGTCATTCAGGTTATTGAGGTGTTGAAGAAATTGATCTAAGGTGTTTCGCCCGTGTGGCCATATCACATTTGTATCATCGATGTAACGTTTCCATCTTTTCGGTTTGAGGGGGAAGAGTTCCAGGGCACGTTTCTCAAACATTTCCATGTAAAGGTTAGCCACTATTGGGGAAAGGGGGGAACCCATTGCTATGCCTTCCACTTGTTCATAGAAATCTTTCTGGAATGTAAAGAAAGTGGAATTTAAGCAAACTTCAACGAGTTCAGCTGTGTTATCATTAGATAGGCTTCTAACAGTTTCAATGGCATCTTTGACAGGAATTTTTGTCTAAAGGGACACTACGTCAAAACTGACAAGGATGTCAGAAGCATATAAGGTATCGTTGCAAATTTCATGCACCCAACTAGTCAAATCTTTCACAAAGGAATTAGTTTTTCCAACGAGAGGTTTGAGAAGAAAAGCTAGGTATTTGGCCAGCTTGTAAGAGGGGGATCCTATGGTATTGACAATCGGGCGAAGGGGAAAACCGTTCTTGTGAATTTTAGGAAGCCCATAGATTCGTGGGGGCGGTTCTTTCTTTAGGGAGTAATTTCTTTTTAAGGATATCATCTAGTTTGGAGTTGAGGATTGCCTTTGAAACAACTTTATGAAATTTCTTACTAGGGTCTTTTTTCAGTTTACGATAACTACCACAGGCGAGGTGTTCTAGCATTTTTTTATTGTAATCTTCCATGTCCATCACAACAGTCGCATTACCCTTGTCTGCTTTGTTGATCTTGATATCTTGGTTGCGTCTCAGGTTCTTTAGCGCTGTCTTCTTATCCTTGGAGATATTTGGTTTCGGAGGTTTGGCCTGTCTTAGAATAACAACGCATTCTTGTCTTGTTTCCTCCACAATGCTTTCAGGAAAATGTGTAACCGCGTCCTCTATATTGCACATCAATTCTTTGGTCGGGATCTTTGCCGGAGCAATTGCAAAATTGAGGCCGTACTCCAAAACCCTAATTTCGTTTTCGTTGAGAACAGTACGGGAGAGGTTAACAATGTTGGACTTTTTCTGGTGTGTTCGTTTATCATGGCTGGGCTTCTGCGCGTTGTGTAAGGCGTGGAATTTTCGGTCTTTTTTGGCTGCAGATCTATTACGGTGGCTCTCACATCGCATGCAGATTGTTGAGTCTACGGCGTTCCAAAGGCTGGCATTAATGGTGTTGGCAATTCTAATGTGCAGACGGCATGCCTTCTCGGACAGGGAATGGATTTCACTCCTGAACTTCTTTATTTCTGATCTGATCAGCGATATGCTGAAATGTTTAAACAACAAATGATTTCTGCAGGTATTAAGGCGGTTCTTCACAGTGGCGAATTGTGGGATGATTTCATTATCTCGGTATCTTTTTAAGAAATCCATATTAGTAGATTTCTGAGCAATCTTAATCTGGGTTGTTTCCAGGTGCTTCATTTTGCTATTGCGTAGATGCCCGTCTTCAAACACTGCTAATGCTAAATACTTCAATCAACCTACAAAGCTAAAGTGTGATAAACCAATGGAATAGCACCACCCTTCTTATGGACTAGATAAATAGATCTTACAATGATAACATGTGCAAGTTACTTCAAATATTAAGTCACCAATAGAACACAAGAGAAGAAATCTTTCTTACTTCAAAAATGCTTCATAAAAGATATGGAAATTAGGCTCCAAAAGAGAGAGATCTCAAAATCCAACCATGCCAAATGAGAAAGAGAGCAAAGCCTTTTTAAGCTTTAAGCTCCTCAACCTCCTATAATGAAATAATCATAAAATCCTTATATCTATCCTAGGGTGGCATAAACAAGTACAAAAAACCCCACTAAATCTAACAAACTCCTAGCAAATCATAAAACAAAGTAGTTAATTGCCACATATAAAATACATGAGATACACAAGGCCCCTAATGGGGGATGCATCTGTCAAGCAAAGATCAAATGCCAAATGATGTTGCTACATGGCCTCCAAAGGCCCCTTGAAGAAGACTTCTTCAATAGGAAATGTTCGCAAATGGTCAACAAAGCCCCAAGGAATTTCCATAAGGAAACTCAACCAAATATATATGTCCATGTGCTAACTTCCAAAGGCTCTTTCAAAGAAACTTTCTCAACAAGATATGCCCACAGGGAAGCCAAACCAATCAAGTGATGTCCACTAGAAAAACAACTTTGATCTAGAAGTATTCTAATGGTGATGCTTCAATAGATGTCCCCCAAACAACCTCACAAAAGACAAAACCCCGAGCAATAGGCAACCTCAAAGTATTTCCACTCATTAACCCTATGAATGATATCATATGAGCTTCAAATATCAAATGCCCCTTTCACAATAGACTAGCACTTCCATAATTCCTTACCCTTGGTCATTTACATCATTAAACTCCTCCAAACATGATATTCAAGGGTGCAGTCCCTCCTAGATGAATTAATGCATGAATGAGACTTGGATTAAAATTGAATGTTTCCTTCCAAGGAGAAAACATCCACCCTTTTTATGTTACCTCTCACACAGGTCGCTCAAACTAAATATTTAGAACTATTTAATGCTTAGATATGCTTTTCAAAGTTGTTTGCATTCATAGAATCACTCAGAATTGCCATCTGGGGTTTGAATTGAACCCCATACTTCCTAGAAGTGGATATTAGGTTTGTCTCCATGCCCATAATTGTTATTGATGCTAATCTACAAGTGTTCGTGATTTATCGCACACTTGTGCCAAAAAAACCCACCAAGAGGTTGTACAATACTAGGTACCAGATTAGAAAATATAAATAAAACTAAAATAAACGAATGATCTACACTCTTAAACAGGCATGCAAATGTATATCAGAGAATAAGCCATTAAAAGAGTGTGTAATGTAAAAGAATGTGTGTTTATTATGATTACACAAAGAATCTAGTGAGATACACACCTTGGTACAATTTGTAGAAGACAATGGGCCTCTACAGCTAACAAGGGAAGGTTCGTTGGTCTCCTTTGTGGCCACAATCTCTATCCAAGTTTCCTATGTAGATCCTCTTTATGGTGAAAGAAAAAAGTGCAATATGGTATCCTTCTCTTTCTGTCAAGAATCTGGTGGCATATGGTGTTGTTTTTAAGATATTTGGAATTATGATGTGGTGAAACTCGAAGATTCTTTTATAGGCATAAGAGTGGTCAAAAGAAGGATCTAGATCTAATGTGGATCCTCTCCATTCCATTGATTTCTTAGTTAATAGGTTAGGAAGTTAGATATATTATTGGTTTTGACCATGTCAATGTATGTGTCCACTTTTAGACACTACTTCCTTTAAGAAAGCACAAAATGATGAATGATAACTAAATTTTCACTTTCCGGGACCAGGTCACAACTTTTTAAGCAATATGTGCGATCGAGGTCATGCTTTTTCAGGAAAAAGCATGACCCTTTAGATATGGTCAATGTTTGAGTTCGACTTTCAGTTTTTTTACATTTTGGTCACTTCCTTAGGTCATATGGATTTTGTGAGATGGGAAATTGTGACAAATATACTACCAATTATGATGCATAATGGTGATGAAATTGATGAAAACGTAGGTGAGAAAAATTTTGTTGTTAACAAATTGCCTCCTGATGTGTGAGGTCAAGAGCCATACTATGGCTGAAATACATCATAAATATTTCGTACTTTCATGAGGGAAAGAAGGACACCCAAGATGAGAGACTAAGACCACATTAAAGAGGATATCCCCTCCCAAGGGACTACAAAGGCCTATAAATGTACAAGAAAAAACGGTCAAATAGGTGAGGTGCATATAATCTTATAAATAGATAAGGTGAGCATCCCCATGCTTGTATCAATGTCTCAATATAGTATGGGATCTACACCAAGAGGGGTCTAATCAATACATGAATAATCATTGGATATAATTCATCATGAGGGTCAAAGAGGGACCCAATCCAATACATGATCATGTTCTAACCATGGATGATCTAAAGTACATGAGTAGGAACAATGGAATCCTTATGGAGTTGGTAAATCACAATAATTGAAGCCCCGGTGAGACTAAAGGGACCTAATATCTGGACGGATTAAAGAGGTATGTAACTCCTCACAAGTGACTCAATACTGCTAAGATACCTTTCAAGCAAGCCTAAGGAACTGGAACTGAAATTGGATCACTATTGTCAATGCAAGTTGGATACCATAGGAAGCATATGACTAAAGGGATTCCAAAGAGACCCAAAAACTAGAAGAAGTCGAGGATATCTCGGGTCTTCAACCAAAGTATATAAGGGGACCATGAATGCATATGATTATTAATAGTATGATAATGAGTTGGAGTTGAACACGTGAGAACCAACCAATCTAAGGGGCACTGAGGTCTCCCTTCTACTGGTCCAAGGGAACACATCAATGATGGTAATGGGACCAAGGTACAAGATTCCTCTAGGTCTATCCTTTTCTATGTGTTTTCTACCAAGGTACATAATGAATGCACCTTTTCTATGTGTTTTCTTGTGTCTAGATTTATATTTCTTACTTGTGTAGATTTTGTAATTCCCCATTCCAACATCCTCAAACCATGTGGATGGCTGAAGAATATCCGTTGGTTTAATTTAGTAAGTTATTATGTAGTTAAAGTTTATGTTGAGTTCTTCCACCAGCATTCCATCATAATTTGGTTGTAAGAAGATTTCCTATTTTGTTAAGTGCACTTTAGAATTAGTTCTTTTTTTCCTTGTAGCAATTAGTTCTTGTTTCCTATAGAATGTTTTCATCTCTTGCTTTATTGGTATAATTTATTCATAAGAATTATGGTATAATTTCTAAAAGTGTGAATTAATTATAATAAGTCGAGTTTGGAGTTCCAAGGGGCACTTTGTGGCCTAGATGACTTGATTTGTAGAATACCTAAGATTTTAAGAGGTTAAATTAGTTTTAGTCATTGATTGCAGTATAGTTCCACAACATTTACAATTAGGACAACAATTATTTTAATAATGTTTAAAGCCTAGGATATAACATATATAATGTACAACAACTCGATAGATTATGCATCCTAGTCAATAATTCAAGTACGTCTCAAGGGATTCAATAGATTAATATTATTGCAATCCTTTAGCTCACCACTTTTTTGCATCATTGTTGAATCACCAAGGAGAAGAATGCCTCTAAAATTGGGATTCCATTATGAGATAATAAGGATCATGGGTTCTTGAGGGTTTTCCCTTTGCAATGGCCGTTTATCTACATTTAATTGTAGCTTTCTAGGAAGTATAATGCATGCATCGTTGTAGAGACAAGTTTGGTCATTTTTTACCAATAGCCAATAACTCTAGTGTAGAATAGGCAGAGTAGTAGGTAAAAACAAGATGAAATATTGAAGTTGTCTCCTGAAAATCATAAGGGGAAGAATGGATGGTCCTTTGAATATTTTATAAGCCAACCTATTGTAAGGTTTTAAGCAAGGCACAAAAAGGAATAGAAGAAAGTGCTACATCAATTGGAACCAAACAAGAAGGATTGGTTGCTGCAAAAATTGCTATCTATGTAAACACAAAATTTACTGTTGAGATTACTAATGATTGTTATAAACACAAGACATATGGAAATTGAAAGATCGTGAATCTTGTTCATCTTATTGGAGGTTTATTTCTATGTTCATTGTGTCATAAGAGAGATTAGAAGAAGAACTAGTGGTTTTTTAGTTTCTATTCAAGAAACAGAGGAGGAAGTAAGGGTGAAGAACATTAAACCATTTGTCCTTCCTTGTTTCCAATTGATGGCTAAAGATGACCCTAACACTTTCCTATTTGAATTTGAATTCCTCTGCAAAACCTAAGATTACAAGATTGATGCCTAAAATCATAGATGGATTCCTTCCACCTTTAAGGAGATAGAACTTCATTAGTTAATGAGTATTGAGGGAAATAGTATTCGTACATTAGAAAAAATGAAGATAATTTTCACAAATAAATATCAAGGCTATCATAAAGCAAGAGGTAGCAGAGATGAAATTTTTCAGGAGGATTCCTTAGAAGATTAAGTTGAGTGATTGAACTTCAATTACAAAAGGTTTACTAATTGCATATTGGATTATGAATCCCTCAATTTATACACCTAAAGGGGCTTAGAGATTAATGAAAAGAGACATTAAATCTAATTTGGAGATGAGCAATTTTTTTGGAATTATTTAATAGCTCCTACAAGGAAGAGTAAAGGTCTTAAAGGGGTGTTGTACAATCCTCAAAAGTAGTAGTTGGGTTGACCAAAATGGAAATTAGATATTTATTGGAGGATATTAAGATAGAAAGCATTCATTTGTTATCCATGCAATTTGATACCCTCCAAATAAAGAAGTATGAG
This sequence comes from Pseudotsuga menziesii, assembly GCA_001517045.1. Lineage (NCBI taxonomy): Eukaryota > Viridiplantae > Streptophyta > Pinopsida > Pinales > Pinaceae > Pseudotsuga > Pseudotsuga menziesii. The sequence continues at coordinate 135,396 of LPNX010333259.1, forward strand.
GATCCAATGGAGGCTTTGATAATTTTCTATCCAAAATGTACCAAGAAATGTGCTTTCCATGAATGACCACTAGATAATGTGGAATTATGTATCATTTGTAGGAAGAATTGCAACAAAATTCAATTTCATTAACTAACCGTAAAGGAAAATTAAAATTACCTCAATAGTTGCCTCAAGGTATGCCTTGAGAACACCCTTGGTATTTCAATTCTTATGGCTAATCAAATTAATGCTTCCCCAAATTTATACTCTCCAACTCCTAAACATTGGTCAACCCAATCCCCATATCCATAGGAGTGGCAATACACAATAGCTCAAGGTCAACAAAAAACATTATTCCATACCAATAACCACAACAACCTCAATGGTCCATTCCTTGGAAACCCTAAAGACCCCAACAAGAATGGCCACAACAACAACAACAAGCATTATTGCACCTCCTCAATAACATAACAATGTACACCATACATAACAACCACCACTGCCTGCTTAACCTACACCAAACCCAAAAAATAATAATAATCATATTCAACTAGTATGCAATAATGAGATGATTGCACATCCGACATACTCTATAGATCTTGTTGATTGCAATGAGATTCACCTTTATTTAGGGAAAGCAGCGACAAGTACCTTGCCACCTATCATCACTAAACTAGTTGATTATGAACAAGTATAGAATCCACCTCCAACTCATCAAGATGAACCACAAGAATAACAATACAAAATTAGTCCACAATACTTATAGAAACTATAACATATCAAAACTTCTACATCTACTCATGTCAATTTTTACTTTCTAGGACAAATTTGAAATTTATGTGTCAAAATTCCCTTAATCCAAGCTAACAAATATGTGATTTTTTTATAGTAACATTGCCAAATAATCATACCTTAAGAAAACAAGAAGAAAGAGGAAGGATCATAAAAAAACCATGGTGTAGGACATCATGTTGATATTATGATGGGGAAAGTCCTTACACTTAAATATTTGGACCTAGGGAGCCATTTGGTGGAAACACATATACATGACCACATTATCCAAAAGATTTTGGTAATTAACATACAAGCAAGCATCAATGCAATGACTAATCAGACAATGAAAAAATTGAAGTTCCAAGGGTTAATCAAAGAAATTCCTAATATTCTGGGGAGGAAAGTGTAGGTGGGATTATATTCAATCTTGGAGGAAACTTAGTCATGTCTTATGCTCTGGGAATAGGGAACCAAACCAACAACGAAGCGGAATGGCTCGCGCTTCTCCTTGGGCTAGATATGGCAAGACAAAACAACATCTCAAACCTCATAGTTCTTGGTGACTCGAAGCAAGTCATACAAAAAATGAGAACTGGCTACAATCATGGTGCAACCAAATTCAGAAGAATTTATGATTGTATATGTCGCCTCTCCTTAAATATTTAAGTTTCCTACTTCCATATTCTCAAAGGTAATAACATCAAAGCGGATAAATTTGCTAATAAAGAATTTAGGAATGAAATGGTATTAGCACTAATCAAGGCTCACATAATTTTTTTTGTATTATGTCCCTTAACTACTTAAGTCTTTGCATGAAATGGGGGGAATTGGTTTGGCCCTCTGGCCCCTCCTTTTTCCTGCCATCTTTCAGGCCTCGCGAGGACAGTTTTCCACCACCACGAATAGGTGGAGTATATGCCCATATGGTAGGCTTAAATTCAAGGTCAATTGATCTGCCCTCTATCCCAATGAAGTGATCGTACGCACACACAATGGAGGAAGGCTTCAGAATGAAGACACTACTACATCATTCAATCAGCCATTGTGATTTAGATGAGGTTTTTTGCAGGTCGCCTAGGCTCTGGATTTCTACATAAGATTTGTAGTTACAATTTTCCTTTGCAGGTCTCCTTCGCGGTGATGATTTATATAGTAGTCGGTTCGACCCTTTACTAGTTCAGTTTGCTCCCTCGACTCTCTTGGACACTCTCACCTCCCAACACTCCATGGAAAACAATGGAAGGAATGTGACCCTTAATGATATCCAATCCACTTTGTAGGATATTAAACAACATATGTGTTGGTTGTAAGAGCTTCTGAGCACGGGTGTGAAAGAAGGCAAGGTAGCAGCAGCAGACGTGAATTACTTGGCCAACCATATGGGATTTCATGAATCTAGAATCGATGACAATGACAGGGATTTGTGTGATCTCATGGGGACACTCAACTTTATCAAAGAATAAGTGCATAAGTTAACAAGCATGAACCATTATATCCATTGCCAAGAATCCTCGACAAAAAACCATCGAATGGAGGAAAATTTTGTTGTGCAGACAATCCATGGGCCAGGTGATAAGAAGAAGCAGTAGCTCCAGCTTGTTGTGGCTTTTATATGTTTTTTTGTACTTTGCTTAGCAACTAGTTTGTTCATCTTTACCCTACGATGGGTACTAATTGTTTTATTTGGCATAGAATAGTTTTCTTTAACAATGTAATTAGTTTAGACAACATTGTAATTTCCTTGCAAAACAGTTTGATAAGCATGCCCTCTTTTTTGTATGCATGGTTGTGCACAACCTTTTTATATAAATATTTTCTCTGGTCTCTGTTACAAAAAAGACAAATTCCTACTGTAGGTCCATTGTCAAATTGGAAGGAATGCCTTGTAGATTTCAAGGTGTTGTAGTAGAAAAAATCTAGACTTAGTGATTATCCCTTAATTCTTGATAGGATTTGGTTGGCGAAAAAAATGACAATGATAGCTATAGATATGGGGACATGACTATAACCCATGGATAGTCACTCAATAAACTCACTCTGTACCCCTAACTAGGTCACCATTATTAAAGGCCATTGTAATAACTCAAAAATTCGTAAAAATGTAAAAATGTTCATGTAACATAAAATGTCAAGTGTCATTGCCAATGAACCATTAACTGTTAGCGGATATTTATGAAATAACGATGGCATTTTATGTTAGGTCATCAAACTACATAACGATGGAAAAAATAAAACTGTGGAAGGATGAGTTATATGCATGTTCAGTTTACCACCAAAATGAACCAATTAATTCATCGTGTAGTTTTTGAACCATTTGCTTAGATTTTTCAAAATGAAAAGACTAAGAACACTTCTAAAGAATACTCCTACTTCTTCTCATAAGAATTTAAGATCTAACGTTTTTTGTAAGGAAAATAAATGTTTCGCATGCATCTGCCTATAATTACGTATCTGTCGTATATCAATTGGAGTTTTGGTTCTATTCGTATTCAAATGAATTCTTTTGTAAACATAAAAATACTCTATGTTGTTGGACTACTGCTTGGTTTTCTTGTTTATAAAGATTTGTTTTCTATAAGCTCCTGTTTTCAAAAAATGTCATTATACTTGTTAAAAGTATTACATAATGACCCTTATCCCAGGATTTCTATAATTAGGTGTTTTCATAATAGATAGATTATCTATTTTGACTCTTAAACTGCCTTTGTCAACAATCAGACATTAGTTTTACAAATGAGACTCTTATAAAATAGCATATAGGTTGCACATACTTGTATTTCCCAACTACCCATTGTTGTGCAAAAATTGGTCCAAGGTTTCATTTATATTTGATTGAGTTCTTCCTCAAACTTGAAAAACTCTACTTTAGTAACCTTTTTACCCGTGTCTTCTCACCTCGTTCCCTAGTATATCCACCTAGCTATAATTTCACTTCCAATTACAATTGTTATAAATTGCAAAATCCTTAAAATATTGTCGTCATCGGATGTATTAGAGAAGATCTTGTAATTGTTTATGCTATAGTTATACAAATTACTTTCAATCTCCAAGTTCTAGGTGAATTACTTCAAGGGATGAGTAGATTACCTCTTTCAAAAATGTTTTACTATTATAAGTATAGTATTTTATTTATATTCTACAAACATCATAGTTAGAAAGTGATTAATTTAACTTGTCTAGTAGACGATAGCAAATAAAAGAAAAACCATTCCATTTATCCTATGGTTTTAAAACTAGGAATTGACACAACCAAGAATAATAACATTATTGACAAATGAAAATATATTATTGATATGGTTTTTCACTTGATTCACAATGATTTATTGCAGATTGGAAATCGACTATGGTTTCAAACCCATGATTTTGAAACCATTAGGGATACGTCGTAGGTGATTAAGCCACTAGGTTTTGTTGACTTAATGAAACTGTCCTAACCCTATCTTCACATTGTAAGGGTTTTCTTTAGTAGAGGAGCGGTCGAGCTGAGAGCTCGTGGCCGCCATGGTTCTGTGTTAACCTCCAAATATGAGAGAACCAGTCTTTCATGCCCCCGTGAGCTTGTGTAGGGTTGGTAATATACCGTGGTTTAGAGGCCTATTGACTGTCGAAGAGGCATTTGAGCGTTAAAGTTGTTTTCACTGCCATCTTGAGTACTGTGGGTGTTTGTTCATAGTGCAAGGTGGACAGAAATTCTTAGGTGAAGAGTTGCATCTGCCTCTTACTGGTTTGCTCCCTTCTCATGGTTTTTATCCCCTTCATTTCATGGCTTAGGTTTTTTGCTGCACTCCACGCAAACACACTTCCAGGGTTTACCTTCTCCGAGGTGCCATCGAGTTGGACTTGGGTGGTTTCCACGAATTTACCACTGTAAGCTTTACAAGGTAAAATCCTAAAATTGCTTACAGTTTATTAAATTACAGGGTTTTCATTGAGATTTTAAGAACATAACTAACAATGCTATGATCAACAGGTTTCTCCAGGCTTGGATTTGAATCTGAATGATAAACTACCCTCGGTCTTCAAGAACGCGTTCTCTTGCTAATCCTCGGTGACATTTGAGGGTTTTTCCTGCACATGAATTATGGTGGAAGGAAATAGAAGCATGCCGTGATAGTTGATGGCTCGGTCATGGTTAATAGTCATGTTATTGTTCTTTTGTTTTATAAAATTTTAAAGCCCTAGAGGCTGTTGTATGGAAATGTTAAGGCTATTGCAGCCGCGACTTCATGGTTTTTATTTGAGCCTTCACAGCCTGGAAAGATATAAATGATATTAAAAATTTTAATATTCGGCTCTAAGCCGTGACTATACTATCCAACCACTGGGTGGTTTCTTGAATATGTAATTTGGTTTTTACAGGAAAAGAAATGGCCGTAATGTTAACATTTCTCAAAACAATTGAAGGGTTTTTCATTGCTATAAATTATAGTTGTAATATTTTTGGTTTTATGACTTCTGTTTAGACTTGAAGAAGTCATTTTGGTCAGGATTTAAAGCCTCAACAGTTAATATAAAAGGCCACAGACCACTATACTTGTTCAGTTTCGTTTCAGCTTAGTGTTGTTTACAACATTATTTCAGTTGGGTTTAAATTTAAGTGTAAATGGTTTATGGTAAATATTTATTGTTATTTACTTTGTACAGCATTACTAATTTAATAAGATATTATGTTTCTTATTAAAGATTATATTTGAATAGTCTATAGTTCTGTAATTATTTTGCTAGCAGTAAAATTTATTATTACTGTAGTCAAATATGGAAAATCTCTGCTAGGTTTTTGTATTATAAAATAAAATGTAAATTTTATTTCCTAGAGTGATAATACTTATCTCTTGCAAACCCTAGATGTTTCTAGAGGTTTGCAGCGTTAATACCTTTGTTTGCATTCAACCTAGTTTAAATGTAAGACTGACTAGGTAGTTAAATAACCTAAGATATTAAGAACTAGGTTAAACCCTAAGTAAATATTTTACTATTCTTATACTTATTTATTTAAATTTATTTACAGTATTTATATTAGGTGTTATTACTAGTTTTAATTTTGTAAATATTATACATACTGGTGCTTATTATTTAAATTTATTCTTACCTGAAATAGATATTGCAGGTACTTTCAGTAGACAGTACAAGTACAACTATATTTTTGTAAATAAATTACATAAAACTGTAGAAGTAATTATTTACATCTGCAATTCAAAGTTAATGAAATCTACTTATCTAAACTAAGCATACTTGTTGTACTAGAGTACTGCCTTGTAAACATCGTGGAAAAATACAGTTTGGTAATTTTCCTATCTATCATTTAACTTAGCAATATATCTACTGTTTAATCATAATCTACTAATTACTAACTTTCTCAGTGAAAACAAATGTTCTTTCTTTTTCATTAACAATAATAAAATAACAATATACTAATCTTGATAAACTCTTAAACCTTTTCTGAAACAGTAAATAAAATAATAACTAAACCTACACAAGTAGAACCTGTCAAATAGATGAGGTGACAACAGCTTAAGGAGGTTGTTCCTCCCAACCAACTCCTGGAGAAAATTTATTCTGCAATTTTCTCAGGACCCCCGAGCCTGTCTCCTGATCCTCCTGGTAGAGTACTGGTGAGAAATATAGTCTTGAAATCCTCTGCAACTCCACTGAGTGTTCAGTAATAACCCAGTCCTACTTACAACAGTAAGAACTTCATCTTAGAATAGCTGCACAAGTTCGGTCTTCAGCACTTATCCCCTCAAACTTACTTCAGCTAGTCCCCTCCATCGAATTTACAAGTGTACCTCATTCACTCAGAATGATCACTAGTCCAGAATGAGTAGCCTCAACTGTCTTCAATGGGAAGTTTTATTAGTATGCCTAGGTATTTTGGGTCATTTTTTACTTAATGAGCCACCTGCTGCTGTTCCACTTTCTTGGGGAATCTTGACCACAAATATAGGGAAGTTTCCACCTGCAACAACTAGAAGTAGTTTGAGGATGCTGCCACTTGTCAATATACTCTCAACCCAATGTCCTCCACCAAGTGACCAGTAAACATGGCATTTAACAGCTTCCCTAAGTTGTTGTCTCATCTTTTATTTATTTATTAATAAAATATTCTGCAGTACATTAAATTATCCTTGACCCCACTTGGTCATTAATTACAAACTTTAACATAAAATATAACATAATGTTCCTCAATAACATAAAATTGTTTTGCAAATTGGGGCATGCGACAGCCATGGTGCCAACTTTGGTTGGTAAAAAAAGGGGGATGAATTCTTTGGAGTTTTCCCAGGCTATCCTTATAATCAGTACATATTTACCATAGGATGATATTGATGGAGACACCATGATTTCTAATTTTGGAATGTATTAGAGACTCTAATGAGAATGAATTCATTGATGCAAATCCTAGTGGGTATATGTTATATTCTTTACATGTTGGTTGAATCACCCTACAATAACTCCCCATCTTATGTTTTGTCATATGCATCAAGCACATGCTCAATGGGGGTCATTGCAAGGGGGTGGCACCTTGCTCTGCAAAGCAGATTTTGGGGAAAGGCACTAATTTTTGTTTGAAGCTATTCTTTTTAGAAAATGTGTAATTCATCTAAGGGGTTGGGGTCTTAATATAATCTAGGTCAACAGATTATGATTTTGGATGCTTTGGAATAACTAAATATTGTAGTGTGGGTGGTTAAGAAAAACAACTATAAGTTTTGATAGTTTTCTCAGTTAAGGGTTTCTAGGGTAAATCTTTATGTATTGTGTGTGTGCTAATGTTTAATCTCTGTTTTGATTAAGAATTTGTATGCATTCTTTCACTTCACAAATTTAAAAATTACATGTGATATCAAAGCAAGAGAAGTGTGGTGGTCCCATAAGCTATGCTTTGTTTCAAATCATAGGTTTAAAACTTGCATGTGGAACGCCTTTGTTTCTAAGGGTTCGAATTGTTTAATAAAGCAATTTTATCATGGGTATGTGATAAAATTGGGTTCAGTGGGAGATATGTAGTGGTGATTTGGGTGTTGAAAGAGAATGTAAAGTAGTTGTAGAATCAAGATTGAGAAATTTAACAGTCAAAATTTTGAGCTATGGAAGCTCAAGGTGGAAGATCTTCTTGTAGATCGAGAATAGTGTGGATCCATGTACACAACCTATTATATCGATAAAAGAAGATAGGGATAATCTAGAAAGAAGGGTAAGGAGTACAATTCAACTTTGCATATTGTTAACCACCTAACCAACTAGTGGGAAACCATGTACCTTGCACATGAACCATGAGCCTTAAAGACGAAAAGGATGTACTTGACAAAGTTTTTCAAGCAAGGCATTTGTTCCTACTTCTCCTCTCATCTTTTCTCCATGAAATTCTCGCACCCCTACGGGGGATTTTTTGATGATATATCAACATGAGGGTTGAATTTTGTAAAACTTATTTTCCTAAGACTTTATCATTAGGGAATTCCTTTCATCGAGTGTTTTTTCCTTAGATAATTAAAACTCCTCTTAAGTGATTTTAATTTTTTGAATTTTTCACTCAAAATTTCCTCCAAAGTGGTGAAAGGTGTTCTTGTGATAGATTCCATGGGGTGATTAAGGTCTAGGAATGTTGTATATTACCATTCCAGACATTATCCAGAGTGTTACAAAATTTCAAAAAGTTTTGTCTATGATTTTTTAATTTTTGGTGATTAAAAAATGTCCTTCCACATAAAATAAAAAAAATATAATGTAAAGATGGTTAAGTGGCACCTAATGCCCATAAATAAGGGTATGGGTACTCAAAATAAACTTCATGAGACCCCCTAGACCCTTGGGCCAATATTGAAGTCATTTGGACAAATTTTGCTAAGGTTTTGGACACATTTGCTTAAGATAGTCGAGGAAATCAGAAAAAATGATCATTAATTAGAATGTCAATTTTTTGGAAAATTCCTAAAGTCACTTAGAGGTGGAAATATTGTTTCCTAAATTCAATTTATGTTCCTAAGGTGACATTAGAGGCAACCCCCCCACCCCCCCGATGCAAGTTTTTCTTAAGTTTGAAGTTTCCCTCTCTAGGAAGTGTGCCCCACTCTCCATGGACCCTTCCCTCACTCATGTGACAAGTGGAAAACATGTAAATGGGGTATCCCTTCACTCTTTTACTATTTAAGGAGACTTACCCTCCTCATTTTGGTCACAATCCCTCATCTGCTTTCCCTCTCTCTTGCTCTTGCTTTTGTTTTGCTCCCATTTTGGGCCATTGTAATTTTCAGCCATTTGTCTTTCTGAATAAAATTCTTTGGAGGAAATCATGTGTATTTGATGCTCTATGGTGATTTGTTTCCATGCATAATATATGCTCAAGTTTGTGGAGGCCAAAGAAGGAAACTTCTTTGCTTTGGTGATATTTGTGGTGTTTTTGCTATAGATTTTGCCACTTTTCATTTTTGTAGTTAAGAACTTCGTATTTTTTTGGGCAGAAGTTTATGATTTCTTGTTTTGTCATATGAATCTCACCTTGTTTTTAGTTGTGTAGAAAATATCTCTCAAGTTTCAAGTTGCATGAGTTGGAGAGTGGGATTACTCAGTTGGATGCCCTACTTCTTCAAACTTTGAAGAGCAAAAGGCATTTTTCTCCATTTCAAATTTAGATTTATGCATATTTATTTTATCATATTCACATTTTAAATCTTGTTTAACTACTTGCAATCTCAAATTCTTTGAATCTAGTTAGTTGTAAATTTTGTATAAATTTTGTACGTAGTTTTTCACTAACACTCTTAGTGCCCCAAAGTGATTTTGGGCATTTTAACCACTATTTTGCTTGCTGGTTTTTAGCAATTTTGTGACAGAACAAGGAGAAAATCTATAAAATTTTAGTCGCAAAAGGGCACAAAGGATACCCAAAAGGAAGGACTTCAAAGCCACTTCCAAGAAGAGGTGAAATCCCGCTTTTCCTACTTCTTTACTCTCATTTCTTCTATTGAAATTTCTTTCATTGTAACAAGTTCAAGAGAGCCTCTTGGACTTGATTCTTTATGTGTTTTTTTCAAAGTTATATTTGAAGTTTTTGTCAGCCATCCCTTGCATGCAAAGGAGGTTGGGATTTCCCACCCTTTCATTGCAAGTGAATAGGGGCTAGGGCTTGTTATTTTCAATTATTTACTTTTAATTACTTGTTCCATCTCTTCTTTAGGAAGAGGGTTGTGTGGATAGGTTAGAATTTGTTATTCTTTCAAATTTTCCATTCATTGCATGCAAAGGAAGTTGGGCTTGCCCACCCTTGCATAACAATTGAAAAAGGGATAAAATAATTTGTTTCATATCCGCAAGTTTTTTTTTTTTGCCCCACCCTTTCCATTTAGAAACTGGGTTGTGAGTCTAGTGTTAGTTTGTTATTTTGCTTCAATTTATTATTTTGTGCCCACACCTTGCAAGTGAATTGGATTTGTCATCCTTGCAATATCGTGTTGGCTAGTATAGTTAAATTTATTTAAAGTTATTTATTTATTTCAAAGTTAAATAAACATTGCCACAATTTTCACCCCGTATTCACTCCCCTTGCATGTTGGTCCGACCCTGGGTGACAATAATGGGAGCATATTTGAGTTGGTTAGATTAATAGGCTTCCAACTTTTATCTTGATAAGAAAATGAGAAAAGAAAGGTTGACCCGTGGAGCTAGAAGGGTAGAGGTTGTTGGGAGCCTCATGGCACTTAGTGTCCTCCTGTTGAGCACTCAACGATCTTTCGGATTGACTTGCAGAGTTAGAACGGAACCTTGTGTTCTCTTCTTCAACACCCAACAATCTCTCTCAAATCGAAAGAGATAAGTGTTTGGGGAAGACACATTAGCTAGGTAGTGAATTTATTATTTCACACATAATTTCCCTAAGTTAATGTGAGACTTAGAATTAACTAAAATTTACAGGACCATTTGCAAAACACTACAATCACTTGTTTCTTTTTTGCTTTTAATTTGCAAAGCATTTTACTTCATGTTCTTCATTTGATTCGCCTTATTTACAAGCAAGTTTCTATTCATTGTGTAATTTCACAGAAGGTTCATTTCAATAATGTGGATGGGAATATTTGTTACTTTTGGAATGTAAATGATTATGTTTCCCTTGTTATCGGGTTTATTCTCATAAATTTGTGACTCGATAGATCAAATAGATAAGCATTGGTTTAGTAAATAATTGATCTTTTCTTTCTTGTAACTTTATTCGGTTAAGTTTAAAAACAAGGTTTTCCTATCATTGAACATTTTACATGTTGCATGATTACATGTCATTGAACTTAAATAAGCATAACTAAGTTTTAATTCTTAAAGAAAAATCTTTAATAAACTTAGCAAGTAGCTGGGACTACCCCCCTTGACCTTTAGGGAGTTGGGTCTAAATGGAGGAGTTGGGAATCGAGGTGACAATGGGTTCTAAAATCATTGTTTCCCTCGGGAACACACCTAGCTATTGGGAAACTTAGATGTGTTAAGTATTTTTTAGGTGGCAACACATATCATATCCAATGTTGTTGAATTTATATAGAGAATCAAATGCATTGAAGTTCTAGAATAAACCAAGGAGTTTGTATCAATCAAAGTCCCTATTAAACAAGTTATTTCTTTGATAGAAGTTGTATCACCTTAGGATGGATGATAACGACTCAATGATAGATCATTTAAATGTCTACAATACTCAAGTAAGTCAAATTACCTATGCTGGTATTAATATGGAGGAAGAAGATAAATGCAATAGCTTATTATGTTATTTTCCATATTCATGGGATAATTTGATTGTAGCAATAGCTAGTGTTAATCAAGTTGCTTTAAAGTTTGAGGAAATAGTGGCATCCTTGTTATAAGAGGAAATGAAGTGGAAAACCATGAATATTCAGAGCATGGATGCATTTTTTGTGAGAGGTCATCCCCAATATAGAAATAAAAATAAGGCTTCAAGGGGAAGACCTAAATCTCCCAAAAAATATTCGAGGAAATTATGGAAATGTGTTAAAGATGACCATTATAAGAAGGTTTGTAGTTCTAAAAATGCTTATAAAGAAAATGTATTTGATGATGAACCTCCCATAGAGGCAAAGAACTCCTTAGAAAAAGGAGGGGATGTGTACCTGGAAAATAGATACCTATTCAAATCATAATGTATGGTTGATTGACTCATGTGTGTCTTTTCATATGACTCCTTAGAGGGAGAATACTGTGAATATGAGAAGCATAATGGAGATAATGTTCTATTAGGAGATGAATCAACAACCAAAATCATATGATGTGGAAGACTTAAGTTGTTTCTCAAGGATGGAAGGATTAGAAATCTCCTTCGAGTTTTACACATACCAAATATATCTAGAAACTTTATATTCATTGGAAAGATGAGTGATGTAGGCATACAAATTGTGCTTGTAAAATAAACATGCAAAATGGTTCAAGGATCAATGATCTTGATGGGAGAAGTTTGGAATGGAACTCTATACAAACTATTGGGAAGCACAATAATTGATGGGTGTAACAATTCTCTTGTGCCTAAGGGTAGAGATAAACAAGACAAAACCCTACCATCTCTAGAGGAAAGACAATTCTATTGCATCAAATATTGGGACATATTGACGAGAAGGGCCTTCAATCATTACATGGTGAAGGTATGGTTGAAATTATATATAATTGCACACTAGATTTCAATTTATGTGGACATTGCATATATGGTAAACAAAATCAAGAAAGATTCACATCTGGTACTGCAAGAGCAAACAAAATACAACATAATGCATGCATGCAAATTAGTCCATACACATAAAATAAGGAGTTTGAGGATTTTGTAGAGAATACGACATAAAATAAAATATATATGTTAAGGATAGAAAATGGTGGGAAGTTATGTTAGAATGAGTTGAAGAGTTTTGTAAGAAGTGAGGAATAACATGACATAAGATTAGTCCATACACACCTTAATAGAATGCAGTTGCGAAAAGAATGAATAGGACATTGATGGAAAATGAAAAGAGCATGTTCAGTGGTGTCAGGTTAGGACACGAATTATGGGAATATCCAATGGATATTACATGTTACTTGATAAATTGGTTACCCACATCAATATTGGTTAACAAAGCTCAACATGAGGCATGGAATGGTAAGAAGTCCTTTTCTTAAACATTTGAATTCTTTTAGGTGTGATGCTTATGTACATGTTACAAAGAAAAAATATAGTAAGCTAGATAATTAAGTTGAAAAATGTATCTTTATTGATGATATATATGGTGTGAAAGGTTTTAAACTTTGGAACCCATTAACAAAGAAGATTGTTTATAGTGTAGATGTTGTTTGTAGAGAGGTTAAATATGTTCCTAAACATGAAGTCGGTCCAATGGAAAATTAACTAGATAAAATAGAGTTTGATTTGGAGGATGAAGAATCTACCTCAACAAAAGAAGATGAATTAGAAGAAGAAGAACCTCATAACCCAATTTTGAGAACATCATCTTGAGAAAGAAGGCAACCATAAAGTATTCCCCTCCTAATTTTTTTGTCTTGTTTTACTTTATATATTATTGACAATGATCCTATAAATGTGAAGGAAATGGTTGATTCAAAGGATAGTGAACTATGGAAGAAGTCCATGGTTGAAGAAACAAATGCCCTGAAGGTTGGGGTCTAGTTGAGTTACCGTTTGGAAGAAAAATAATTGCTAGAGAATGGTTGTTTACCATGAAAAAGGTAAATGCATAAAGTAAAGTGGAGAAGTACAAATCTCACTTCATAGCAAAGGGATATTCCTAAGTAGAAGGAATTGATATTGGTGAAAATTTTTCTTTGATTTTTAAATTAACTTCTATTAGATTTTGTCTTTCTATTGTTGCTTGTTTTGATCTTGAAGTAGAGCAGATGGATGTGAAGACAACATTCCTACATGGGGATCTTGAAGAAGAAATATACATGAAACTACCACAAGGTTTTACAATAAAGGGAATAAAATAGATGTTATACAAGCTGAAGAATTCCCTTTGTGGTTTACAACAATTTCTAAGGATGTGGTATCACAATTTTGACACATACATCCTTCGAATGGGGTTTGGGAGAAGCAAGGTTGATCACTATGTATATTCCAAGCAGGTTGGTGATCATTTCTATAATATAGTATTGTATGTTGATGACATGTTGTTGCTTGGAAACAACATGAATGTCATAAAGGAGGTGAAATCACAACTATCCTCCAAATTTTTAATGAAGGATCTCAGTGCTTCTAACTTCATACTGGGAATGGTGATTAAAAGAGATCATGGTAACAAGAAACTCTATTTGAATAAAAGAAAATATGTTGAGATGATGTTGCATTTATTTAGCACACATGAAAGTAAATTGGTCAAGGTCCATATTCCTGAAGGTGTGAAGTTATCTACAAATTAATTTCCCAATACATAAGAAGAGGAAGAATACATGTCATGAGTTCATTGCACTAGTGTTGTTGGTAGTTTGATGTATGCAATGGTATGTACCAGACCAAAAATTTCCCATGTAGTGGGAGTTTTGAGCATATATATTTCAAAACCAGGGAAGGAGCATTGAACAACTGTAATGAGGGTCTTTGAGTATTTGTTTGGCGCCATAGATTGTGCAATTTTATCCCAAGGAATACCTATACTAGCCAAAGTAATAGATGTACATTGGTTTGTTGATGTAGAATGGGCTAGATATCTTGATTGCAAAAGATCTACAAGTGGATAAATGTTTAACTTGTTTGGAGGAGCTATCAATTGGATGAGAAAGAGACAGGCTGTAGTTGCACTCTCAACTACATAAGTTGAATACATGGAAACCATCCATGCAAGTAAAGAAGTTATATGGTTGTAGAGATTGTGTTCAAATATTGGGTTTGTATAGGAAACTATAAGGTTAGATTGTGACAATCAAAGTGCAATCTTCTTGGAAAAGGACCATGCTTATCATTAAAAAAACAAAGCATATTGATATGCAATACCACTTTGTGAGAGATATGATTGAAGAGAAGAAGGTGTTGTTGGAAAAGGTTGACACCTTGAAGAATGTCATAGACTCATTGAGAAAGTATAATAAGACCGAGAAGTTCTCTTGGTGTACATATTTATGGGCATGGTTTCCCTGAACTTGTGACCCTATTAGTATGCGACCCATTGTTCTACAAAGAAAACAAGAAGTGTGAGAATTTTGGGTATGTGGTATATTCTTTACATCTGGGTTGTGTCACCAAACTATCCCTCCCCATGCATCAAGCACAAATGCATTCTATTAGTTGTTATAGGGGCATAAATTTAAATTCTACTACCACAAAATTCGTGTGCATTTCTTGGCACCAATATATAGGTTACTATTCTTTGCACATACTCAATGCATATCAAAGAAGTACATTCAAGTAATCGATCCAATTGGTGACTAGCATGCAGATGAAAATGGTACTTATATTAGCATCACTACCACCTCGCTCCATGGAGTGAATTTTGGTGTGGGGCGATAGCCCCAAATTATTTTTTTGGAGCTATTTTTTTAAAAAACATTTAATTAATCCCAGTTAATGGATTGAGGTTTAATATAATTTGGGTTAACATATAAGGGTTTCATATGTTATAGAATACCTAAATATTGTGAGAGATATGATTGAAGACAAGAAGGTGTTGTTAGAAAAGGTTGACACCTTGAAGAATGTCATAGACTCATTGACGAAGTCTAATAAGACTGAGAAGTTCTCTTTGTGTACATAATTTATGGGCATGGTTTCCCTGAACTTGTGACCCTATTAGTATGCGACCCATTGTTCTACAAAGAAAACAAGAAGTGTGAGAATTTTAGGTATGTGGTATATTATTTACATACGGTTTGTGTCACCAAACTATCCCTCCCCATGCATCAGGCACAAATGCATTCTATTAGTTGTTATAGGGGCATAAATATAAATTCTACTACCACAAAATTCGTGAGCATTTCTTGGCACCAATATATAGGTTATTATTCTTTGTACCTACTCAGTGCATATCAAAGAAGTACATTCAAGCAATCGATCCAATTGGTGACTAGCATGCAGATGAAAATGGTACTTATATTAGCATCACTACCACCTCGCTCCATGGAGTGAATTTTGGTGTGGGGCGATAGCCCCAAATTATTTTTTTGGAGCTATTTTTTCAAAAAACATTTAATTAATCCCAGTTAATGGATTGAGGTTTAATATAATCTGGGTTAACATATAAGGGTTTCATATGTTACAGAATACCTAAATATTGTATTTTGAATTGTTAAGAAAAATACAATGAGAAAAAAGGTAAAGGTGCGACTCTAAGTTTTTTGGGGTTTCGTAGTTAAGGGTTTTCAGGGTAAATCTATGTGTATTGTGTGTGTGCCATTATTTAATCTCTATTTTTCTTAATAATATGTATACATTGTTTCACTTCATAGGTTTAAAACTTATAAATCCAATGAAATCTAAAAAACCAATAAATGAGTCTACAAATACAAGTGGCTTGACTAATGTTAGATACTTGGATGATATTTTCAACATTAAAGCCTCAAATCCATTGATTACTTCAATGTAAATTTTTCTATGAAATGTATTAAACATTAACCATCGGCTAAATTATCTCCAGTACTAAGAATTAAATGACTTACTTCAAGTCCACAACTTTGTTTTTGCTTGGGAATATCTAGACATGAGGAAATTGACCCCAACATTTTTAGATATCATATTTTTATAATGGATGATTCTCGCCTAATTCGACAACGTGAACAACAAATTAATATTTCCCTTAAAGACATTGTTAAAACATAGCTACTGTAATACCCTCTTTCGTTGGACATAATTTAATAGCAACTTTTATTATTTGAGGGCATCTTGGTTTTCAAGATGACCCAATTAAATAAATGGATATATTTTAGTTGGTAAATTTAGATGTTTAATTATTGATTTTTATTGTGATTGATGTACTTTGCATGATGTCCATTTGACATTGGATAAATGGTGAGGATAAATACATCATGAAATGGATTATTATAGTTATAAATCTTCAAATGTATCAAGGTGCAATACAATGCTACCAATGGTTTAATAAGTGTGTTAGGAAAGGTCATATGCATAAGGACGCTGAGTTGTTCTAGATTGTGCAAACTCCATGTTGAATCTAGATATATGATGTCTTTTATATTAAGCATTGATTGTGTTAAGTTATTTTATTAGGTTATTCAACATGTTGGTGTCAATTTGTGTAGAGATAGGAAACATGCTTACCAATCAAACTAAACTTGGACAACGAGGTTAAAAGGTGTACATGGTATCATTGGGAGAGGGAAATCAGTGTTCCTTCTTCTACCTATTAGCATCCCATTTCTTTGAAATAGGTTGAAAAAGTGTGAGTTATTTTACTCAAATATTTCACACTTATGTGGGTTTGGGCCGCAAGTTCAGTCACTCATGAGGTCTAGCTAAGGGGGGAGTAATACCATGTTACCCTTATTCTCTCTCAACTAATACTTAGAGGGAATGAAGAGCAACAAAATCCTTAGTATTAAACATGATTCCTAAATAGATTAAGAAAATATACCTAGCCATATTCATATTGTTTAAATTGATAAAAAAAAATATGCATGTGTTAAGAAGTAACACATAGATATTATGGAGAGTATATATTATAAATAAATAAAAAACATAAATTAGAAATTGAGCAAGAAACAAGAAGAAAAGAAATTTTAAATAAATAAAAATAGGACATTCAAGTACACCCACATCAAAAGGAGAAGAAATATGAACCTAGGAAACATCTAGGAGTAAATCTACGGGATAATTGGAAGTAGGTGAGATAAATTGAAGAAAAATAATTTTATTTAAAATAGAAAAAATGTTATTTATTTAAATGCAGATATAAAGAAAGTGCACTGTTGTGTCCAGTTGTCATGGACATTATGACTTATATGGATACTACAGGTTCATCTACTAAACTCGTTCTGCTTCAATATCCAAATCTCAATTGCTCTACTCAATACTATGGAACAATTCTCATTACAACAAGAATGGGAGCCCTTACTTTCCTAGTGGCCCAATATTTAACATGGCATAACAATTATCCAAGGGTAGGGTTAGGGTTTTTTTGCATCCCTCAACTATTAATTAAGGTTAGGTTTTTATAACATCTAGAACATTCTTGAAATTCAACAAGTGATTAGCTCAACATGTGGGAGTAATGGGATTTTATGTGCCATCCATTTAGTATCATGGTGATCAAGAGGATAGCTCAACTTTAGGATAAGTGATATTCACATTGTTGGAAAGCTCTTAATGTGTAGAATAACATCAAGAGTTCAAGTAATTTGTTAATAAAAACTTGAACCCAAAAAACATCTTTTGATGCATCAAACAAGGTCTAGAAGTTTCTAGACCCAAGTCACCAAGGTTGGACCTTTCGCTAAAATGGACCCTATAAGCCAATAACTCCAGTTTTTCCACCCAAAATGTAACAAAATAGATGAAAATTATATAACGATCCAATTTGGATCATACATCCCCATTTAGGGAAGATTTGATCCCCAAAATATTTTACTAAAGGAGGTGATGGAATTTTTTCTCTACCTTCTCCTTTGAGTGCCACTTGGCCTTACCTAAAAGTTATCATATCAATCCAACCTACCAGAGTTCATACTGCCCTTATCTCGTTATTATGGAATTCTTATGCAAAATTATATCTTATAGTAATTCTATTAAATATTTTGGTGCTAATTCTTCTATGGTAAGTAAGCCTTAATGATAATAAGTTTCTTGGTCCAACATGGAAGGCTCGTAGAGTTCTAGACTTTACAAAATCACTATTGAATAAATGCACATATATCAGGATGGAGTGAGTCTATATGCATTATCAACCACCTTTTCCAACACTTCAAAATGACCACACTACATCGCCTTAATATTCTTACCAGGATCGTGTAGCCTTTCTTTACTAAGATGCAACAAAAATATGTCTCTCTACTTGAATGTTTCTCAATTATATGTTGATCATGTCCAGCCTTGTGCTTTTCCTGCGCCTTCTTCAATGTCTCTAGTACTTTCAAATGGATTTTCCTAGTTTTATCAATGAATATTTCATCATCCAATTCTTCTATTATGGTTTATCCCCTCACTCCTCTTTGTTGTCCATATACAACATCCAAGGAAAAGGTGGAAAACTCCCAAAGAAAGTTTTAAAAGGGGACTTATTGGTAGAAGTGTGGACTTATATGTGATAAGAGTGTTGATTATAAACTAGATTTTCACCATGAGTTCTTGGGTGCTTCTAATTATAACCCCTTAAAATTTTAACCAATGTCATGTTTACTACTTTTGTCTGCCTATCTTTCTATGGATGGAAAATTGTGGATCTCTTCAAATTGGTATCCATCTTCTCATGAAGCATCGTCTAGAAAGAACCAAGAACTTTGTTATCTCTAGTTGAGATGATGCTCTTTGTTATCCCAAAGTGCACCTATACCTTTTTAAAGAACATGTTTGTTGCATCTTGTCCCTTGATGGACTTTTTATGAGGAACGGGAATTTACATTTTACTAAAGCTATATGCTTCCATAAGAAGATAGTCATATCCCTTTTTTGTTCTTGGAAAACCACTCATCAAATCAATGGAGATGCTCTTCCGTGGGCTAGTAGGTATAGGTAGGACATGGGATAAATCTTGCTTTTTTCTACTAGGATTGCTTGTGCAACAAAGTATGCATCCTCTAATAAACTAAGGTACATCTTCCTACCTTCTAGGCCAATACACACACCTCTATAAGTTGGAAAAAATCTTCCTAACTCAAAATGCCCTACTACTTTGGAGGTGTCAACCTCTCTAATAAATTGCAATATTTCACCATTAGGAACATAGAGCTTATCTAGCTTGTAGAGAAATGCATCATAGAGATTAAAGTCAGCCTTTCCATCACCTTCTACACAAAATTATCCTTGTAGCTATTGAAACGCATCTTTAAATCCATCACCTTATGTGCATGCCTCTTTTTATACACTACAGATGAAAATCTCTATGCGCATAAGAGTTCCCAAAGTTGTGATCTTGGATGTGGGTGGCAATGAAATAAATTCTGCCATTTTATTAGAGTTGACCTTATTATATTTGATGATTAAATAAAATTGTTGTAAAAACTCCATCCACTTACAATGTATGGTTTGTTGAAGCTTACTTTGGTCAACAAATATTGTACTAGTTGGTGATTGGTGTGTACGATGGCCTCCTTGTCCATAAGATAGTGCTTTCACTTCTTAACAACTTGAACCATGGCATGGAGTTCCTTTTTATGTGAGGTTAGTTCAATTATTCATCATGGAACATTTCAAAATGGTAGCATGATGGCTCAATTCCTTACATCAAAACCGCTCTAGTAACATATTCACTTGCATTTTTCTCCACTTCAAAAGGATTGTGCAAATTGGGCATGTAAGAAGTGGTCCTTAAAAATAATATTTTGTTTCATCTCTTCAAAGGATTTATACTATTTATTTCCCCATTGTAAACTCTTGTTGTTGGTTGTTATGGGATGGAGTGGTGCAGTCGCAACTAGAAATGATGCTTTAAAATTTCATAGGTACTGTGCTACCTTGAAAAAACTCCTATTTTCAATAACATTATTAGGAGTTGGCCACTTGATGATGGCTTCCATATTTGTGGGGTTTATCTTGAGTTCCCCTCCACCAATCACATACCCCAAACACACCAATAAGTGTTGGGAACATTCACATTTCTTAAGGTTTGCGTAGCAATTGATGTTTTTTAAAGGTCTTTAACACTTGCATTTGATGTGGGATATGATCTTCCCTTGTAGAACTATACACAATTATATAATCTAATAACACTATTGAAAATGAATGTAGAAAGAGATTATATACGTTATTAATCAAACACATAGATGCAGTTGGTTATGCAGTTGGTGTGTTACATAAAATAAAAGGCATTGCCATCCATTGATATAGACCTCACCTCATTTTGAAGGCGAGCTTGTTGATTTTTTTCTTCTTTAAGTCATGCTTGGTGGTATACTAATTTGAGACCAAACTTGGCGAAGTACTCGACATGTTGAAATTGATCTAGCAAGTCAATGAGCTTGGATAAATGTATTGGTTCTTGAGGGTGATCTTATTTAGAGCTTTGTAGTCAATACATATTCTCCAAGTATCATCCTTCTTGGGTAATATGATGATAGGTGATCCATTAGGGCAGGTGCTTCACCAAATTAATCCCTACTCCAATAGTTGCTTCAACTATTTCTTCATGTCATATGTTTCCAGGATGGACTATCTATACAACCCAAAGTTTGACAATGGGGAGTTAGTTAAAAAATTATCTCATGCTCCACTGCTCCCTTAGGTGGCACCATTTAGGACCCTACAACACTTTTCTATATGCTTTAAAAAAATACTCCAACTAATGTTTATTCTCCAGTACATCCCTCCTAAGATACCTTTCCTTTTATTTGTTAGGTTTCAATGAGAATACACAAGAATAAAACAAGAATAACATAGAACAAGAATGATCATAACCACATAGTAATACATTTAAGAGAACACATTTTACCCTAGAAAACCCCATGCGGGGAAAAACAACCAATGAATATCTTCTTTACCTTGGCCAAAACCGACAAGTCTGAGCCAAGTGAGCTCATCGTCTCAACCCCAGGCCACATTAAAATGGAGTATGTCATGCCTTATTATAGGCATTATTACATGCAATCCTTGGGACAATATCATGGGCTACCAAATACCATGGGACCAAAACCACACGTTGAGACCTAAACCATTTGACTCATTCCTGAGTCAAGGTTAACCCTAACATTATTGATTCATCTCTTGGTTGGTTTTCTCTTGTGAACATTAATAATAATAAAATTACTATAACTAATCAATTTCTTGGCCTAGTTTTAAGCACTTACTATAAAAATGTTGAATTGAAATTTATGTGCATTAATGATGAAGGGATTCCCATCCTTGGTCAAGTGATCGTTTGTCTCCCTCATGAGGACTGCATCCCTCATATATGTGTAGGGGATCCCAAACACTACACCACACACATCAAATGATATTGTTTCTACTTCCATTTCATAAATACAATTTCCACTTATAGAAAATATGATTTTACATTTCTCAATGACCCTAATCCCTGCATCCTTATTTAACCATCCCAATGGATATGTGTGAGAATGGTCATGGACTTCCTATCCATGTTCATTGGCTAGATCTTCTGTAATGAGGTTGACTTATTAATTGGAATCAAATAAGCATCCACCTTTGTCTTCTTGACCAATATCTTAATATTGAAGTGTTTAATAATCTTCCCCCTTTCCTTGGTATGGAGGATAATCAAATTCACATACCTTTGCATGGTAGTGCAAACAATATTTTCATCTACATTTGAAATATTGTCTACCTGGTTGCTTGAATCTATGCCTGACATGTTCTTCTTCTTGACATCCTGCTTGAGGTTCTAAGAATTGAACTATAGATCTACCTTCCAACACTTATCTTTGGCGTGGACATCAATATTACAATCGTTACAATGGTTAATTGGATCTTAGCATTGATGGGAAGTGGTTGTTATCTTATTGTGCTTTGCTTTCCACTTCTTTTTTCCTTCAAAGTTGGAAGCATTTTGATGGTGTTTATGCTTGGAACCTGTTGGTTGTCCTTCATCCTTACCCATATTCTCTAGATGTTATTCTTGGACATTATGTCTCATCAATTTTCCTAGGTTTGAAAAGTAAAACTTGTCTCCTTAAACTGACTGTGTAGAAATCTTAGATACCAGGGGACTAAATACGAGTTCGTGCTAGATATACTTAACCTAATGGTTTGTTTTCTAAACTTAGTGGTGTACTCTTGCACACTTGGCCCTTACTTTTGTTTAAAGTAATTCCACCATATTAATTGGTCCTCTTTGTACCTAATAGGTTAGCAATGAGACTCAAACGGGTATTTTAAACACATCCCACTTAGTCACTGGGGGATCACCCTCTATCCTAAGTACCAATGTGTGTTATTACCACTGATTTTTAGGCATGGTCTTCTAACTTTAGGTGGGAAAATGAAACCTTTTTCTCTTCTTCTATGATATGCGCACTTAAATAAACTCTAACAATGGAAACCAATGATTGAATTTAACAATATCAATCTCACCTTGGCAATTTTGATGTCCACTTTTACTTCTGCTTTAAAAAAATATTGGGAATAAGTGATGGTGCTAGAACTAGGTATTCTTTCTATTTCTATTTTTCAACCAATTTTCAAAGTCTTTGTTATCTTAGGATTTCTCGACTGAGGCATCTTTTGAGTTAGCGCTACCAAATTAATCCTTGGTAGATCCAAACATGTTCTCTAGAGTTTCCATGATGATGGATACGTTGCAAGAGATGTTAGTGATTTGTACTTCCAACTTTGAAAATATCTCCTCTCGCTTATCCCATGTATTGTTATAGTACCCATCTTCCATGTCTATGGTTTCAATTCTTCTCTCTTATGTAATTTGTGGATTTTGCAACTTCACACAAAACCCGCAAAGAAAGTTGCTATGATACCAATATGATCTCCGATATGCAGTTCCACTAGAATTATAATATTCTACAATCTCTTATTATGCGATGTTTTACTTTAGATTTAATATTACTAGTTTAGTGCATAGGATACTAAGAAAAAAAAAACTAAAATGAAAGAGTCTAAGAAAATAACATACCATCCACATACTAAACACATGATATACCTTGGGTAAGCTCAATATGGGAAAAACCCAACTAGAAGGTGAGGATGATGCCTTGCTCTTCTTAGTGATGAAATGAAATACAAAAGAAAGTGCACTTAGTATAGAGTTTCCATGGACACTATGCTTTGTATGGTTACTATAGGTGCTTCTACTTCCTTTGTTATACTTTAATATCCCACTATCAATTTCTTGCTCAACTATGGAATAATACTCCATCCACTTACATTGTATGGTTTTTTGAAGCTTACTTTGGTCAAAAAATATTGTAGTGGTTGGTGATTGGTGTGTACGATGGCCTCCTTATCCATAAGATAGTGCTTTCACTTCTTAACAACTTGAACCATGGCATGGAGTTCCTTTTTATGTGAGGTTAGTTCAATTATTCAGCATGGAACATTTCAAAATGATAGCAGGATGGCTCACTTCCTTACATCAAAACCGCTCCAGCAACATATTCACTTGCATTTTTCTCCACTTCAAAAGGATTGTGCAAATTGGGCATGTAAGAAGTGGTCCTTAAATAATATTTTGTTTCATCTCTTCAAAGGATTTATACTATTTATTTCCCCATTGTAAACTCTTGTTGTTGGTTGTTATGGGATGGAGTGGTGCAGTCGCAACTAGAAATGATGCTTTAAAATTTCATATGACATTATTAGGAGTTGGCCACTTGATGATGGCCTCCATATTTGTGGGGTTTATCTTGAGTTCCCCTCCACCAATCACATACCCCAAACACACCAATAAATGTTGGGAACATTCACATTTCTTAAGGTTTGTGTAGCAATTGATGTTTTTTAAAGGTCTTTAACACTTGCATTTGATGTGGGATATGCTCTTCCCTTGTAGAGCTATACACAATTATATAATCTAAGTACACTATTGCAAATGAATGTAGAAAGAGATTATATACGTTATTGCACCGAGAGGCCTCGCTCTACAGCTCAGTATGGGGGAGATCTTGTCACGTGATGTAACGTTACTAACATGTCGCAAAAAATAATAGTGAAAGTGAATATTATGGGGGAGATCTTGTCACGTGATGTAACGTTACTAACATGTCGGCAAAAAAAATAGTGAAAGTGAATATTATGGGGGAGATCTTGTCACGTGATGTAACGTTACTAACATGTCGGCAAAGGCAAAAAATAATAGTATGGGGAGATCTTGTAACGTGGTGTAACATTAGTAACATTTGTAACATGTCGACAAAAATAGTAGTGATAGTGAATATTATGGGAGAGATCGTAACGTTACATATCGGCTATAAATAATGAAAAAATAAAATTTAAATAAGGTATCGAATTTTAAATATTAAATTTTATTTCAAGTAGATCGAGCACAGACCCCACCTCCCACTCAGCCATAACCCTGTGATATCTTCCTCCCAGCGCGCATGCTCCATTGGGCACCAGCCTCACGCACCCATCTCCACCTGCTACGGCTGGCTGCCGCAGCCTTTTCCCCAGCAGGAATGAGTCCATAAACCTGCCAATATGATGAAAGGAAGTGAGGATCAAGAAACTGATAGTATGGAGCACCGTATGGCAGAGAAGGACGTCAATTCATCCAAGTGCCAAAGCCCAATAGGTATATCTGTTTCTCAGAAAATTCCACCTGTAGCAGACACCGGCAGTGATGTCGTCTAGGTGAACTACAATCCCTGCTAGAATTGCAGATCTTTTCCAACATTCAATCCCGATAGATCATCTTCTCTATATTACGTCCGTTGTTACTCGAGAGACTGCTATGCCCTATCTCCCATATTATCATGAACTTTTAGGCCTAAAATGGCCTGCAAATACAGCTATGGATAAATGGACAATTCCAGCACCACCGACCCTTACATCTGTGAAACGATTACAGTGATTTACGCCTCTGGAAAGCCATTGAAAGCGAAGAATGTTTTGATGATATGCGGACTGGATAACCAGGGGCCAATTCAATATACTCCAATTCTGTAGGGTGGATCATCATCGTTCTATTATGTGGGTATTGAAGAAATCGCCATAAATGGAGAAACAATTCCTATATCTACCCATGCTTGGCTGAAGGATGAATATGGCAACAGAGGAACAATTATAGACTCTAGGACTTCACTCACCTATTTAGCAGAGGAGACCTCTGAAATAATACTGGAGGCCGCTTCAACACTTCTGGAGTCAGTGAAATGCCATTGCCAGAATTTTCAATTGTTTTGGAAAGAGGAAAAACATTTACTCCGCCACCAGAGAATTATATCCTGCAGGTCGATGACAACGTGAGATGCCTGGGACTCAAACCCATTACAGGACCGTTGCCAATTATTATTGGGAATCTTTTACAGAAAAAATTCTTCGTTCAGTACAATGTACAACATCTTTTCTTGGATTTGCTCCTGCAGACTCTTGAGTCCATAATTGAATTCGAATTATTTTCAATTGGAGTTTCTTCACTCGACAAATGGATTTGCTTCTGTGGATTGTTTAGTAAACAAATGGAAATCAATGCCCATGCATGAAATCAGGGTTGGGATTTGACATACATTTTAGGTCCAACGTTGTAATTTTAACATGGTCTTTTTTATTTAATAATATTTAAAATTTAATTTTGTTTATAATGGTTTTTTTAAATAATATTTAAAATTTAATTTTTTTTGTAATAATAGATTTTTGAAATAAGTAATTGGTTTTTTTTAAATAACATTTAAAATATCTTTAAAGCATTGAATTATTATATTTAATTAATTTTATCAATCATAATTATAATAGTTAGTTGATTTTTTTTAAATAAAGTTTATAATAATCATATAAAATATTGAATTTTTATATATTATAAAAATAAGTAAAAAATACTTCAAACATATTATAATATAACTTTTTATTATAAATAAAAATTTTGCAACACAAAAAAAAAATCTAAAAAATATAGTTTAATATATGATAATATAACTTTATATCTTAATATAAGGAAGGTCTTTGTAAACTTCATATGTATTATTGAAACATGATATACTCTTAACTATATTGCCAATGAATTTGTCTTTATAAATTAAGATTAATTTGAGATTTAACACTAAAATTTGGAATTTTGAAGGCTTTTTCAAGTCTTGATCACAGGATGGATGAACATATTTGTTATATAATAATATTATGTTGCAAGGAGCAATAAATTACAAAATTAGTTAATAAAATTCTTTAATAAATCTACAAGAGGAACATACAATTATGATCCAACTATAACTAAGAAATTACAAAATTGTTTAATAAACTTATTTAATAAAGCTACTTTTTTCTCCAATTTAGCTTGATGAAAATATGCAATTTTTTTATAGCTTAAATTCATTCAAATAGTTGAAATAAATATATATGAAATTGTAGCAAAAATGCATCAATTATTTAGATATTAAAACCAATAGGTTGGTTTCACAACTTTCAGTTTTGGTTGTGGTGCTTGAAATTTCTCTTTTGGTAATTGCTACAGTGAGGATCCAAATGTTTAAAGCAAAATGAAATATTGGAATATGAGTAAAAATAAATTATAAATATTTTATGATGGTGATGAGGACAACGAGAATTAATGTTTACTAATATCAATTTTTTATATATCAAAATTTAAGAAGGAAAGTTAGAAACGTTGAAGAGGTTTGCACCTCACCAGATTGGATCCCTCTCGGCGCTTGATAGAGCCTAGGATTTGGATCTAGGCTGGTTAATCAAACACATAGATGCAGTTGGTGTGTTACATAAAATAAAAGGCATTACCACCCATTGATATAGACCTCACCTCATTTTGAAGGCGAGCTTCTTGATTTCTTTTTTCTTTAAGTCATGCTTGGTGGTATCCTAATTTGAGACCAAACTTGGTGAAGTACTCGACATGTTGAAATTGATCTAGCAAGTCAACGAGGTTGGATAAATGTATTGGTTCTTGAGGGTGATATTATTTAGAGCTTTGTAGTCAATACACATTCTCCAGGTCTCATCCTTCTTGGGTATTATGATGATAGGCGACCCATTAGGTCAGGTGCATCACCAAAGTAATCCCTACTCCAATAGTTGCTTCAACTATTTCTTCATGTCATATGCTTCTAGGATGGACTATCTATACAACCCAAAGTTTGACAATGGGGAGTTAGTTAAAAAATTATCTCATGCTCCACTGCTCCCTTAGGTGGTACCATTTAGGATCCTACAACATTTTTCTATATGCTTGCAAAAAATAATCTAACTAATGTTTATGCTCTTTACTACATCCCTCCTAAGATCCCTTTCCTTTTATTTGTTAGGTTTCAATGAGAATACACTAGAATAAAACAAGAATAACATAGAACAATAATGATAGAACAAGAATAATCATAACCACATAGTAATACATTTAAGAGAACACATTTTACCCTGGAAAACCCCATGTGGGGAAAAACAACCAATGAATATCTTCTTTACCTTGGCCAAAACTGACAAATTCGGACCAAGTGAGCTCATCGTCTCACCCCCAGACCACATTAAAATGGAGTATGTCATGCCTTATTATAGGCAGCATTACATGCAATACCTTGGGACAATATCATGGGCTACCAAATACCATGGGCCCAAAACCACGCATTGAGACCTAAACCATTTGACTCATTCCCAAGTCAATGTTAACCCTAACATTATTGATTCATCTCTTGGTTGATTTTCTCTTGTGAACATTAATACAAAATTCTTACCATAACTAATCAATTTCTTGGCCTAGTTTTAAGCACTTACTGTAAAGATGTTGAATTAAAATTTATGTGCATTAATGATGAAAGGATTCTCATCCTTGATCAAGTGATCATTTGTCTCCCTCATGAGGAATGCATCCCTCATATATGCGTAGGGGATTCCAAACACTACACCACACACATCAATGATATTGTTTCTACTTCCATTTCATAAATACAATTTCCACTTGTAGAAAATATGATTTTACATTTCTCAATGACCCTAATCCATGCATCCTTATTTAACCATCCCAATGGATATGTGTGAGAATGGTCATGGACTTCCTATCCAGGTTCATTGGCTAGATCTTCTGTAATGAGGTTGACTTATTACTTGGAATCAAATAAGCATCCACCTTTGTCTTCTTGACCAATATCTTAATATTGAAGTGTTTAATAATCTTCTCCCTTTCCTTGGTATGGAGGCTAATCAAACTCACATAGTTTTGCATGGTAGTGCAAACAATATTTTCATCTACATTTGAAATATTGTCTACTTGGTTGCTTGAATCCATGCCTGGCATTTTCTTCTTCTTGACATCTTGCTTGAGGTTCTAAGAATTGAACTCTATATCTACCTTCCAACACTTATCTTTGGCGTGGACATCAATATTACAATGGTTACAATGGTTGATTGGATCTTAGCATTGATGGGAAGTGGCTGTTATCTGATTGTGCGTTGCTTTCCACTTCTTTTTTTCTTCAGAGTTGGAAGCATTTTGATGGTGTTTATGCTTGGAACCCGTTGGTTGTCCTTCATCCTTACCCATATTCTCTAGATGTTATTCTTGGACATTATGTCTCATCAATTTTCCTAGGTTTGAAAAGTAAACCTTGTCTCCTTAAACTAATTGTGTAGAACTCTTAGATACCAGGGGACTAAATACGAGTTCTTGCTAGATATACTTAACCTAATGGTTTGTTTTCTAAACTTAGTGGTGTACTCTTGCACACTTGGGCCTTACTTTTGTTTAAAGTAATTCCACCATATCAATCGGTCCTCTTTGTACCTAATAGGGTAGCACCGAGACTTAAATGGCATTTTTAAACACCTCCCACTTGGTCACTGGGAGATCACCCTCTATCCTAAGTGCCAATGTGTGTTTTTACCACTAATTTTTAGGCATGGTCTTCTAACTTTAGGTGGGAAAACGAAACCTTTTTCTCTTCTTCTATGATATGAGCACTTAAATAAACTCTAACAATGGAAACCAATGATTGAATTTAACAATATCAATCTCACCTTGGCAATTTTGATGTCCACTTTTACTTTTGCTTTAAACAAATATTGGGAATAAGTGATGGTGCTAGAACTAGGTCTTCTTTCTATTTCTATTTTTCAACCAATTTTTAGAGTCTTTTTTATCTTAGGATTTCTCGACTGAGGCATCTTTTGAGTTAGAGCTACCAAATTAATCCTTGGTAGATCTAAACGTGTTCTCTAGAGTTTCCATGATGATGGAGATGTTGCAAGAGATGTTAGTGATTTGTACTTCCAAGTTTGAAAATATCTCCTCTGGCTTATCCCATGTATTGTTCTAGTACCCATCTTCCATGGCTATGGTTTCAAGTCTTCTTTCTTATGTAATTTGTGGATTTTGTAACTTCACACAAAACCCCCAAAGAAAGTTGCTATGATACCAATATGATCTCTGATATGCAGTTTCACTAGAATAGTTCATCATAACTGATCTTATAATATTCTACAATCTCTTATTATGCGATGTTTTACTTTAGATTTAATATTACTAGTTTAGTGCATAGATACTAAGAAAAACTAAAACTAAAATGAAAGAGTCTAAGAAAATAACATACCATCCACATACTGAACACATGATGTACCTTGGGTAAGCTCAATATGGGAAAAACCCAACTAGAAGGTGAGGATTATTCCTTGCTCTTCTCAGTGATGAAATGAAATACAAAAGAAAGTGCACTTAGTATAAAGTTTCCATGGACACTATGCTTTGTATGGCTACTATAGATGCTTCTACTTCCTTTGTTATACTTCAATATCCCACTATCAATTTCTTGCTCAACTATGGAATAATACTCAATACAATGAGAATGGAATCCCTTCCTTTCATAGTGGTCCAATGTTTAAAATTGGCATGATAATCATGTAGGTTAGGTTTCTTTTTGCATGTCTCAATTCCTAATTAGAGTTAGAATTAATGTGGACCAGGAAAATATTATTAAAATTCAACATGTGACTATCTTCACATGTGTGAGTAATGGGAAGTAAGATGGTATCCACTGAGTGTCATGGTGGTCAACGCGATAAGTCAACTTCTAGGAGACATAACTTCCTCATACAAACTCTGATTGAGGTGATTTTTGAGTTGTTGGAAAGATCTTGATGTGTAGAATAACATCGGAAGGCTAAGAAATTTGTTTGCAAAATTTTGACCCTAATAAACACCATTTGATGCCCCAAACAAAGCTCCGGAAGTTTATAGACCCCAAATCACTTAGACATGACATGACCTTAAAATGGGACCTACAAGCCAATAACTCCAATTTTCCACCCAAATATACCAGACTAGATGACAATTTATATAATGATCCTTTTCAAATCACTAGATTTTAAATTTTACATTTATTCTTATTCATTATTATATAATTATAGTTATATCATGCTAGATTAATGTAAATGTCTCCAATACATTAAAAAGTTTGGAGTTTAAGCTAGAGTGAGAATGTCAAAATAAATTCCACAAATATCATATCACATGTAGCCAATATATACAAGGTAGAGTGTTTGTGAAAACAAATCCCTAAGAAGGTCAACAATGATTAATGGATGAGGGGTGCTAGTACACAACTAGTCCATTGAAACCACGGTTCAAGTAGACGTATCTGCAACAACCTTTTGATAAACAACACTCTACAAAGAGAATGATTCTATGAAAAATCAAAGTCTTATCTCGATGTTGTGTGCCTTTGTAAAAATGATTTAAGCCAATAATAGCAAGTTGGTTCCTCTAGAACCAATAACAAAACCATGAGTAAAAGAGATAAGGACCACCCAATATTAAAATCAATACATAAATGGTGATACACATATGTATATGGGTGTGTATAATTATGTATAATATACTTAACTTGGCTTAAGCACTACTATTATTAATATAATTTCAAGTTTAATTGTATATACTAAGTTTAGAGACAACATAAAACTTTGAAACATCATAATAATATTATTAAGATTTTAGGGTTGATGATATACATTTTTAGTGATGGTATTTGAATCTTTAAAAAAATAAAAAATATAAATGGTTGGAACCAACTCTAATCGTAAAGCATAATATTCTAATTTTAATTAATAAAGAAAACATTCTAATCATATACACTAAATCACATCAAGGTTCGTACATTTTCTCTTGTCTACTTTAGTTTTTTGGTATATAATTATTTTCTCTCAACTCTTGTCTGCTTTTGAAGAATAAAACTAATCCCATAACATGTAAAGGCAAGGCTGAGGGGAGGGAAGATTGTGCCAAATAATTTCATGCATGATGGTGTACATGAGCTTCATTGATAGCTTTGTGTGTATACTTATGTTTATATCTAAGTTAAACTAGAAGCTGTTAAAGAATAAAGATCAATCTAACTCTTTCTTTGATCTAAGGTAAATTAGAAAATGTTAAAAGAACAAACCTCTATCTAACCAGACAAATCGACGATGATTTGATATCATAAGTGTGAAGTAATGACACTATCGTAATTAATAATACTAGCACAACCACTTAACTTGTCGTCGATGAACATCGATATGCCACAAGTTAAGTGCAATGAACAAATTAAATTTGTTACTTTTTCTCCATGTGTAAATTGTAATCACTTGTTGTCTATGGAGTAAACTTTCTACCCGACCATTTGCACCAATCGGACGATCTGGCTCGCGTGATCTGTCACATTACGCGTTGTTGGTTGTCCGATCGGTGCAAATGGTCGGGTAGAAAGTTTACTCCGTTGTCTATGCCTTGACTAGATGCTATCACCCACCTTCTTCTTGTTAAACGGGTTGTTTGGCACCAACTGCCTGTTATCCATGCATCAACTACCAATTATTTTTTATATTATTTATTATTTTATAATTGTTTATTACAAATTTGGAGCAATGACCATAAAATCAACCTAGACAATACACTTCTCTCATCCTCGTGCAATCTAGGATCCATGGAGATCAACCTCCATTCTAGATCAAAAGTGGAGAGAATGGCACTGGTAGGTGTTATTCTAACACCTATTGGTGTAAATAAATCAACATGCGTGATTATTTCGAGCATGGTGTAGGTGAGGAGAGCTAAAATGTAAGTGAAGGTGATCTAATATCTAGAACACAATAAAGGAATAAATAAACATATTAAACAAAACACAATTACAAGTGAAACATGTGAAATGTTGTTGTTAGTCAGTAGGACCAAATATTGAAGGAAGTAATGACTTTACCAATTTCAATGACCTTATATGCCTTTCAAATGAGCGATGTCTCTAGGACAATATAACATGTAGACTTTGGTTCTCTTTAACATTTCACAAGTGTGACATGAGCCTAACATGCACATTAGCGCTTTAGTACCTTAATAGGTGCACCCATTTTTCATTCATGTTATCCATTCACATCAATGTATTTCAAAGCGTCCATGAGTCTGTGCTCACTAGTAAATATTGGTGGTTTAGTTTTTTATTTCTTAGATATCTGAGAGTGACTATTAATTTCATATGCTATTGTTGCTTTGAACAAGAGGTGATCATATATGATGATAAGAAGGGTACAATGGTACAAGTCCTAATCCGATGATGAGAAGGCCTTTGGAAAGCACAAGAGATGGGTGTGGTCTAATGTCATGGACTATTTCCTATTATCTATAGCCTACCTTTTGTGATGAGTAGAGCAGAGCAGGGAATAGACCTAGAGTTGGTTGGAGCGATGTATTTGAAGAGATGACTCTGCATTGCATGTGGAACAATATTATCTAGTCTAGACAAGATTTCAACTTGTTTGGTCACCTTTAAAATAGGAACAAGAACAATGTAGCAATGTAATTTATATTTCAATAAAAAATATTAGTTCATGCCAAAGGCTTCCCACACTCATTCTTTTGCTATTTTTCTAGTAATTTGTGTTCTTTGTTCTTGGTGTGATTTGAGAACTACTCACCATTGCAAACATTTCATATTGAGATCCCAACTAAGATATAGTTAAATAAACACTAGTACAAAATGAGGAATTAATGACTAAAAAAATGATTAAAATTCGGCTATAAACGACTATTTTTTAGTCGGCGACTAATAGTAGCTAATTTCCACTATCTTATAGCTTGACTAACTTAGTTGTATTTAACTTAGTCATTAATTGGTTGAATTATTAGTCATTGATAATAATTGATTTATTCACTAATTTAGTCATGGATTTAGTCATTGATTGCCACAATAAATAACCAAATATACGACTAAATAAACTACTAGATGATAACATATTAAAAAAAAAGTTAAATACGACTAAATGTTAGTTGCACTATAAGATACTGAAAATTAGCTACTAATAGTCATATATATGCAAATTTAGTCATTTTCTTAGTCACTAATTTATGATAGGGTATGGAGGAATCAAACCACCAATCTCATGCCTATAATTAGGCAGGTGTTCTACCATTGAGGTAGAACCCTTTAAGAAGTTGTTATTACTTGACAATGAGAGAGAGAGAGAGTGGAACTATGGAAATTTATGGGTGAGAATCGAGATGAATAATTCCTCCTAAAAGAAAAGGCTAAATGCCAAAAGACATAGGAAGAGAGTAGGAGAAATCATAAAGTTCTTATGGAGTCTGCTGAGAATTTTATATCTTCGTAAGCTCAAAACTAATTGAAAGTGGCAGAATGTATAAAGGAAAAAGGAGACTAGGACCACAAGGTCCTCCTCAACCTTGCAAGGCACATTGTAAGTGCTCAAGCTCAGCCACAAATCGCCTGGTCCTGTCGTGGAAAGAATGGACCTGGACAACTACAAATGCATAAAATGTTGGGAAGGATTCTTCAAAGCCATGCCTCACCTGAGAACTGTAGCAACCATCACTTTAGACAAGGATGACAACCCAAGCAAAAAAGGAAAAAATAATTCAAGGAAGAATGATAAGCTTTCATTCCTTGATCTTGTAGTTTTTTTGCATAATTATAAAAACTACTTATTTATGTCATGTTACAAGAAACATAGAATGGAATGAAAAACTGACTTATTCAAATAAAGCCCCTCCCCCACCATATATTATTCAAATAAAATTGATTAGTAATGTATTAGGAATGGAAATAAAAACCAAAAAAAAGGAATAAAACAAGTCTCATGCTAAGACTTCTAAGCCATAATAAAACTTGTATTTTAATTATGACATGTTTGGTCCACAGTTTTTTCTCATATAATGAAAAATATCATAAAGAAAACAAATACATAAGATGAAAAATAAATTTTCATGAGAAAATGTATATGCCAACCCAAGCCTGTTTATAGCTCTCATTTTAATTTCAGCCATTTGTCTTCTAAATGTAAGGCAATAATTTTTCACAATAAATTGTCTTTATCTTAATATCCCTAAGAAGGCTTCCATGTAGCCTTTAATTCATCCTAAACCCTGTGCTATCATTTCTAACTCCAGATTGTACTTCCCTTTTTTAATTTTTTCATTGTTGGGCAAGAATGTTGGCATTTCTTCTTACAAGGGAACAATAAAATAGTCTTTGGACATTGTGAAACTTCATTTAATTTTACTATACAAAAACTATTTAGAAACCTAACATTTACAAGAATCTAAGAAGACAAAATAGAAAAAATCAAGAAACTAATCTGTAATTTTCTAGATATATTCAACTCCAACTTATGATTCCAACAATCAATGGCAATATGGATTTCTCTATCATTTTCAATGTCCCTCCATTTCACCTTACCAAACATATTTCCTTACTAAAAGCCTTCATTTTCCATGTCCCATCATGTCAACGATGTAATTCTAATCCATGTTAGATGCCTTTCGGATGTTAGGAATATTGCCCCTTGTCTTGACTTTGAGACAATGATGATGTTGGGCTTGCAATGGATATTAGACCATACTCAACAATGCTCTATGGATATTCATTACAAATATTTTATATCTTCATGAGAATATCTTTCATGATTGTGAGAGAAGTATATATTGGTTCAAAAGAATTATTTCCATGGAAATTATAAGCTACCCAACCAACCAGAGTACAAAATTAAGCAATGCCTCTTGTTTGTTTATTTGATCTAATCTTGCCAGCCAATAGTTCCAATTCAGCCAGGTCAAGAATTTCCACTTGGTTGTTATTCAGCAAGTCTTACAGGATATGCTTATATAGGGTGGCACATGCCATATCATTTTCACATAATTCATTATCTGTCGAGAATCCAAGACTCCTTTTGGCTTCTCTTTCAACTTCATTTATTGATTACCAATCAATTTCCACTAGATCAAGTAAATGGTATCAAACCAACTTGCAATGTGCTTGGGAAACCTAAGAGATGGTCAACTCCATAAGATGATGACCAAGTTGCGACAAAACAAAATAATCTTTTGTTACATTAAACTTTTGTCGCTGCACAACTTATTTCCACTAAATTCTAATAAAATACACCAACGTTGTTTTATTTGCTTTGCTTCTTCAAGGAGCATAGACTTGTACACTTTCTAGTGCTTGTTTTCCTAGACTTTATTATATATATATTATAGAAAGGAAAGGTCCATTTCAGAATCCAAACTTGCCACAAAGTAGCCTCTACACCTTCCACAGAATCTGCACCTTTTTTAATCTCCTCTGCAAGCTTCTCCACATGTCCATACATGGAATAGTACCTGAAATGATATTGTTTAAAGAAGGTCGTTACATTCTTGGAACTTGCAGCAATTCTACTAGATGCATGTTGAGTGGTAGCATATTGAATGGCTAAGTGCTATTTCATCAACTAAAATGTTTTATTCACTTTCATAGAAACACCAATTTAACTTTAAATGGCATAACTTACAACACCATGCAAATATGATGATGCATACAAACAATGAAACATCTCCAAATTCATATCAAGAGGAATCCTACTTGAGAGGCATGACAAAAAAAAGAATAGTAAAAACAAATATACTACTAATTCCATTTCATATCAAGAAGAATGGGATTTAGCTATAAGTACTCTTAGCCACTAGATAAATGGAAATGAAATGAGATGAAATATTAGCAACAATACCTTTGAGTTTGCTTGCTGACAAGAAGTATGAATACTTATGTGATCATTTTATTCAGAGGTGACTTAAACAACCACTAACCTGCAATCAAGGCAAGAAACCATGTTCAGATTAATATATAAATAAAATAAAATAAAAGTTAAAGATAAACTATGCCAATCCCAATACCTCGAAAGAGAACTGGAAAATCTACCGCAACTGTTCAACTTTGTCCAAAATTCCCACATGGAATGCTACTATTTAAACAAAACAAAAAGAAATTGAAAACATGAAAGTAGTAATTTACTCTACATGTCTATTGGATGGATAAGAAATTTACACTTAAGTAGCTACTGCATTTAAAAAAACTAAATGCACCTAATCTAGCTCCCACAAGATAGAGATCGCCTTTCCCTTTGTCCACTCTCCTATTATGGAGAAAAAAAGTTGCATCTCTATCATATTTGATTTTGTATGAAATTTGTTGCAGCAACAGAAAAAGAGGAAACTCCATGTCTATGGTCAAACCAAACTACTCATTTATAAAGCATAGAAACAAGCTCAATTAAAAATGCTTTCCCATTCTATAATATTTTTCTCTTCACAAAAATGGAACCCCTCATTCATGATCATAACATTAGAGTGTAAAGAACCAAATCTTAGCATAATAGATGGTCAATTATACTACATTTTTTATGCAATGCTCATGGTAGGTACAGAGAAATTCTCCCTATTGTGTAACTTATGCTGGAAAATAAAGGTTTTTTACTAAATAATGTCTATAATTAAAGAATTTTGAAATATAAAGAAGAGAGCATTCCCAGTACAATATTTGAGAGAGCATTCCTAAATTTCATCCCCGTGCAAATCAGTTTTAAATGAAAGTGAAACAACCACTTGCTCATGCTAACCAATGACCATGAAAAGCATGAAACTTTCTATACTAAAAACTAGTATTAGAACACGGAGGAAAGAAGGTTCTTGAACCAATTCAACATGAAATGTTTGAAAAATCAAAGACTCAAGTATTAAGTCTTAGCTTCGTGCGAATCACTCCTACATTGAAGAGAAACAAGGATTAGTTCATAGTAAAGGAAAACAAAGGTTTGCTTCTAAGAATTATCTCAACTCGAGGCCTTCACCATTTTAAGATATGCAACGTTCATTCATAGTTGTTTCTAATTCAAATGCATTTACAGTGGATCTTCAATTCAAACTTAGTTATCACACTATATCACCTGGTCAAAAATATCTGTTACAGGCACAACCTTTGCCATTTTGATTATTTGAAATTGATGATATTGATTTTCCAGCACTAAGATGTGGTTGCATGGAATGAATATGATGACATACATTTTCAACTCACGAGAGTTCAACCAATATCCATTCATATTTTCCTTTGAGAATCTTCACAACTTCAATAAAAAGCACCTCAGGTGGCAATGCCCCTCTTGATTCAATGGTAACTGGAAAACAAAATGCACAACACAAAAAATTTAAATATTTGAGAAGCATAAATCTTTAAAAGTAGAAATGTTGTCAATAAGCCAAATAATAATAATATTTACAAAATCCTAGGAAATCATACTTACATATAAAGTGCTCCTTCATACGATGTAACTTTACTCGCCTATCCCAGCCATCACCACGAATGCATTCATGACATAATGTACAGTCTCTTGGACGGACAACCTTTGCCTTATTTTTCCCTGTTTAGCATATAAGCAAATTTTACGTTGTTAATGCAAATTAGGAGCCACAAAACAATTCATACCACCAAGCATCAAAATAATATGTATTTTATGAACTGCAAAAAATGAGATAAATGTATTTCATTTAATAAAAGGCCCACCTACACCAAAATCTTCAATGTCAAAGACTTTCACAGGACACTTCTAAACAAGCTCTTCTGCAAGGTCATCCTCAACCTCTTCCAGCAAAACAACTTGAAAAATATATTTATAGCCAGTGTGTAACACTACTTTCTGGAATTAGAGTATATTTATTCACAAAGTTCTTAACAGTGTTATATAACTTTTCTTATATAAAATCTATTAGAATCTAGGATTTATTACCTCAGGAAGCATTCTATATCATGTAGTTACAACAAGAGACCATCTGGCATGAGTTTTCCCCTGTCCTTTCACAGCATGAGCTTCAAGCTCAATAGCCTAATAATAGCAAGAAAAAAGGATCAGTTAAATGATTCAGTGATTCAACTATCACAAATTCATTCACCTGATTATGAACAATTGAGATTATAATGAAGATTTAAGGAGACACAATATGACTCAATGGAATTGCATAATGTCTAGTAGTTAATAGGCCAGTGGACATTAGATCCATTTAAGTAAAAAATAATGTTGCTATGGTGGAAGGTCTTTGATTTGTTGCTTCAGTATGCAACATTGTTACCACAATGCAAGATTTAAGAAGATACATGGATATTAACATATCTAAGATCTTGTTTTTATCGATACATCTACATTCATGTACTTACTACTCAAATGGTTAATTGACATGCAAAAAATATCCCTAAAATGATTTCATTTAAAAATGAAGAAAAGGCTTACTTTTTCTTTGATTTTTGTCTAGATTTTAAAATTTGGCTACAAATTTCATCTTCAATCAAACACTCGTACCATTTCTGTTGCAGTTTAATATGAGAGCCATTGCAAGTGCAGTTTCGATAGAAAAATTAATAGTTTTTGTCTCATGATATCTCAGAGGAAACATGTTTTCGTTTAAGATTAATTTCAATAGGGAATATGACTTTAAATTTTGGACAAATTTTCTAGGTAGAGAGTTTGGAGACAATCTTGAAGGAGATTTTACCAGGTAATATGAGTTTGGAAGACTATTTTACAGGCAAGAAGTTTAAAGAGAATTCTTGAAGGAGATTTTTTTCTTCAGAAAATGACAAGTTCTAGAATTGAATTCCCCGTAGAAAACATAGAGATTAATGGATTATGTTATTATCTGAA
Organism: Pseudotsuga menziesii; assembly: GCA_001517045.1. Lineage (NCBI taxonomy): Eukaryota > Viridiplantae > Streptophyta > Pinopsida > Pinales > Pinaceae > Pseudotsuga > Pseudotsuga menziesii. The sequence continues at coordinate 174,829 of LPNX010333259.1, forward strand.
ATGACACTAAAGTTCTTTTAATGATCCTTTCTTCATCAAATTTCAGAGTATTTTGCAATAAGTACAAACATACTTGGTCATAGTTTTTGTTTAGTTGATGTTAATTTCATAGTTTTACAGATTTTTCATCCCTCACATCTTCTCAATATGCTTTACCTGGTAACTATGGAATTAAATCACAAGCCAAGCCACCATGCTGAGAACAACATGGAAAGATATAGCTAAACATATTACATGGGACTCTAGTACTTCCTGTGATTAATTTTCATGTGTAATAGGTGAATAAAGTATGTTGCTTCCAAACTTACAATAATATAATATATCCATGCAGCATGTGTAGATTCCATAACAACTATCAACTTGATAATTTGACCCTAAATTCTTGGTCTCTTCCATGAAGAATTTCTCTATGAGATACCCTCATATAGAAACATAATAAAGATAAATTTGCACTCAAAAAATACGTGGAATCTGTGTTGAAGACGATCATTTTTGTATCTTGTGACTTGTCTCCAACAATTCAACTACCATCTCATAAAATGAGAAAATTAAAATTCCGTATGTGCATATTCCTTGCCAAGTGGAGGAATGCAATAGTGATTCTATCATTGTGCTAATATGTGCCTTGATGAATGAAGAAGTTAGAAATCAATCACTACAATCATGGGACAACACAGACTTAAAATTAAAAACCTTGATGATGCATTCAACAAGGCAGTGGTGCACACCAGAGTATAACTCATGAAACATCCCAGAATGACATAAATCTGCAAAGATGGTGTCCATCTATACATGGCTAACAGGTAAACAACTTTGCAACAAAATCCAATTGTAAAGAAACAGGAAAGGAAATTCCAAAAGGAAAGAAACATAGATGTGGAGTTTACATATCTAATGAGGGCATTGCCAACAAAAACATTGGACTCTAATCCATTTCTAATTACATAAACGTGGCTCTGCTTACCTTGTTTCAAAGTTGATAACCATGCACATGCATGGATAACACTTACTACAATAATGACACTAGGTTTCATACCTTGCCATTGCATTTCACCAAAAATATTCAAGTATTTTCCAGCATGCCCCTCCTAGGAATACCCTGTAATGAATACATTCCAAGAAATCATGTCTCTGTCACACATGTTGTCAAACAAGTTCTGTACAGTATCCAACCTTCCGCATTTGGCATACATGTCTATGAGGGGATTGTCAAAAACATTCGACTCCAATTGCGTTCTGATCACGAAAGCATGAATCTCCTTACCCTACTATAGGGCTTCCAATTGCATGCAACCTGGAAGAACAACCACTATTGTAATGGAACCTTTCTCTACTCCTTGGAGCTACATTTCTTTGAAAAGCATCAAAACTTCATTTGCATGTCCATTTTGAGAATACCCGGCAATCATAGGATTCCAAGATACCAAATTGTGTTCAAGCATTTCGTTAAACACTTGTTGTGCATCCTCCACACACCAACATTTGGTATACATGGTTATAAGTGAATTCACCATAAAAGGATTGGATATAAACCCTGTTCCAACTATATGACCATGAATTTCAATGCCCAAATGCAAATTCAATAAAATCATGCATTCCTATACAGAGGGGAAGGTAAACCTATTCCGTTTCACACCTTCCAATTCCATTTGTTTATACAATTCAATTCCTTGTTCCAGGAAATCACTGTTTGCAATACCCTATTATCATTGCATTCCACAATGAAATATAATGGCTGCATGATTCCTCAAATAGGTGTTGCAACCAAAAATTGAACTAGTAAATTTGGAATATTCAAAATATATGTATACTGACTAAATGGTGAATGCATAGGAGTGCTCAACTAAGGATTCCTTCTGAAGCTCGATGAAATGTTGTGTTATAAGACAACACTTTGTCTCAAGTCCCCCACCTTGTGCCTCCAATGGACAGGACCAACGTAAATGAAACTGAGGCCAGAGAGTTGGTGCTAAGGATGCTACTGGAGGCAAGAGTGGTCCAAGATGCTGATCAACACTATAGAAAAGGTTATAATGCTCATGCTTGATTCTTCCAGAGGTACATAGTTGTGTCAAGTAAACCCACATATAACCACATGCATCTGTAACCCTAGATTGTTTCCTTTTCTTTTCACTAAGAATATCAGTCCACATTTTTTCCAAATAATCAATCAGTTCACAACCATCAAGCACCTAATGATATCATAGAATTTTTTTTTGGCAAAAATAGATAACACTAGCAATTTTGACCCAAAATTTTAATTAACGGAATTGCAAAAGGAAAGGACAAGAAAGTCATGACAAATCTCTCTTCAGAATTTGAACTCAAAAGTTCCCTTTGTAGCTCATTTCAACAATGGTCTATTTGCAGCTACAATGCTATCAATTGAAACAATTGTAGACATAACATCTTATAAAGCTACATAATAAAGTTTTAATTCTCAACTCTCTCATCTGTATAAATAAACAACCTTAGCTTGACTACATTTTCTCAAGTTTTTACATCTTATAATCAAGTCAGGCTCCATGCTTAAGGAATGTATTAGTTACCAGGCTCAAAAGTGTTTCGAATTCATTGTTATCCATGCTACTTACCTAGTTTACAAAACTTGTCACATAAAAATAGCAATTGCACCCCACCAAATGTATATCCCTATAATTGTGACTCTCATTCAAAATTGAGGCACTGAGATCCATCCCCTAGATGATCCTTACTTAGCTGCAGCTCTCATTAAGAACTGAGGCACTAAGATCTATACCCTAGATAAGCCCTACTTCACTAGAACATTATCCATCTCTTCAACACTATAACTATATCATCACCTATCAATTATCAATCATTTACTCAATACATCATGACCCATCTCTTCAATACGATATGAAGATATCACATTGTCCAATTGTAATATCACCTATTATTACATATATTACACAGGTCACTTATCACCCATTTATTCAATATATATCTTTGCATCTTATGCAAGTGCCTTTTATTACACAAGTTTGCAACATATTGCAGCTAACTAATTAAAGTTGTGTGTGTTTTAAAATAAGAAAATTTCTAGCTGTAGATTGCATTGTCAAGGCATAAGTTTCTATGCAAAACATTGGAATCATCTCTTCAACTTTACATCCCAAAACTTAGTGTGCTTGATCTATTAGTATATAAGTTTACAATGAATTTGTATGATACAGTCAAAAGCAAGAATACCCGTTTGGAAACTTAAAGTATCTTTGTATGCCATTATACTGGATTTTTACTAGTATCTATTGATACAGTTTAAGACTTTGGATGTCAGGGAGTAACTTCTTGTTTCCATTTCTAAGAGTTATTTGCATTGCATTCATGTTTTCAGTTTCGACTACAGTAAGACTTAAGAGAGGCAAACTCAGAGTTAGAATCAAGGCCATATCAAGCACCGTCATACAAAATATAGAGGCAAACTCAACATCAAGGAAGTATTTTCCACAGTATTTTTCATATTGCTTGTGCACTTGTTTCTCTTACATCAGTCATGTCATTCATTTTCAGGTCATTATTACAGAATTTTATTATTGTTGAATATTAGTACCTTCTGGTAACGTACTCACACAATAAAGAATAACATCTTGTCATGAATAAGTAAAAAACTTTATTTATTAAAGGCTATCTAATCTCTCTCGGAATTTAAGAATTAAAGAAAGGTGGGAAAGAAAGGCCCTCTCTTACAACATAATCCCTTTAAAAACAACACAAGAAAGGTGGGGCTGTCCTCTCAAACCTAAGAAAAATCTATATTTCTTTTGAAGGGGGACCTTGGCTTAAAAATACTCTCGACCCCAGAAATAAAAATAGAAGAGTGGGGCGATTACCATTAAAATAAAAGGTTGTTTATACTTATATCAAGTACCTCATAGTTGCATTTTAACTTCAACTTGTAAATGATCCAGCGTACGTGGGAGCTTCTTCAGTAGAGGCAAAGGAATAAATTGTTTTTCACCCAACGTCAGTTTATCTCGTAGTTGCATTTCAACCAGCCGTTTAAAAACAGGGGCATGATAGGAAGGTGCCAAGGGGGGCAAAAGGGTCGGTGTCATAAGGCAAAGAGGCATGAAAGACTATAGGTGTATGCACAATGTAGGACCGATACCGAGATGGCAACAAAGGAGCAAGTAGAGATAGCAATAGGTTGTTCTTTTGATTAATATTGAAATTTAGTAAAAGAATAAGTAGTTTACCGGGAATCCTGACCAAATCGAATGAATAGGTTATGGGTCAATGAGGCCAATGGGTTCCAAGATTGGATATGCACCTATAATTGGATCTGTTAAAGTTGTTAATGTTGAAGCCTATGCTATTTCTTCTATAGGATCTGCAATCTTCCTTGCCTTTCTTCCTACTTCAATTGCTCCTACTTATGGCTTTAAGGAAAATGACACACGATACACAGTTTAGAATCTTGCTTATAGAAAGAAGGTGACAAACTCACATAAAGGTTCTACCTTCATAGTAGGATCCGTCGCCTAAAAAAGTAATTAGGGTCCATACCCCGGTTGGAGCAAATTATTAAGCTCCTGATGATTAAGATTTGTATCAGTCAGTTCTGGATGAGTGTATCTAGTCCCTAAAGAAATTGAATAATACAAGCCTGTTCCAAGGCTTTTACCTGTACCTACTTTTTGCATGCATGTAAGCGTATCTATCTCATATATGTGGAAATTTATTCTATATTTAGACTATATGTGTTTATATTGATATGTTTATGATAAACCCATAGTGATTCACCTTTTTTATGTTTGAGCAAAGCCAAGAGGTAGGGAAAAGGTAGCAGTAGGAGCATAAAAAGTATCCTTTGTTTACCCCATCACCAGTTTTGGATCCATTCATTGGAGAACCATAATAGCCTCATATCTTATATATGAAAATCCTCCAGTAGCATAACCTATTTCAGTAGCATCAAAGGTATAGTAATAGGTAGGATCAATACTATCAACATCTTCGCTAGCTGAACCAACTGATCCAGTTGACTGATCTTATGCCAATGAGTTTGTTTACCCAAAACCTGTAAATGATCCAGCAAGGGCATAGGAGCAAAGATAGTAGTAGAGGGCAGGAAGATAACAATATATGAGCAAGCAAAGGTACCATAGGCAGAAGCACCATCAATTCCAAAGTTGGTCTTGGGAGCATAGATACTGACGTAATTCAATGACGCCACTAATCACGGGCTTATACTTTCTCTTAGATATATGTACAAGCGATGATCCAACATAAGGATGCAATGCTCACTGCTAGAACCTGAGCGTTTTAGGATATATATAACCTGGACACTGTAAGTTATACAAACAAACAGGGATAGGGATAGGAAGGAATGGAAATAAGGAAACAAGCATATCTTTTGACAAAGAGTTCGAAACTATTATAGAGCTGAAAAGACACACACACACACACACACATTCATTCTCACTATCTCACAATATTAGATGCTTTCAAGCATCTCCTTTTAAGGATGCCAAGGTGTATATCATTCTTCATGCCGGTGGATTAAAAAGTACCTTTATAAATGATAGTCCATAGAATAGCCATAACAATATGTTTAAAAAGGCATTTTCAAAGCCACCCCTTTAAAATGACAATTCCATAGCCATGATAGAGGGTCTTAAAAGAGAGCTCTCCAATTATATCTCCATTTTGAGGGGAGATAGAGTCGATTCTTTGTTATATTGCATTTATTACTAACCCATCACATTTCCCCCACTATTATCTCCGACAATACCACTTTTTGGTACTATAATACTTGTTTACCTTTCCGAGCATTTCCCCTCATATTATCGTCGACATTGGGCACTTTTAATAGACAACATAGGGTCACTTCTTACAAACAACATCTTACAAGCAACAAAGGATCGGAGAAGAAGAAACACATAAGATATAATAAACAACAGATCTAATTATAATCAATATAACCAGGAACATAAGAAATGCAACATCGCTTAAAAATTAAGCTCAAACTAAACATAGTACAATAACTCATACTTTAGAGTAAACAAAGAACAATACTACTTATAACTAGTCTAAGAACGAGTAAGGACTAATAAAAGCTTTCGTTGTTTTTACTGTTATGGAGATTACAGAGCACCCTTATTACCATAGCTTAATAGGATTGGTTCATAGTTATTACTAATGATAGCTTTATTTGTTTCATACTATGATATCTCTATAGAGTATACCATGTTCAAGTATCAGTTCAACCTTATAATAGCAATAGTATTACTAATAACTACAACACTTCTATTCCATTTAATCCATAAGTACTAAGTCAACATAGTTACACGATCTCAACATAATAAGAAAAGTAATATGGACTTTATTAGCTCTTAGTTACATGGGTTTGAGACCTTTTTATAACATAGTAATATCATTAATCAATGAAGCTGTGTTATAGTTAGATAGAGCAGAGTCATAACCAATAGTAATAACAAAGTTGCAACAATGGTGATACTAGTATAACCCTAATCATTGATCGTAATCTAGAGAAGGGTGGCTATAAGAGGTATACCAAGGTTAACTTGGTGCGAATCTTCATTGCGACCAATGCTTGATCCTAATTTTGTCAATGGGTGGCTTCCATTATTAGATAGATCCTTAGCATCCATGGAAAATGCCTATTGGTGGTCACAAGTACTGGATCCCTATCATCCATAGAAGGCATTGACAAGAAGAATGATGACTTCCATACTTACTAATGTCATACGATATGTACATAACATCCTTGTAACAAAAACCAATTCGTCATAAGTACTGTAAATAAATCAAGGGATATGTAAATATTGCATTCATTGGCTTAGAACTAGATATTGAAATGTCAAACAATATAGAGGTGTGTATAACCAAATAAATACACCAAGTTTCATCTCACTGAAAATCTACATCAACTTTTAATTTAAAATAATAAGTCATAAATACCAAAAGGAAGTTGTTTTTTTCCTTGACATTCTTAAACATATAATAATTGCACAATCATCATGGTGAGTGATCATTGCTTCATTAATAAAGAACAAATGTTTTATAATTTACACACCAAAGCATTTTTGACAATGTAGATGAATTACATTTCTTGATATCTAGATAATAATGGCAATAATGCATCATCCTCAACATGAAAATTATCAGTGGGTATGGTGTCTATGCTAAACTGTTATGGTTGCTGTTTAGGAAAGAAATGTGGTTGTTCTTTCTTGTCTCAAAAATTCCATCTTCTTGGTCCCCAAAGCTTTAAGGTTCACAACTCTTTGAATTGGCCTTGCTTAATGCTGCACTTCTTATGGTTGGTGATTAGGTAAAGAAATCCAATCTTCTTGATTGCCAACATTTTAGGGTTCACAACTCTTTGAATTGGATTTGCTTAGTGTTGTAGTATGATTTTTGACACTTTCTCTCCTTGAATGATTAATCAAGCCAACTAATTAGAAATAACTTTAAACTTTATAAAATAAACGTTAACAAAAATCAGTAAGAAGAAACATTTACTAGCTTCATTCCCTTTGTTATGAGTTGCACAATTTTTCTAGTTCCTGATATACATCTCCTAGAAGTTCATTTTCTTGTTGATTCTTGCATATTCTTACTAGATTTATCTATTTCTTCATTCATACCTGTGCCCTTCTCTCATATCCTCGACCTTTCATCTTTTTAGATATTTGTCCCCCTAGAATTCTGTGCTCGAAACGAGACAACGATGTTTAATTTCAAATAGAAGCACTTATTAGTGAGTACAAAAATTATAACATCATGTAATAGGGAAAACTCAAATATCACTAGTGGAGTTTGCCAAGGATCACTAGTGGACTTTGCTAAGGCAATGGAGGTGGAGGACAATTGTTAAGGTGTGAAAGTGGAGGTCGAATGACGAAGCGATAAAAGTGGATGACGATTAGTGAGCTAGTAAAGAGATGCATACATACCACATATATCTAAAAATAATGCAATAGTTTTGAAAGTAATATTAAATAATTTAATAATAAGTCTCACATATTTTAAGAAGTTAAAAAAAAATTAATAAAACTTCTCAAAACTCCAACAAAATCATCTTAAACCACTCGATTTATAACCTATATGAAATTCTATCTTAAATTAAACTTTGCATATCACTATAATAATGAAAAAAAATCATTCCATTGAAATTGTATCACTAAATTATACTTTCCATATAACTTGGATTTGATTATAAAGTAATAACTAATATTATGAATTGACTACAATGATTTGATTAATGAAGTAATAATGTGAATTTATTGGCAATAGTTCGAGAGGGCAGGCAAACACTAATAATAAATAACAGAGTTACTTTTCCATCTGACCATTTGCACTAATCAGACGACCTGGCTCGTGTGAGCTTTCACATCACGCATTGCTGGTCATCCGATTGGTGCAAATGATCGGGTGGAAAGCTAACTCCATAAATAACGTGGACAGCCCCAGCCACCTAATAAGGCCAAAACCATTAAATTGAACCACTTGTGTTTAAAAGATCTAATTAGAATAATACTACGTCACTAATAAAAGAGTTAGTTAACATAATTCTACGCTAGTAACAATAGATCTGGTAAGCATAAATCTATGCCGGTATTTGGGCAAAACAGGTGGCTGTATACATCGATACATCAAACACGATATACATGAAGATGTTTTATCCACAAACTATATACAATTAAATGTTTTGCACACGAACTGCAATCTACGTACAATTTTAAACTTCCATTCCATAGATGGATCTCTTCCAGACTGATCCGTTCAAGAACTTAAGCTCCATACGTTGCAATTCCGCGACAGTTGTTTTAATGGTACCAGTTTACACAGCTATTTTGCTCAATAAAAAACGAAAAAACCCTAATACCATGTAGAAAAAACAAAGATATTTACAAAGAACAACGTAGAATATATTAACCTGGACAAAATGGAGATTCCCTGTGTAGGCTATCAGGCTCTCGATAGCCTGGAAAGTCTTTCAAGAAGAACATCAACTACAATACAAAACAATCAATCAATCAATCCCCTTTGCACTGTTCTCTTCATCTACTGTTGTAAGTCTTTTTCAAATGTTCTCTTCATCTACTGTTGTGAGTCTTTTTCAAATACGATCCTCTCTCTGTAGGAATATGTCAACAATTAAGCAATCCATGCCTCGAAGTATCATATTACAGTGTGTTTGTCTTTTTTTTTAATTTTTTTAATTTTACATAAACATAAACCGTCACATTGAAATTTGATTATTTTGAATTTTTATAATGGTTTTTTTAAATATGGAATTGTAGTCATAAAATTAATCTAATTTGGGTGTTTTGGATTTTGCAAAATTAGAATTTAACTTTGTTTAAGTAGTGATTTTGATCATAGCAATTAGCAATGAATTCTGTTTTAACAATGATTTTAATAGTAACAATGAATTCACCCTAAAAAACTTTTAATTACTCAAAATTCCAAACTTAACAATTGTAATTTGAATTTTGAAAAATTTCTACTCACTCTTAATTTGGATTACAAAATTAAATTTAAGTGTTTTAGATTTTGCAAAATTAAAATTTAACTCTATTTTAATGATGATTTTGATAATAACAATGAATTCTAACACCCTAAAAAATCTTTAAACACTCAAAACTTCAAACTTAACCACTATAATTTAAATTTTGAAAAATTCCTACCAAGTTTTTTCACGATTGTACCAAAAAAAAACTAACCCAATTCTTTCAATTCTTTGAATATCCGTTTCTAAAATATAAACAACTATTAAAATAAACCTGGATAAAAACAATATGCAGGGAATAGAAAGCTTCACAGCCATCATTAATCCAACTTTCCATAACCCCACTTTTGAGGTGACGTGTCGGACTCCGACCTTTCAACTGAAAATGCACTTTAAAACCCAGCACCTTTATAATCTTTTGAGTGGAGTCTCATGTACGCTATTCTCTGTTGTTTTTGCTTTTTAATGCATTCATTACAAGCTTTTTAATTCCTCATTCAGTCTTGAGTGCTGTATGATTTGCTTTTCCTATTCTAGTTGGATTAATTCCTCATTCAGTCTTGAGTGCTGTATGATTTGCTTTTCCTATTCTAGTTAAGATCATGGATTCAGTAAGTTCCGGGAAGGTGGTGGAGGATTATGATAATAAAACCCACAATTATGGCGAAAACGATAATGCTCAGATGGAAGCGATGCTTTTAACTGATGAAAAGCTTCAGAAAACGGTTCGTTTCTTTCCTGCATGGATGAATATTTTTTTGGGTCTGCAACATATTTCGTAGTAATATTTTGCAGTGGTGCATTTCGTTAGGCATTCGAATGTAGCCATTTAGATGTCTATGGAAGAGTAGAGTACAGTATGACTCGTAGAGTAGAACAGTCAAGCAAGCAGGTCCACCACAAATTCCATTTTAAGAATTTAATGTATATCGGCTTTTAAACCGTTGAAGGAGGATAGGGAGAGAGTTTCCCTGAATTTCTTTCATGGGCTAATGAATTGATTGTTTTTGCACGCGGAAATATTCATTAATACTGCAGGGTTCGGTCATGGAAAAGGAGATGGGTCCGGTGGTTGGAGGTGTTAATATAGTTGAGGTTAACAAGGTCTTTGTAGACGAACCTGGTAGGGTGGTGGAACCTGAATGCGATGGAACTGTAGAAAATGATGCCCAGGTAACAGAATTATCGAACTCTCTCTCTCTCTCTCTCTATATCCTACATTGTATAATACCATTCTTCAATCTGCGCTTTTGTATTTCACAACTGAAAGGATACTAAGAATATGGATTTTGATTTAGACCTGGTGAAGTTCAGGGATCATAGGAAAGTCACTTTTCAGGTCACTGATAGCGATCCCTATGGCATGGGGCATTCTCAAAATCACCCTCCTCTAAAGGTACCAAAAATACCGCTTGGAGGAAGGTCAATGGTAGCAGTATATTTGTCTGCATCTGCATTCTCTGAAGCGGACGTACTGACATCCGTTCATTCAGAGAACCCATGTGTGTTTGTGCCTCATATACCTAGATTGGTCCTTATCTCAGCTTAATAAAATTAATATTTCCAAATTTGAAAGGGTATTTTCATCTATGACGAGACTTCAGTAAGCATAAGTGTATAAATGCTGTAAATTTGAGTTTTCATTATGTCAGCCGTTGATGTGTCAAAGGTGAGTTTATGCCTAAAAGGACCCATTGAATTGCAATATGGTTTCAAGAGTCGACATGTATAAATTCACCGAAATACTTGAAGCCTATATTTTCAATTACCCTAGCCCATAATCATGCAATCATGACACACCCTTATTACTATTGCATTGAATCCTAAAGCTTAGATGGTATCCACTAGCTTAAATGGGAGAAACTAATGATAAATATGATTAGCGATGGTATATTATAGGCCTATTCAACCAATGCACAGTTTAGGGAATAACATCATTGAGATCTTATCCTCCTACCGACTTGGTGTCCAATACATGCATCTAACTCATGATCTGTCATAATGCAGAGCAGCAACAGATTCCACTCAATCAGGTACTCTTTAATTGTCTTGTTAGGAAACCCTTTGTAGTTAAAAGCTATAACTTTCAGCTTATGAGTTGCATGGAAACAGATAAGAGTCTGCTGGGTTTTTTGAAAAATTAGGATTCAGATATGTGGAAGCAACTAAAACACACATCATCAAAATAAAACAATGAACTAGAAATGTAAAAATTCTGATTTCAAGGATCAAATTGGTGCAGAATTTTGAAACAATATCCAGAACAAAAGTTTCCATTAATATCTGTCAATACTGGTTTTAGCTGAATCGATTATCGCTAATGCAGAAAAAATGCTGCAATTAATGTTATAATTGGTACCACCTGAAAGTGTAAGGGGATCACTTGGTGTAGAACATCATAGAAGAGCCCATAGAAGATTCTATAAAGTTCTGGCTAGAAGGTTCTAGAAGGAGAAGCATATAGAAGGCCCCTAGAAGCATTTAGAAGGATGCAGAAGTCTCTAGAAGGTGTGGAAATACCTTGAAGGCTCTGGAAACATGTGGGACATTCTAGAAGTTTCCAGGGACGAAGAAGGAAAGTTGTAGAGGAAGTGCTGCACTTAGAAGTTCCCAGAAGCATCTTACATATCACTCTGGTTACAACCCCCCAGCTTCAAATGTGTGAGAAGATCTTCTTGAAGGTTCCGTTTGATGCACAGATTTAGTGGAGTGCTCTAACCAGAGTAATCTAGAGGCTAATTTAATTATCCTTTCTTAATATCAAGAAGAGCACTCTAGATAGGAGTATCTAGAAGTGAGGAGTTTCTAGAGGGTTCTGTTGGCTAAAAATGAAACTAGCAAGTCCTTTCCCTCATTTGCAAATTAGAAGGTCAAGTAGAGAGAGATCCCTCTAGAAGGCCAAAGGCATTGTCATTCTCAAGTACAAGGGAGTAAGAGCTGTTGGTGAAGGAATGTTCACTTTTTTGTTGTTGTTGTAAAGCTGCATAGGATCTATATATTATAAAAGCAACAAAAGAACAAAATTACAGTCATGTTTCCATCATGCTTTATGGTGGCCTGAGAAGGTGAAACCACCATCCCAGCCATGCAAGGATACTATCACGTTGGACAATTTCAAAAAATAAGGCCCTCCCAACAGAGGGAAAATAGGCCCAGTAGCAGTAAGAGAGCATCAAGTTATGACTAGCTGTCCATAATCTATATGGCATACTACAAAGCATATTATCTAAGACAAAAAACCAGAAAAACTGAAAAGCACAGGAAGTGTCTGAAGCGCCAAGGCACCGTCTAGCCAGGCCAGGATGTGCACCACTAGAAGAGTCTTTGCGTTCTACTATGATTGGGCAGCCTTTAATCTCCGAATCCGGGGACGCTTCTTCAGGAAGCTTGACCGGGAGAGGCTCCTTCTTCTGAGGCATGACCAACTTGTCCATATCTAGCCCCGGTTGATCTTCTTTGCCAACAGAGTAGCAGATTCATTGGGAATGTGTGCTTCCAACTGTCCCCCAGAATTGAGATCTGGAGGCTTTCTTCCTTGTCTCGCATGTCCCTGTGGCTCCATGGACATGCTTTACTTTACGAGTTTATTAAAAAAATGTTGCTAATGTATCCCTTCCTTCTCTCTTAATGCAACAAGCACATTTTCTTTAGAAAGCCCCTGCACCGGTGCAAGCACAACTTCAAACACTTGTCAAACAGAGAATGCCCTCGTTCGAAATTGTCGTCCAGGTTGTTAAGGCCATCCACCATCTGCTCCATGCTCACTCTCATCTCGAAAACCGTGTCTTTGGAATCTCTTCATTTGGAGAGCCTTTCTAAAGTGAAGGGAGGTTCTATTGAGGTGACAGTGGATAGAATTTCCAGCGCTTATCTTGTGTGCAGATCCAGATGGTAACAATGATTAATGATGCAATTAATGCTATAATTAATGTTCCAATTGTTACAACCATGTCTGCGATTTCCTAAAATTTAATGCTGCTATCAGTCTATTTATTATGAGAAGGCCAATTGGTCAATGGAAAATAAGGTAGCCTTTACCTCTATATATACTAGTCTATATGCACAATCTTCTAGGTCTGCCCAAAAATGAATTTAGGGTGATTGATTGTAATTAATGCAGGTCGGGCTGCTATAATATTGAGTATGGTTTGCATTTATAAAGTATTGGTATATAGCTGTTTATCATGATGGATTTAATTAAAATAAGCAAAGGGTGCTTGCCTAGTCATTGGGTTGACTAAGTCAAGCAACCCTCATTCAGAAATTGATGAGGTAGTAGGTGTTACTCATGTTTTTAATATCAATTTGCCTTGGTACTTGAGGAGAATCATTAAATGATTATAATATATGGTTGTGATTGAGATAAGTGCTGAAACATTTTTGAGTGGATTTTTTCCCTCCAGCAGAGTTTTTCCCATGATAAACTCGTGTTCTTTTTTCTAGGGATGTTTTGATTCACGCCAAAACTAGTAATGCATATACTATTGGGATGCTAGTTTAGATAATCTTTCATGTGTCTATTGAGTTATTTAATCTTAGGTTCTGCTCTAGTGGTATACTATATAACTGTCCGTAGACCATATTCTATTCTTTAGATAAATAATAATGGTGCTAATTAATTATGGTTTGTTGTGACAATGATAAGCTACTTTTGTACTAATTCTTGTTGCTGGATCTGAGATCTATTAGGTTAATTCGATGTTTATTGACACTGATAGTTAGGTTTATTGTTTAATATTTGTTTAAGATATTGTGTTAGGGTTTAAGGCTTAATATCAGGTTGGTACATTTTAGTAGCCAACATTGTGGTGGCATTCAACTCAATTCGCATAGCCTGCTTTTTAAATAAGAGAGATCATATCACTGGGGACTAGGGATAGTTCGTCCTAATATTTGAACTTTGAGTGGAGTGCAAGCCCATATCAAAGACTTGAGTGTGAGGGTTGTATCACTTCAAGTATCATTTGTTGTTGTGAAAGTGAACATTTTTCATTCGAAAGAGAGATAAATCTCCTTAGCGCAAAAGGAAAAATCCACCACAAGAACAGCCCAATGGGTGAGAATATTTTGTCTTGCACATTATTAGATCCATAAGATTAACAAGACGCCACCAAAGAAAACAACTTAGAACAATGGTTGTGTTGACAAAAACCCTAATGGAGAAACCGTGCATTCAGAAACAAGATCTAACATAGGGAAAAATTTAAAAAACTGAAAATCAGAACAAATGAATAGGTGAAGCCTTGAAACCAAATGATTAGGAATCTAGATTTGAATTCAACATTAAACTTGAACCATTGGAAGACACGAAATCATAATTCTTTGATGAATAATCAGATGAATTCCATGGCCATCGGAAGTGAAGACATAAAAAGCGTAAAGAAAGCTGCAGTATATGAAAACACAAAGATAGCTCTAATGATGATAAGCAAATTCAGGCAAATTCAGGCATCAAAGAAACATTTCAAAGGTACCAACGTATTATGGGACAACAAGTGGGGATGACCACTTGATTACCCTAGAGGCATTATGGTAGCGAGTTGGACAGGACGACTCAAAGACTAAATGTACATTGTTCAAAGGATTCTTAAGAGGAAGAATTTTGACCTGAATTAGATAGTGGGGAACCATTCAAGCGATAGAGGGATGTTTTCAAGAAATTCCAGTCATTCAGGTATCTTGATGAAAAATCTCAATGTTAGCCCAATTAATGGGCATCAAACAACGAAGAGAATAACATATAATCAAGTACAATTCAAGAGTAGAAGTGCTGATTGCACAAACCAAGTATGAGACACTAGAAGAACAAAAACATGATTGGTTTATATAGGGACTAAACCCTAGCATCAAGGCTAATGTTCAGAAAACGAGACCAAAAACCAATAAGGAAGTAGTGAATGGTATCATGACATAAGATAGAGTAGAAGAATAGGGAATGCGATTTGTTACCTCCCAAACTTGCACCTTATGTGATAGAGCCTTAAAACACAAGTGCAAAATTAGAGGAATGAATAGGAGTTGTCCATTGTCACCATAAAATTACCCTCTCTAACTTTAGGCAAGCTCTCCTTTGGTACAAAGGGGGTTTCACTAGGGAAATATATGATAAAATTTAGAGACTAAATCGATGTGTGGATTGAGACTAGTGCCTATCCATTCTAGGGAAAATAGAGTCAAGTCATCAATCTAAGAGCGTTGTTTTCTTATGAGATAAGGACAAACCAGAGTTGGGGTGAACAAGCTACAACTATCCTTACTTTGCTATTAAATGCAAAAATTTACTTGGAGGATCCCTAATGAAGGAGAACCTCTAAAACATGCATGAGGTTGTGCCTGTCAATGGATATGTTAACTTGCAACAACGGATAAAGAATAAGATGCAATATTAACATTTCTGGAGATAAACAACAAAGATACCTGAAGAGAGTAAATCCTTAAATAGATTTGAGCTTATTCTTCTTTACAATAAAATATTATTAAGTAGGATCTAGATCCACACCTATCTGAAAGAAATAACAATAAAGAACTTCTAGGTCCATGCTTTTCTCCAAGAAAAATACTAGAATAAAACATTAGTGGGGATTTCCAAGGCAAATTGCCCACATACACAATCGGATGGTGAGGCCAAGATGAGATGCCACATGTCTCCTTGTCCATGGAAAAAACATTTGCAAGATTCCACTTTTCACCTTCTCCATTGGAATGCCCTTCAAAACTAGTCTTTAGTGTTCTCCTTCAATAAAATATGAATTGATGCTAAGTTAAAAGTGTGCTGGTATCATAGCAATGACACCTAAGTGACCTTTCTTCAATGATTTTCCCATACTGTGGGAGGAAATAATTTTCGGAGAATCGAAGGTAATTCTGTTGAGGTGATGTGTATGCCTATTCTGAGCAAAGTTGAGAGAGTGCACCTTGAAATCCATGGTGACAAAACCCAAAGTCTTGAGCCAGTTGACCCCTAGATATCCACACCACCCATGTCAATAACAAACACGTGTTTTGAGATGGTAGTCGCCCATTTGGAGTTTCACATTTTCACATCAACCACCACATTTCATCATACCCCCAGTTGCTATCATAATTTGAAAATTGGATATAGGGTAGACATAACAATGGATTTTTTTAGCCACTTGCCGATGAATGAACTTATGGGTGCTTCCATTGTCGATTTATACAAATGACTTTTTGATGCTTCATGTAACCAATTGATTTCAATGTTTGAGGTGTGGAGAAACCAAACAAGGTATGGAGTATAAGATTTGGGGTTGCTTCTCTTGTATTGGAATATTGAGAGCATCTTTCAAGTGGAGCATCGTATCTTCCATGTCGGGTTTTGGTAGAGCCTCCATGGTGTGGTATCCTTGAGGGGATCATGGGGGGGTGCCTCGATTTGAAATAATTATGTCCTTTGCATTTATGCCCGTGGAAATATTTTTCATCACAGTTGCAAAAGAGTCCAAGGCGTTGATGCTCAACCATGACGTCTGGGGTCAACTTGTGGATTCACAATGGTTGGGTGGTGCTGTTGGGAATAGCCATGCGAGATACCGTGTGAGTGGGAAATGATTGGGTTGGGTATTGGTCACTGGTCCAACTTTGTGGGCTCTATCACAAGCTTCCAAGTTCCAACCAAGTGGAGAATTGTTGCATAAGGAAATGTGTGCAAATTTCCTCCTTGATGCCATTGATGAAACATTCCCTGAAAAAAGAATAAGGGAGGCCTTCTGAGCGGATTGCCAATTTCTCAAATTCTGTAATATAGTCCAAATCAGTGCTAGTTTCAGACAATTTGGTGAGCGTGCCCAAGTAGTTAGTGTCATAATGAAAACATTCATGAAGGATCTTCACAAATTGGCTCGAACGGACATAACGATGATAAGATTTTTGATACCATTGCCACCATTGCCGTCTTTTGGAATCGAAATATAAAACCCCAATTTTTAACTTCTGTAGGTCATCCTATTTGCCATGGAGGGAAAAATAGTGTTTTATTTGGCAACCTAACCTAATAAGGGATCTGAGCCATTGAATTTCCACATGTCAATCTTCGGAGGCAGTGCCATGAAGTTTTATCCTCAAGGAGTGAGGTTGTGTTTTGGGGAAAAGAGTGTGAGAGCTTGGTTCTTTAGTGCCAAAGGCTTCATAGGTGGGCTCCTCTTGTTTCAGAGCAAATCCAATGTGTTGAGCTAGAACATCAACCACTATCTTGTCGTTTGTCCTATTGCTTTTAAGCTTCTTCATTGATTGCGTCAATATTATAACCTTGGATTGTAGGACATTCATGCTAGCTTGAATGTCTTCGGGCTGATTTGGGTTTGCTTCCTTCATGTTGCTTTGGTTGCTCTGGTTGTAGGTGTGTACCATTAGAGATGAAAGGTACAAGTGTTGGGTTCACACAAAAAGGGTTGCGGGAGATGTATACCAAAATGATAAGGATGATGCAAGGATTCTATGGAGACAGGTCACAAAAAGTTGTTTTTGGGACCACTAAAAAATGGTTAAGATAGGCCGCAAATATATTAAAACAATTAGCACGATGCAAGAATTCATTTGAGATAGGCCACAAATAAGGGTTATCGAGATCTTGAGATTTATTTTTTTTAACTCTGGTAGGACTATTACTCTCGGTTGACTATTACTACACTGTCAGAATTTCCAAATTCCTTTTGGATGCAAAGATGTAGGAATTTCGTTGGCGGCCCCACTTAAAATTTGGTCATTGCACCATACTACATTGATTGTTTTGGTAGATGTCCCAATTCCTAAGTGCAAAGAGCTAGAAAGTTCACTGCCGAGTTACAAATATGAGGGCTTTCCAAGATCTTGAGGACAAAAGATTGTCAGGTGCTATAGCTCTCTAATATACTTGAAAGGTCTAACAATAGTACTTGACCCAATCTCTTAGGGATCTAACTAAGGAGGCTCAACCATGCCCTTAGCTGTACTATCTGACTACCCAGGTATGGCAAAGTATCTTCTTGAGTGCCGTGCTCGGTTCCACTATAGAAACAAGATGACTGACTGGATGATCTACAACTGGTTTCAGGGGACCTAGGTGACTTGTGAGATACTCGAGGGTATTTGGAAGTGATATTCAATG
This sequence comes from Pseudotsuga menziesii, assembly GCA_001517045.1. Taxonomy (NCBI): domain Eukaryota; kingdom Viridiplantae; phylum Streptophyta; class Pinopsida; order Pinales; family Pinaceae; genus Pseudotsuga; species Pseudotsuga menziesii. The sequence continues at coordinate 193,434 of LPNX010333259.1, forward strand.
TGTAGTTGTTGATTGATGCATTATTGCTTGAAGGGGTATCGACAAAGTCTACAACAATGCCCAACACTTGTACCAACCACGGGTACAACTTGACTAAGTACCAATTTTATGGTCTTCGTGTATGCTTTCCCAATCGCAAATTTATCCATTGAATGACAAATCTTTATGGTTATTTAAAGATGTCGAAACACATCTCTATCCTAAAAAATGTCTCTGAAAATATGTAGCGTCCCCTCCCCTCTACATTAGCATATAAGGGAGGAGCGTGACTTTACTGCTCTACTGCTCACTTTGATACCACATTGTCCATGTACCCACGTGCCCATACACTTGACTGATATGCATAATAATTTAAAATTTATTATTTATTTCTCTTTAAACATAATCATGGGTCATGTACATCCTTTAACATTCATGCTTAAGCATTAAAACCATTGTAACAGTCGTTCTGCAACAGAGAAATCCACTCTGCAACCAGAAAAGTCATTTCCGCACTGAAACAGACTTTTCCAACTTCCACCTTCCAGCTTCCAGTTTCCGACTTTGGGTAGTGGAAATCTACGAAATGCATACCTTATCTTTCAGTTTCCCTCTTTTTGACTTCCGACTTCGGGATGCGGAAATCCACGAAATGACTACCTTATCTTTCAGTTTCCCGCTTTTTGACTTTCGACTTTCCGCTTTTCGATTTTCGACTTCAGGATGCGGAAAATCGGCTTTTTTCCTTAACCTTCTCTGTTTTGCCGATTTCAGCCTTACGACTTTTGCCTTTCGCAGCGGGCTTGGGGTGCGAAAATCCACACTTTACCTTGTCTTTTTACCCCATTTTCCTCCTTCCGACTTTCGACTTCCGCCTTTAGCAGGCGGATCCCAGAGGGCGGAAGAATACATTTTTCCTTAAGATAGCTACATTTCTGACTCTTTGTCCAGGTATCCAACCTCAATGATCATAAGCAAAATGCAGTGGAAAATACAAGGCATATACAGATGCAAAATGCAGGGACATTTAACAACAGTAAACTCTACTTAAATCTTTAATAAGCATTCAACATATTAAGTACATTCATAAGCAAATACATTGCAGAAATAATACAAGAGAGAATACTTATCTTGGAGATGAAGTTGTCCCGCAACTAGCTATGTCGCTGCAACGTTCCACCCAACCATAGGCCAGTTGTGTTCATCAATCTCTCAACACAACTGCCACTCTCGAGCTGGGCATGATTTCCACAAGGAACTAGGGAACAACATGCTCACACATAGCCAGGGCCCAGAACATATCAAACACAGTCAAGACAACCTACAACTGGGTTTATCAGACTATCCATCCAACCCAATACACAATTGGGTTTATTAGGCTGCAGGCAATCAAGCCAATACATTGCTAGGTTTATTAAGCTACTCAACCAAGCTAGCTAACAGTTGGGTTTATCAGACTGCAGGCAGTCAAGCCAACATTCACTTTGAGGATCAGCCAAGCCAACTAACAGATGGGTTTATCAGGCTACTCAGCCAAGCCATCTCACTGCTGGGTTTATCAGGCTACTCAGCCAAGCCAACTAACAGTTGGGTTTATCAGGCTGTCCAGCCAAGGATCACACATGGCCAAATGCACATCAAGACATAGCCAAGCCAACACACCGTTGGGTTTATCAGGCTGCTCAGCCAAGCTAATATATGATTGGGTTTATTAGGCTGCCCAGCTAAGCCAATATACCATTGGGTTTATTAGGCTTCCAGCCAAGCCAATCTACGTTTGGGTTTATCAGGCTGCTAAGGCAGTGGAAAGGTAGAATGGCTAAGCTAGTGGCTCATTCACAGAGCTAGGGACACCTCCACAAGATCTATCTGGCCTGGCATCCACAATACCTACACACCCAACGCAAGGAAGTATCCCCTTCTTCTGCTACATAGTCCCTCGGGTTATACCTTCCCTTCCAGATGTGCATAGAAGATTCATCAGCCACTCTTATCTTTTTGTGAGGTTCCTCTCTTCACTAGGTTTATCAAGCCAATTCAGCGTCTCTTCCAATCCTAAGTCTTGCATTTGGTCCAGACCCAAACCAGGGCACACATAACAACAAACCACAAGGAGACACGACAACACATGGCTCCACTCTGTAACAGACAACCAGGGTTCCACACCATCCTGTAATATAGAGAAACACTGTAACAATACAACCAGGGTTCCCAACAAAGGATAGGTGAAGAGATACACTACAAAACAACTTGTTCCGCGACTCAAGATAGTGAATAATGAACAATGAACAACGAACCACACTGAGCAACTGAGGGATAAGGGATGAATGACTCAGGCACGCATTCACATGATTACTTGCTTTAGAAGCAAGAATGCGGTTTCCCTAGACTGTAGGCTGGCTTAGTCACGAAACTGACTGCCATACCTTGCCCTGCCTAAGGCATTAATTGCCTCAACCAACTTCTGGAAGAATTGAATGATTGAATATAGAGGACGAAAAGGGTGGATGATAGCTTAAAGAACGTGTATCTTGAACAAATTTGCAGTCGTAGTGAATTTTGCAATCAGAAGATGTACTTGAGATAAGCCTAAACAATCGCCCATACGATTGGAGATTGTGCGACAGAGATTAAAGGTGGCCGAAGATCAATGGTTAGGAAAGATTCCGTTGATAAAAGAGCAAGGAGGATAAAAGGTGAGATGGGTTGTGAAATCAAAACTAATCACTGTAGATCAAATTGAGATCATCGGTTGAGATCAATCATCAAAATAGATCGACAGCGCACATCGATTCCGCTGGGTGGAGTTGCGCGGTTTGGAAAACTTTTGATGTGCGCGAATTTTTTATGAAATCCTCTTCATCAAATTTTGAAGTCCATCGTTGATCTGGTGGGGACACATATCCGACGGTCAATAAGGATTCCGCTGTTTCAACTAGCAAGTTGATTAACAATAGAGAGCGGGAGCAGGATTTTTATCCAAAAGAATTTGTTCCAGGCTTGAGTCCACCTGGGTGAGTTGGATGATAGATCAGCGAAAGATTTTTTGCTGATTAGATCGGGTTTTGTGTGGATTGGACCCGCAATCTCTTCCCTGGCATCAGTTTGGATAACTCCACTCCCTATTCCTTGTGAAATCATGCCCCCATTCCTTTCGTTGCAGTGCATAACTAGTTGTTGCATTTTATTAAATTGCATATTTACATGATATCAAAAATATACTGTGCCTGACCAGCACGAGAACCATCAGCATCAACCTTGATCGTCGATACATAAATATTAAAACACCAAATCAATGGCAGGGCCTTGGCCTTGAGCTCCTCGCCATGATTTAATAACAGTAATTACATCATGTACAACTTTAATACCATGGGGTCAAAACCGGGGTATTACATTTCCCTCCCCCTTACATTCGCATTGACCTCAGTGCTTTGCAAAATTGAACAAAAATGGATGTGCCAATCACATGGCATCCTCCAGCTCCCATGTAGCTTCATTAGGACCGTAGTGCTTCCATTGCACCTTTACCTGTCCAACGGCTCAATTCCAGAGCACTGTGACCTTTTTGTCGAGGATGCGCAATGGCTTGGTTTGGAACTCTCCCTCGGGTTCCACGTGAATCACATCCCAATTTATCACATGGTTAGGATCATATACATATTTCTTAAGCAAAGAAACATGAAAAACATTATGAGCTCTAGAAGCTATTTTGCTTTTACAATGATGCGAAAGAAAGTGCACTTTGGTCTTCAAATTGAGTTCCAAAAGCTTACAACTTGTAAAAAAATCATTTTTATCTGAGGGGAAGCTTCGTTTGTCTTCCTTTTTGTTGATTTTGTGAAAATTTGCCAGAGTTTCCCTCTCTTTTATCGCAAACCTGCAAAAAACAACCAACAAATATTAGTGGAATGTGCCCAAAAGCACTTTAAGAGTGCTTTGGGAAAACTTCCAAAGTTTGCCAAAAAAATTCTAAGTAACAATCGAATGAAAAAAAAAAAAACTAAGGCAAGCTAGGAAGCTTTCCTTCTTAGGATCTTTGCTTGCCTCTTGAAGAGAATAGCAAGCAAATCTCAAGCACTAAAATGCTAGATAAAAATTTAAAATGCATAAAACTCCTTCAACAATCTTTTTTAATTTTCAAAATTTTAAACATGTGAAAAAAGAGAAAAGTATCTAGATCTAGAATTTTAAATGTACCTTGGAAGCAAACTAGAACTAGAAACTTTTAGACATTAGATCTACCTTTAATATAACCTTAGATGCTAGATCTAATATGGAAACGTTTGAAACTGAAAGAAAATTTTAAGAAAGTTGTGGATCAAAAGTTAAAGAACCCAGAGTAGAGCAAGAAATAAATGAGAGAAAACGCCTCCTTGGTGAGATCAGAGGGACCAAGCTTCTTTTCCAATTTACTCAAGGAAAGGTAGAGCACATTCGTTCATCAATACTCCAACTTTAAATTCCTGCAAAAGATTCTCAACAATAGCAATGGGGATTAAAAATACCTATGTAAACCAAAAGAAAGAGTACAACAACAATGTAGATCCAAACATGAAATCATACATATATCAATTAGTCTTGTTCGACTTACAATAAAAGAGTAACCTATCAAGAATTACCTTTTATCTTTACAAAAATACCATTTCCTTCTGAAAGCAAGTTAATCCTAAACATATGCAAGCATGAACACAAATACAGGTTACCTCACTAATGTAGAGTAAATTCCATCCAAACATCCATAGATCCCACACAGAAGTTGACTCCAAAGCCTTTTATTCACAATACTCAAGAAAACTATTACAATGTATACAAGCAGAGGTTCCACCTTTCGATCTGTAACAATGGAGAAGTGACCTGCTTAAATAGGAAAAGAGAGACCCAGGGGGGCCTCACCAGCACTGAAGATTAGGCTCAGTTGAGCTTCAGTGATCCAAGGAATCGGTGGGGTGACGTCTATGTTAAAATAAAGTGATGGTATGGAGGAGGTGCCACCTAAGATGAGGTAGGCAACCTCACTCACCTACCAAGCCAACTCACGAATTGCATGCTCCATTACCTCATGCGAATGCGTATGGCTATAATATGATGTGAGCTTCACCAACAAAATACATGCTTTGATCTTCGAATAGTCACACGGTATATCCATTTGATGAATAACCAAAGTATTACATTGCTTTTGTGTAAAAGGGGGGTCCGCCTCTTGGTATTCACTATCACCCTAATGGTTAGCGTCATCACACCCCATACCATGCTTGCGATACTCCATCATGTGCGAATGGAATGACGTGAGAAGATAACCTAGGTTCTATACCATATGGTATAACAACCTACCATATAACCAAAGATTAAATGGGATATACATGTGAGGGGTCCACTCCCTACCATTCGCAACCAAGCTCAACTTTTTTTAAATAGCTTGACGTCATCCATCTTGAATTCCATAATACTCATACCACTTAACTTAAACCAAATAGCATGTGATATTTACCTTATATTTTATCCAAAGTTCACAAATGACAAGACACAAGCGTGCGCCACACCTTAGACCATGAAGAAATCACGTGAGAGGTGAAGTGAAGAAAGACTTTGGGTAACTTATATGGTAACATATCATTTCCTTAAGTGACGCTTTCTTCTTAGTATGATGTCACCAACATGGGGACAAACAATGCCATGTCACCCCAATATGTTTTAATATGTATTTTTGACTTTTTCCAACTTTGCCCTTTTGCCAATTTGTCATAATTTAGTATTAAAATGCCATCTTGATGCACTTTTAGCCATTTAATGCCTTCCGGGATGTTTAAGTTGCCTGAAACTCATGAAAAGTTGCCCCGAGGTAAAGAGTATGCTTTGAGTGTCAAAACGAGCATCCCCATGCCAAAAACGGACTTTGGACCCATCCACTATTGCATTTTGAAGTTTTTTAATCAAACCATTAAAAAAATGGCTTAAAAAACGAGTAAAAATTATTTTTCTCGAAATCCTACGAAACTCTATGTTGATTTTCTGAGCAGCATTGAGAGCCCTTCTCTTTGGAGAATGGCACCACCTGGTCTAGGACCACGGTGAAGACTCAACCCAGTATTGAGTGACCATTCTGTTGAATGGTAGATATTTGGTCTGGGACCATGATATAAACCTAGATCTGCCCTCGGTAGACTCAACCTTGTGTTGAGTAGACATCTGGTTCGGGACCACAATGTAGACCAGTCTGGGACTGGTAGACTCAGCTTAGTTCTGAGTAGTCATTCTCTGGGAGAATGAAGACACTGTAAGCCCTAGACTGGGTTTGGGCATGTGTGTGGACCCTTGATCTATGGGCTTGGTGTGCTTCTCCAAGGATTAGCTACCCTTGGTTAAGTTACCCTAGTACCAGATCTAGGTGTCACACAGTGTGTGAGATAAAAGCATTAATAACTCTCTTGGTTTATGATGATGTACTTTTGAAATAAAAAAGTACCATAGGTAATGACCACAGGGGCACTTGGTAAAAGGCCAAAGTTAAAAGTCAAAGGAAAAAATAAAAGTCCCTTTTTGGTAAAAGTGAAAGTGAAATTAGGAAAAGAATAAAAATATTATTATTTTTATTCTTCCTAATTAAAGGACTTCTTATAAAAGTCAAAGGAAAAAATAAAAGTACCTTTTTTGGTAAAAGTGAAATTAGGAAAAGAATAAAAATATTATTATTTTTATTTTTCCTAATCTTGTCCACTTACAGGTGAACAAAGGCTATAAAAGAAGATCAAGCCTTCTGATTTTTTACACAGTTTTGCTCTCATAGGTGAAGAAGACTATCTTATGTTCAAACCCTCAGCTAGGGTTTTATCAGCAAAGTCCATCTTCAACATTTTTGCACAACTATCTTCAACATTCATTTTTTGGGCGATTTTCAGCAGTCTGATATTTTCAGGCAGTTTTCAGCAGGCTGATATTTTTGGGCAACTTTTAGCAGTCTAATATTTTCGGGCAGTTTTCAGCAGTTTGATATTTTTGGGCAGTTTTCAGCAGTCTGGTATTTTCGGGCAGTTTTCAGGAGTTTGATATTTTCGGGCAGGAGAGAGAAAATCTCAATTTTTCTGAGAAAGCCCTAAATTGGTAATTTTCTGTAATTCTGGAAATTGTGGGTAAAATTATCAATCTGATTTTTACTGATGAATTTTACAGTTACTGTGGTCAAAATCCAGATCTGGATTTGAGGAACTTTTTGAAGAATTTCTTAAGCCATCTCATTTACGAGATGAGCTATTAATGCTTTTGGGGTTTTTGTCCTTTGAAGGTTTCCCCAGTGAAAAAAATTGTGTCCATGTGTGCTGATGTGATGGATGTGTTTTCACTGCACTGCTGATCTATTTATGTTTATATGCAACTTTAAAGTTTATGCTAATGCTGAAAATTCAACACTCTAGGGGGACGTAGCACATCTCCATACAACTCAATTCAAAACATTGATACAGAGGCTCTAATAACCTCCTAAGGCCTAACCACCAAGACGACTACCCCAGCTTTGGATGTGTGAGTGAAAAACTCAAAAATTATTAGTCATTTGCTCAATAACCAATAATAACCAAGGGAAAAAACACTCTGGGCTAGTCTGCTTGATGCTTAAGTCTGGGAAGCTGAGCCTTTTATAAAAATTTATCATGCTAGAACATTTTTACATTTTCCCCAAGGGGGTCTGAACATGTCTTACAAAAAAAATCCGAACAGACTCCCAAAAAAACCCCGATGAACTTCTGAACTCTGAAGAATGAACAAGTATACTTGTTCCACTTTGCCGGCTCACTTGAAAAATCCACCAAGTACAACTTAGGTGGTAATAGAAGGTAATAATGTATCTTGGGAAGAGGCTTGGTAATAATGTCAGCAATTTGGTAATCTTGGGAAGAGGCTTGGTAATCATGTCAGCAATCTGGTAATCTGTCGGAACATACTGTAGCTCGACTGCACCTCTCTGCACCATATCACGAATGTGGTGATGTTGAATCTCTATATGCTTCGACCTATCATAGAATACTGGATTCACAGATAGCTGCACACAACTTTGGTTGTCATAATGAATCAAGGTTGGCTCTAGAGTCTGGACAAACAATCCTGCATGAAATCTCCGAAGCCACACAATTTCTGGAGCTAAACACATATTGCAATATAGTCAGCCTTTGCAATACTAAGTGCTATTGAGGTTTGTTTCCTGCTGCACCTAGAAACCACGACAGATCCCAAGTTGAAGCAATACCCAGAGGTGTTCTTCTTATCCATAACACTCTTGGCCCAATTAGAATCGGAAAATCCCTGCAATCTCATCTCACTATTGGAAACATATCTTATACCATATTCCATAGTGCCTTGCAAATTTCTCAACACATGCTTTGCAACAACCCAATGTATCTATCTCGGCTCACACATGAATTGGCTTAGGGAACCCACTACAAAATAAATATCTGGTCTAGTGTTGACTAAATACATCAACGATCCAACCAATTGTCAATACATAATGGGATCTATCAAATTTGAATCGGAAGCAGAATCTCTCAACTTCTTCAGATTCGAGTCCATTGGTGTGGTCATGGACTTACACTCCATCATCCCAACTCTCCTCAAGATGTCAATGGTGTACTTCCCTTGACTGAGGAAGATCTCATCATGCCTCTGCCTTACCTCTAGTCCTAAGAAGTAACGCATCAATCCAAGGTCCTTCATTTCAAATTCAGAGGCTAGCTTCTTCTTACACCATACAATAAGTTTCTCATCTCTGGTGAGAAACAGATCATCAACATAGTTTACCAAAATCTATGGCTCACCATCCACAACTTTGTAGTAAAGGTTGGGGTTGCATCACTCTTGGTGAATCCCAAGCTCACCAAGTATCCACCAATCGTAGCATACCAAGTACGTGGTGCTTGCTTGAGTCCATATAAGGCTTTATTTAGCTTGCATACGTGGGACTCCTTCCCATGGATCACAAAACCCTCTGGCTGCTCAATATATACCTCTTCCTCGATCACATTGTTAAGTAAGGCAGTTTTAACATCCATCTGGTGCAACTTCCATCCCATAACTGAGGCAATAGCAATAATCGTCCTGATGGAAGTGTATCGAGCCACGAGATCAATTGTCTCGTCATAATCAACTCCCTCTTTCTGAGAGAATCCTCTAGCCACAAATCTAGCCTTGTATTTCTCAACATTGCTATCTGCTCCATGTTTGATTTTGTAAATCTAATTGGAAGTCACTATTGACTTCCACTCAGGTCTTGACACAACTTCCCACACATCATTCTTCATGATGGATTGCTATTCTTCCATCATGGCATCCTTCCATACTTGTTGGTTGGAGGCCTCCTCATAGTTGGAGGGCTTTGAGTCAATGATGTGGCTCATCAAGGCTACATAGCTCAAGAATCTTTGAAGTCTTTTACTTTCTCGGACAGTACCGTGGGAAGCTTCACGGCCGTCTGCATCCTGCAATGTCTGTCGTGCCCATGTAGGCCTCTTTTGATTTGTTGCCGGTTGAAATGGCAGTCCAAGCCACTGACAAGCATGTGTGGAGAAGGTGACCACTGTCACCTTAGTCACTTCTCCAACTTCTTTGGAAGCCTAAGCCTCCTAGGAGAGAGCCCTATTACAACTCTGAAAGGACACTAAAACACCAAAGGATACCTCTTTCGAGGATGTTAGTGACCAGTGCGTCTGATGGATTCAATACGAAGGAAGCACTCTATGTGAGAGTATGAGTAATGCAAGTGCACGTGTCCAAGGATAAACCAATTTAGGTCTTTAGTCCTGCAAATGCTTAGAGCGTAGAGTATACTTCAATTAGTTCCAATATGCAATGATAAATAGGGTACACAAATATTAGCCAATATGCAAGCAATCTTTACCATTTGAACATCTGAAACAAAACTAGTATATCAGTTGACACAAGTCACTTTTATAATCCAAAATGCAGTAGTATTTCTTGAATATTAATGACAAATTCTAACGATAGTAGTCATCATCTTATTGTAAAGAAACAATTACCATCATTATGTATTAAAACCTAACTTCATGTGTGTATTCAACATGTACATCAATATGTATCAGTCATCCACCCAAGTATTTATAACAACATTATAGTGTCAGTTGTCAGCAGTATCCCCCATTAAACAAAAGTATGATTATAACTTTGAAATACATATAATGAGCATAAAGTACTAACTAACATCAATATGAAGTGAATGTGTGTATGATGATAAAGGATGCAAACAGTCCACTTGTTGCAATTAAACCAACAGTTTGTATTATCATGAACTAATCCTTCGTTTGTCACTGCGTAGGTTAAGGAGAATGTACAATAGCAAAGGGGAGGGATGCCACTGTAAGGGCATCTCTAAGGTAGGGGTAAAGGACTGCCACAAAAAGGACCGAGGCTGTAAGAGCCTTAGGGAAGAGTCCCAAGGGCCACGAGGGAAGGCTTAGATGGCCAACAAGGCAGAGGAAGGAAGGCAGGGAAGGCTACAGTAGTTGGTGAGAGGTAAAGAAACAACCCTCGAGTTGTCCCAAAGGGGATCCGGGGGTGGAATAAGGGGAGAAGAAAGGCAACCGAGGGAGGAAGAGACCCCAACGAGGGCCCCTAGGATGGGTTTAGAGGGAAGCCAAGGGTAGGGAAATGGCCCTAGGGATGCCTTAAACCAGACTTGTGGGTAGGAAAAAGGATAGGAGAAGGCTATCGAGGGAGAGTTAGGGAGGCTATTAGGGCAACGAGGAGAAGGTAGCAACGAGGGTACTAGGGGCAACTAGGAGGATTGATTTGGGGGCAATGAGAGTTAGGAACGAGGTTGCAGGAGGTTGTTAGGGTCTATGTTAAAGGGAGGGTAGACTAGGGTTTAAGGAGAATGCCCCAAGGCAGCAAGGGCTTAGGGAACCTAACACTAACCCCAATTTAGATTTAAACTAACCTAAGACTAACCTAAACTAACCTAAGACTAACCCTAGACTAGGTTTTGGAAGAGAAAATGGATGTGAAGACATAAGGAGGGTGACCCTAACAAAAGCCCTACACAACCTAGGGCATCTAGGGGGGATGGCTTACCTAGAGAGGAAGTGATCCTAGGTGAGACAACTATCCTAGGAAACTAAGGGAAAATCCTAGAGGACTCTCACAAGAAGACGTGACTCTACTTGCTAAGGTGACAAGAAGGCTGGAAATGGCCTATTCTAGGAGAAAATGCAGCACTAGGGCTACCATTTAGTCATGAACACACATCATCTACCAACATTCAAACAAAGAGATAAGAAGCCAAATCTCCATGTGTTCGTGTTTAGCCAACAAATCCAAACATCCCCTTGCAAAAGGATTTCACCAAAGAACACCAGAAAAAGCTTGCATAACTTATAAAATCTCCCTCAACAGGTTCACATCTCTCCAAAGATCCCTAAGAAGGGTAGAACAAATGAAATTTTTAAAGAACCCCAGCCCGATTTCAGTTTTAGTTCAACATATGGTTTAATGTCCAAACCCCATCATTGCATATGCATTAAAAATTAAAATTTTTAACTGAAAGCATAAAATACATGAGATTTATTTTCTTCTTTTTGAACTCTGAAAATTATATCAGCCCTAAATTCTTACTCAGAAATTTAAAACTCAGCCACAAACATGAAAATAAACACTCAAATTTTTTGGTCAAATTGAGCTAAGAAAAACCCCAAAGGGAAAACCTGTATTTCAGAGAGATTTTATTTCTTCAAGCAAACTTTACAAAATGAAACAGTAGTACTTATCTCCCTTCTTGAAATCTGTGCCAATCACTGACAAAACCTTGTTGTACAAATGCCTCGAAATTCGTGTTGTATGGCCCCACATGTGCGACAGTACGAACCTCGAAGTTTGTGCCAATTCTTCTTGCTGTATGGATTGCAATTAATGCTGTACAAAACTTGAAATCTGTGCTGTACTGTCACCTCGAAATTTGTGCCTTTTCACCTCGAAATCTGTGCTTGTATGGCTGCCTCGAAATTTGTGCCTGTACAGACTGTACGACCTACAATTAATGTTGTACGGTCGCTGCAATAAATGCTGTATGGTCACCTTGGGAATCATGCCAATCAACTGGTATAGTCTCCTTGAAATTTGTGCCCTTCTCTTCCTGAAATTTGGAAATTTTTGCACAGGTTTACTCTCTGGAATTTCTCACGCTCCTCTCAAAATTCTCTCTTGTGAAAGCGAACAATGAATTCTCTTTACCTTTCCCAAGCCCTTTTTGTTTGAGTAACTTCCACATTTAAATCAATGGCTTAGATTAAAAGCCAACTAAATGAGATCTAGGGCCCATCTCATCTCTTCATTAAAAATCACTTTTAATTATTAAAATGAGAATTTAATGCACACCCTCATTTATACTCATAAAATCAGTTTTAAAATATAAACTCGAACTCACATTAAAAAGGTCACTTTATTAAAAGTCATTCTCACCTTTTTAATTAGGCTAAGGACCATATTTTAAAGTGTTCTTGTCTAAGTTGCATGATACGGGGAAACAGAAACGTGTATTCGATACGGAAACACAATGGAAACGTGACTCCCCCAAATTTAGGAAACGGGGATATATATATATATATATATATATATATATATTAGCAAATTAGGAAGGACATTAAAAAATTAATTGTGAAACAATGAAACATAAATATATATATTATACATATACATTTAATAGTTAACTATAACATTGCAGTTTTACTCATGAGTCATCACATTTCAGTCATAGTCCATCACTCCATTAAACCATTGCTATTATAAAATGCAAGTTTCCAAATGGCAAATAGTAATATGATAAAATCCAAAATCAGCCTTTATATATGAGGCTACAATGCTACACTATGAAACCGGACACGTCCAAAACGGCCTGCATGTCTTGTGTTCGCCTGTCGGACACGGACACGCTGACAGAGCGTGTCCGACACGTCTTTGCAGCGTGTCCTGTGTTCGGATATGTGCGCCCAAGGACTGTCAGTGCGTGTCTCGAAAACAGGACACGTTTTCCACTAAAAACGCTCAGAATTGCTTTAAATCAAAATTTTCACTTTCTTTTTATCATTTGCAAGTGTGGAGAGGGCTTTAAAGTGTGTTTGTTGTGCAGGTGAAGAAGATTTGAAGGATTTAAATGTGTAATTACTAATGTTAAATGTGTAATTACTAATGTTAAATGTGCATTGATTTTGATTTCCATTGAATATTTGTAAAAATTTGGATCTATATGTCTATATTTTTAATATATATATAATTTTAAATATATATATATATAACGTGTCCTATGTGTCCTGATTCTAGGGGTCACTGTGTCCGTGTCAAACACTCGAATCCCTGTGTCCCATGCCCTCGTGTCAGGTGACTTAGGTGCTACATATATCAAAATGTGAACATTCAACACATAACTATAACATGGCAAAAGCTAGTAAAAACTAAAGACTCAAAGAGTCAAAGACTAATACTAATAGTCATCATCCTGCTCATCACAGTCTTCCTAAAAAATGGAACAAGATGCATGCTGAACAGAGGACTGTGGATTGGAGGAAGAAATTCCAACTCCACTTCTAGGTTCATCAACGATATTCAATGTAGCAAGAGAGATGTCCAAGTCAGCAGTTTCTGGTTCCACATCCCAATCTCTACAAGGCCCAGAGTTGTATTTTGGACCTCTGCGAGATGCAAGGCGAAGGTTGGAGTGCACATAAACAAGATCCTCAACCTTTTGTGAACCCAACCTATAGTGCTTCACAGAATGAATAAATCCATAGGTGCTCCAATTTCTTTCTGTCGATGAAGAGCTTGCCACTTGTGAAAGAATACGAATGGCAAGGGTCTGCAAATGTACACCATTTGCTCCATGAAAAATCCACCACCTAACTGGATTTATGGTGCTTCTTTCATCCAAAGCTGATATGTTTGAATAATCATCCAATCCTGCAGCAAAACTAGCAAATTCCTCCTTCACCTCCCTATGCAAATCAGCTGCAAACATTCTCATAAGAGCTTTTTTCACTCCATTGGCCACCTCTCTATCCTTATGTGGTGCCTTCCTCTTCCCATTGCTTTGAGCAATGAGGTCTTCGTCTTAGAATCTCGGGTTGAAGACATGGGCTAAAGTGTGAAGTGGAGGGTTGAAGTTGTTCCACCTCTCAAGCATGATTTTCTCCACTAAATCAACAACCTGGGCGTTAACAGATTATAGCCGAGGACTCTCTTGTGAAATGATTTCCATAGTTCTCAACCATGGTGTCCATGCCATCATATACCTCTCCCAAGAAAGGTTTGTTTGTGTCAACACTGTGGAGAAGCTCAAACATAGGGCCTATGAACTTGAGCAAGAAATCTATCTTGCTCCACCACTCCTCATCAAGGCACAATCTATGCACCATAGTTCCTCGCTCTGAATCTGACTGCCTCTACTCAGGCCAAAGTGGACTCACCACCATAGAAACTAATGGTTGCTTCACCTCAACGAGGTGACACAACACGATGAAGTTGGATGCAAATCTTGTCTCAGCAACTTTCAACAACTCCAATCTGGAGAATTCTCGAAATATTGCTTGAGATTGGTGGTGCTTGGTGATGAATTTAATTATCTCCCTTGCTTGCCATGTCAGTTCCTTTATCCATGGAACTTTGTTGTCAATTTCTTCTAAAGATCAAATTCAGATTATGGACAATGCATGGTGTCCAAAAATTGTGATCATACCTGCTCTCAATAATTAGATCCGCAACTTTGCAAACTTGTGCATTATCCGTGATAACTTACACCACCTTACTAGGCCCTATTTGCTCAATAGATTTCATTATAACATCAACAATAAAAGGAGCATCTTTTATCTCCCCTGAACAGTTTGTTTCCCGCCGATGTGCACACCGTCAGCGGAAATATTTCGAATAGCTGTTATCCCTAGGGGGGAAAGGTGCGGCCTTGGGGGAAAGCAAAGAGTCAGGTGTTGTCACTTGATCGCGACTCCTCCGTTTAGGCAAACTCCTAACAAAGCCAAGGGGGGTAGTCCCTACAAAGAGTTTCTAAGGGTCAAAAGTTTTTAAAGATATTAAGTGTGTGATGAGGATGGGTGTTTTTTATGAGTTTTAATAAAGACTTACAATAATGGAACCAAGTGAGCACTTGCAAGTAAATTCAGTAATAAACAACCATTCGACAATTGCACGATTTAAACCAAAGCATTCATGATATATAAAAAATAGATAAAAGACAATGCTTCAGATAGATAAAATTAAAAGGACCGGTGCTAGATGGAGTGCTCATGAAAGTTTTGCGAGTGTACTTGGTAAATTTTAAGGGTGAATTGATTATTAAAGGGAAGGGAATCTCCAAGATATACCTTTCGGTATTGGAGATATGTCCAGATAATAATTTAAGTGGCTCCGTATGAGAACACGTGAGCTGTCCAGATTCCCAGAAGCGGTGTTCAACACTACACCAACAAGGATGTAGTCTAAGTTCTAACTGTGCTCCCAAGATCTCGGTACAATGGTTCCTGCATTCAATGTCGGATTTTCGTTTGTTTTCTTGGGTTATGAGTTTTATTATGGTGATTTGGATTAGGGTGTGAGGATTAAATAGTCTACACAGCTTCTGTGTATCCCAACCAGGTAGAGCATACATAGTGTAGTAAAATTGGTTTATTCCGATTTTATGGTGAAAATGAGCCATTGTAACAACCCTCCGACAGAGAGCACTCTTGATCCACCGTATGGCGAGATTCAAGAGATTTATGAAAAAACAAGAAACAGCTACTAACGCAAAGAAATAGACAAAGTAATGAACTCTCCGACAGAGAGCACTCTTGTTCCACCTTTCGGTGAGATTCAAGATATTTTTTGTTCCTTTTTTCTTAACAAATTAACAAAAAAACAGTAAAACTAAGCTAAGACAAAATTAAAGCCTTTCCGACAGAGAGTGCTCGTGATCTGCTTTCCAGTGAGATTCAAGAGACTTTGGATTCCTTCTTTTTCTTTTAGTAATTGAATAAAGGTAAAAAATGCCAAGATAAAACTATACTAACATAGTTTTCTTTTATGTTAGCAAAAAGACTAATCTACTCTAAACAATTATTCTACATGTAAAAAGCAAAAAAAAAAAAAAAGGACGATATAGGCGTCCCCCAAATGGGGGAAGTGGGGTGTGGGAGCCTTTATCCCACTTGCTCTTTATTAACTTTCTTACAATCTCTTTTTTCTTTTTAAAGAATACTTTGTCCTTTTGAAGCTAGGATGAACAAAGTTTCCAATTTTTAGAAGAAGGGGTAAAGAAGAAATAGGAGAGCTGGAAGGGGGTTGGAAGTAGCCATTTTTTATGGTTCAAACCTTTGCATGTGTCTCCAAAACTCTTCTTTCCTGAAAGATGAGTACAAAAACCAGTGATCAAAAAACTCAAGAAAAAGTTTGCATGTTAGCCAAAAATGCATAAAAGTTTAAGATCTAGTACTTGCAAATGATAAGAATAATATGCTACTTCAAGTACTAAAACTAAACAAGGCTAGATCTAAGCTTTTGATAAACAAACTTTGAAAACTTCTTAGATCTATATATCAAGAGATAGAATGATAAGCTTGAAAATTTAGATCTACTTGTTATGAAGCACAAAAAAAAGGAAAAAGGTAACCAGAAAGAAATATTTTTTTGAAGCTTGAGGATGAAGAAAGAGGGTTTCAAGCCCAAGCTTGAACAAATCTGAGCATGGAGGGAACCTGTGAGACAAGAAACATTAGAAAAATATGGTGAAGAAAGATAAGATGCAACTGAGCTCCGATCTTTACTTCACGCTTGGTGATCTGCAAAGCTACAAAAAACCCTTCAAGCAAGTGATTAGATCTAGTATGCATAAATCAAATAAGAACAAAAGAACATAAGTATAACTGAATACAACATGCAACTCTTAGATCTTATATAACTACACATAAGTAAGCAAGTTGAAACTTCAAATGCACTCTATGGATTGGAACATAATCTTCTAAGCTAGAAAACACAACATGCATAAACAATAAAGTAGCTACACAAATATCACCTTGGTTATAAGCCAAATATTCACCATGGAAGTTCTTGCACATTCAAATTTGTCCTCCAAAGACCCAATTTTATTCATAAGAAAGATAGGAAATTACAATCATACGGGCAGAGGTCCTCTGCAAAATCATCCACCCAAAAGATGGAGCAGAGGACCCTTATTTATACAAAAAAGAAGAGAGAGCTTAAACTCTAGCGCAAGCCTCAAGGAGAGGGCCCAACTTCTTGCTGGAGTCTAACTGCCTTCGAACTAAAGAGAACTGGACTCCGATAAAGTGTGATTGGGGTGAGGTGGCCTCCACCCAGGCATGGCCCACCCCAATCATTGGTTTCATCATCCCACCAATAAAAACATGCCCAAAGAGGAGAAACGTCCAAGCTAGGTTAGGAAACGAAAATCCCAAGGCTGAGTTAACTGCCGTGATCCGATAATGATTCAGATCAGGTGGGTGATGATTGAAATCCTCCTAGATGCTCTTTGCCATGTCATTTAGCCCTTTACTT
Source organism: Pseudotsuga menziesii (assembly GCA_001517045.1). NCBI lineage: Eukaryota > Viridiplantae > Streptophyta > Pinopsida > Pinales > Pinaceae > Pseudotsuga > Pseudotsuga menziesii. Next base: position 210,960 of record LPNX010333259.1, read on the forward strand.
TATTCAATTTTATTTTGGAGAGTTTTTAATTTATCTCCATTTAATACTTTCATGATTATTTTAATTAAATATTCTTCATTTATTGATTTTGAGGAAATATTCAATAAAGTGCAAAATAATCATCTAAAACTTAGGATAAGTGGGTCTAGGGGTTAAATGAGTGTTTTGGCTTAGAAAACAAGTATTTATTTGCCAAAATCCACCCCCATACCACTTAATTATTACATTTTGAAAATTTTCAATTAAACCATAGGAAAAATGGTTTAATTAATTGAAAAATTTAATTATTTTTCAACAGTTCAAAAATATAAAACAAAGAACTTGTGGACGTCCGCCAAAATTGTTTTTGGACAATGTTTTAACATGCCTCGGGACCTAGGAAATGACCATAGAACATACCAATAGTGTCTAGTAGGTTCATATTTTAATGTTGGACTCTAATAATCCCCCAAGGCCTAACCGCCAATTTGGGCATTCCAGCTTTGGAGGTAGCAAGAGAAAAACTCATCGATTATTACTTGGCTAAAGGCAGAGAATAATTGACAAGGGGAAAAACTCCTTGGAATACTTTATTTGATTGTTAAGTCTAATAAGGGAATCGAGCCACTCAAGACCCCCCTACTAACACACTTTATTACAAACCCCATGGGGCAGGTCATTTCGACAAAAAACATAAAAGGCTAGCCAAAACTGGCCAAGTCTGGAACAAACTGAACTTTTGAACTCTAGAAATGAACATGCATCATGTTCAATAACTGGCGGCTTACTGGAAATCCACTAAGTGCAGAATTAGTGGATAGCACAGTCTTCAACCTTTAGGAACATTGCTCCTTTTGGTGAAGTGGCAATAATATTTATCAATGGGCTCTGCCTAGTATCTGTCCATCCATCATAGACAATGGTAACACCAGAGCTACCCCATGAAGCACGAATAGGTGATAGAACATCCTCTAAAAGCTCCTTCTCCTTTTTTAGGAGATCAGCTCGTACCTTTTCATAGTTGGGCCCCTTGAATCCTTTGGGGGCAATGTTAATTTCCCTAACCGTGTCTTGCCAATATGGAGACCGAACCACATTGAAGGGGATACCACATGCATAAAGGGCTCTAGCCACTCTAGTTTCAACTTCTTCCCTCCCCTGAACATTCACCATTTTAGCTATCCTGCTTTCTTGAATTGAAGGAGAAGGACTGTTACTGATTTTTTATGCATGTCCTTGTGTTTGAGCTACCTTCCTCTTCCTTGCTTCATGCACAATCCTTGGCTCCATGGATGGAGCTTGACGTGTGGCATTATTAAGCTCAACATGACTTCTTTTAACCTTATCAACCTCTTGCTGTTCTTTCTCAAACTTCCTCCTTTCCCCTGGATCACTTGTTTTTGTGCAACTATTAACCCCTTTTCCTATTTCATGCAAAAAATGTGCCCTCACTCTTGGGTAAGAGCCCTTGTACAACCCATTGTAGAGAGTGCAGCGCCATTCCCATCAACTACCACCTAGAATTCTTGAAATCTTCTTAACATGCCTCCATAATAGGTAATAGTCAGCCCTTTTGTTGGGCTTAGGCAGTGGAGGAAAAGAGGCTTCTTCATTGGCAGCCATTACTTCTGCAAACAAAACAAATTTTTGAAATTTCGAAAACAAATTAGCATTATTTAAAAAAAAAATGAAGCATACATCAAATAAAAAAACACCATAAACCTGAAAGATTGCTTGTTGCTCACCACTAAACACGAAAATCTGACTGGTGCTGCCCCAAAATGCCACAAAAGTGAAAATCAGATGGTTGTATCTAAAAAAAATCGGTTTCTATACCGCCACCTGCAAAAATCAACAGTCCACACTCCAAACGAATTATTTCTCAAGAGGAACAGGGCTGTAGAAGATTTCAGGAAACGAACTTACCCTATTACCTTTGTCAGTCACCTTCCGTAGAGAGAAGCCGTCGCTAGCTTGCTCAATTCGATGTTGTTGTGAAGATATGGGATGAGGCTTTTTATAATATTTTTTTGCCTTCCCCTCACCTAACCCTAAGCCCAAACCATCGTATGGTTATCTAACTCATGGATTAAACGTCGTTTTTTTTTGCGGGCCCAGACCGGCTTTTATTTTTTTGGAAACGCGTTGTGTTGCCCACCTATTTCGACTAGGTGGCAACTTCATGTACATGAAGATGTACAAATTGTACCTTGGAAAAATCTGAGGATTTTTTCACTTCTGCAGGGCAATTGCCCCTTTGTAAAACGAAATGGCCGCTCCCCTACGTGGGAAAATTAATGTAATTATATGTGCTAGTGTGGGTCATATGATATGGATGCCACACCATGGAACTGGTTGTTAGGGAAGTCCCCTTATCGAGTGTTTTTTCCCTTTCCAATTAATTTTGTTGTTTAAACGATTTTAATTGGTTTGGTTTTTCACTCAAAATCCTCCAAAGTGGTGACGGGCGTTCTAACAGTTAAGTCCATGGGGTGGCTAAGGGTTCAAAATGTTATTCATGACCATGCTGGACATTTGTATAGAGTCTTGCGGAGTTTCGTTATGTTGTATTTTTATTTATTTTTTCTAGTTAATTAATTTCACCCCTTGGTGGTTAATTAACTCAGTTTTGATGTAATAATGTAATTGCTCAAGCACTGGCATTTTGTAATAGGGGCTATGAATGCAAGGTAAATTGCTATGAAACCCCCTAAGCCACTGCTTCGAGTCCCATGTCATTCTGATAAGGGGTTGAGGAGATAGACCATTTTTGAGTAAGCAAGGTCTATTTTTTCTAGGGAATTAATTAATTTCCTTAAGTCAAAAATTCATATTATTTGATTTTGAAGGAAAAAATCAAATAATGCCATGGTAATTTTGTTTGGGGGTTGCCAAGCCTAGGAAAATTTATTTCAAATTTTTCCACCCCCCCATGGCCAAGATATAATTTTTTCAAGTTTATTTTTAAATTTTCCTAAGTCAAAATTGGAAAAGTTTAAAAATTAAATTGAAAGATTAAATCTAAGGTGAAATATATTTTTAGCCTAAGTCTAAAGGTTAAATATCTCTTTTGGAGCAAAGGCTAAAGTCAAAGCCAAGTTTAGAAGACATGAGGTGGTCTAAACCCTAAATCTAGAGGGGGCGCTACATTAAGAGATGGCCAAACCCTTGCTAATTGGGGCGTCACATCAAAAACAGGCATAAAAGGGGGGGGCGTCTAGCTCATTCTAAGTGGAAGCTCATCCAAAGGGGGCGCCAACCCTAGAGACTCCTCCAAATTAGAGGGCGCTACACATAAAGGAGGCAAAACCCTTGCTAAGTGGGGCGCATGCATGTAAAAGGGAGGCGTCACATCTATAGAGGAGGCGCTACATCTCAAAGGGGGCGCTACATTTGGCAGAGGGCGTCACTATATTTGGTGGAGGGCGCTAGCTCTAGAGGGGCGCCTAGCCTATGGGCCCACAATAAAACACAAAAGCAATCTAAGGGGGCGTTTTTGGTCAAAACCCTAGATCTAAGGGTGTGGATTGATTGTCACATGGACCAAGCACCTAAGCCATGGATTGAAAAGTATTCTAAGTGTGGAGAATGGTTGAGAGGGTGCAAAAGTCAAATTCCTAGATCTAGTGGTAGAGATCTAATATAGATCTAGATCTAATCTTGGCCATTGATCTTCAAGGGGTTGGGGTCTTCCTCAATTGTATAATGAGGGTCTCACTCCCTCATTTTAAAAAACTTCTCTCAGGCTATTGTTATGCTGCTGAAATTACTCCATATTCTCCTCTCATATTCTCTCAAGCTTCTTTGGCTATTGTAATGTTCTTGCCCTAGTTGGGCTTAATACAACTAATTTTTGGAGGAATTCTTGGTGTCTCTCTTCTAGATTTCATGCATCCTTTGTGAGGTAACTTGCTTTATACATTTATTTGATTTGCATTTGTATTAGCTTAGATAGCTCTCCACAAAGTATTTTGTGGAGAGATTTGCAAGTAGAAGTATTTCTGCTTCCATTTGTGGGTTTTCAATAGGATTTATAAAAGTATTTTGGTAGATTTATTGGGTGCTCACCTCTTTGCTTACATTTTGCAGCTCTCATAAGTTTATTTGGAGGGATCTAGAACAAAGGAGCATCTTTCTCCATTGGTTATAATTCTGTTTTCTATTTTCGCACTTTTGCTTAGGAGGGTTTTAAAACTCAGTTTTTATCATTGTATAGTGATAAAAACCTTGGTTTTAAGGCCCCAACCCTTAGTATATTAGTTCAATATTTCAAATCTATTGTTTTAACATCATTTAGGTGGTTGGAAACTCAGTTTTCAGCCCTCTAAACATCATATTTCTGTTATCTTTTCACTCAGATTTTTGCCCTTTTTTGGGGATTTTTGGGACTAATTTTTCTAACAATTTTTCTTTGAGTTTTTCTGTAATTTCTAGCAAGTAAAGCTTGCTGGTTTGTGACAGGTTTTACACAGGTGAAGGGGAGGTGCTACCCAAATTGGCCCAGAAATACCTCAACCTTCAATCGGTTCCAAAAGGGGTTCAAACCCTCACTCTTCTCTCCATTTTTTTTCTGATATTTGTAAACCCCAATGAGAAGTTCTCTTGGGGTATTCTAGAAAAGTTCATAAAGCATTTTGTAATCTATATGTAAATAGATTAGGAAGTAGAGTAGGAAGTAGATAACTAGTTTTATTTCTGTTTACCCACCTATCTCTGTTACAGACCACCATCTCTGTAATAGAGATTGAAGTGAGGTTATTTTAGTCTCTTTTACCTCTGTTTCCCACCTATCTCCGTTACAGACCACCCTCTCTGTAACAGAGACAGTTGTGCGGTTAGGCATTGTTTTAGCTAATAGCATTTCCCTTTCAAAGTAGTTTAATTTTATTTTCTGTCAAAAAGGGGTAACCATACAACCCACTAATCCGGTGTATCCTCTGCCCACTTGTCATCTCCCTTTAGGGGCTTCAAGTTGGGTGTGAAAAGCAGGAGAAGTGGGGGCTTAGTTTAATTAAAACAACACTCTTTTTTCTGCTACAAACTCTCATACTTTATTTTTCAGTTCAAGATCAAGTATCGACACCTCCCATAAGGGACACTGCTTGGTTGATCTTGTTGATAATTTAAAATTGACCTTGCATGCTAATCACCAAGATTAAAATTTACCAACAACAAATTCACTACCCCCTGTTCCTCTACTCGGTTATCACCCTTCGGGGTACTCGCGAGATACGACAGGGGATAGAAGAGTTTTAGTTTAATAGGCATCCATCTAGCTGTTTTTGCTGTTGATTAAAAACAGTGCCCTCGGAGGCGACTTGGGGTAGAAGACCGTGGGGCGTCTCTAAGCGTTCTACGTCCCCCTTGTTGAGCACCAGGGCATTGGGGTTTGACCTGTGAGCTACGGGTGGGCTTTGCTCCCACTTTGTTGAGCGCAACAACATTCCCTCTTTGACTTGAGAAATACTGGATTGGGGTAGTCACACCACCGGTTCGAAAACTAAATTTCAAGAGGAAAAACCTTAATAAAATCTACCTAAAATAAACCAAGAGACATTGCAAAACCGGTTCTATAAATTTTTTTCACTGTAGCGCACTTCCACTCCAGCATTGCACTCCAACACTTTACTTTCAGTCTCATTTACTTTTCAGTTTCATTTACTTTCAGTTTTGCAATTGTTTATGTGGTGAATGCTTAACATTTGTTTAACTGCTTTAAGTAATTCAACTTAAAGTCTTTCCATTGTTCATTTACTGTTGGTTTGATTAATTTCATTTAAGGCATTTTCCTTCTGCTATCTCTTGTCTATAACTTGTAAATCTGATTCATATTTGTTTAAACTGTAACTATTTTACTTGATTTGTTTATACTGATAAATTTAGATCATCTGTACATTGCTTAGATATCTTGATTCATTATTGTATCATTTATTTGTTTATTCATCTCATTTGTTAGACAACTTAACCTGTGGGATAATTAACTTAGACTGCATCCATTGAAAGTTGCATTCTCTGACTCCATTCTTTAGGCACTGGTTATAAATAAAAGGATTGACTGTCATTTAATTATTGCATCTTGCATTGGTTTGACTGTCATCTCTCAAAACCTTAGCCTCAATCTTAATAAAAGATCCCTTTAATTAATTTGTAATTAATTAATAAATCTGGAACTTAGTCTTTCGTAGGGACTTCTCCCCCCTTGGCTCTATTGGGATCTTGCCTAAACGGAGGAGTTGTGGACTGTGGTGACAGTGGTCCCCAGCTCTCGCTTGCCCCCAAGGACACACATAACAGGTTGTGACTTTCATGTTCCTTAAAGTGTGAATTAGGCGGCAACATCTTTGGCGCCGTTGCCGGGGACAAGTCATTTGTCTTTGGTTTGACTTAATTAATTAGTTTCTTATTTTGAATTCGTTAAACTGTTAATAAAATTCTTTAATTAAATTTAATAACTTATTTACCCATATTAGAGCTATCTTTTTCTCCAAGTGGTGACTCCACTTCAAAATATAGTGAGGTATTCTACCCGGAGCCATTCAGGTGATCTACTCAACTCCCTCACCGAGCCTGAAAGGGTATATAGGAGGAGGTTGAATAGACTTGCTCCCCGTAGACTCCTTGCAAATCTTGGAGAAGAGGCTATCTCTG
>LPNX010333259.1:217985-295194 GCA_001517045.1 Pseudotsuga menziesii
AAAAGTTAAGTTTGAAAACCAGGAACCTCAAGGTGACTCCATAGATAAGCTTACCCAATTGATCAAACAAATGGAATTGAATCATGCTAATCAGCTAGTTGCCATGCAGGCAAACCAGACAGCATTACAAAACAAGGTAGTTTCTTTGGAAAGAAACAGAGGAAATAATTTCTATCCAAACAAGCCAAATGATAGGTGGCAAAACCAAAGATGGCCCCCACCTCAAGATCAAAGGTCCCCTAATCCTCTAGACTCTACCAATGTGGTTGATCATCAAGCTATTCCATATTGTAGGCCTTGTGGGGATTTTCATGAAGAAAACACTTGTCAAGTCTTTTTGCAAATCATAAGTGATAAAATGAATGAAAAAATAGAGAATGAACAAGTAAACATGTGTGGGCAGAAGTATGACCTTGGCATGTATGAATGGATGGATCTAGTAGAGAATAGTCAAAGTGTTGAATCAATAAATGAAGTAGCAGAAGCAGCTTTTGGCCCTAAGCCTAGTGAGCAGCAAGTGTCAGATTTCTCTAAGTATAGAGGAATAACTTACCAAAGAAATGGTAAGAAGAATCAAAGTCAAGAAAGAACTCCAACCAATGCTCTTAAGGTATCTCCTCCCCCTCCTATTTCAATTGCTCCTAATACACAATTAAACATTGATCTAGGAGGTTGGTTAAATAATGTAAGATGTTGGTTCCTGTAGCAGAACTCATGAAGATCCCTTCTCAAAAGGGAAAATTACTCAAAGCTATAGAAGAACCTTGTCAGAATAATGTTGACAAAGCCATAGCCTACCATGATGCACTTGTCATTCTTCAGAGTATGGACAAAGGAAATGAAAAGAACCAGCCATTCTTCCTCTCGTTGTTAGTAAACAATCATCTTTTACACAACTGCATGTTAGATTCAGGGGCTAGCTCAAATGTGATGACTAAAAAAGTTATGGAACAATTAAATCTAAGGATCTCAAGGCCTTATCATAACATTTGTGCAATGGACAGTAAGATGATTGAAGTGTGTGGTTTAATTAAAGGCTTACAAGTACACTTAGCAGCTTTCCAGACATTCAAATAGAAATGGACATAGTAGTGATAAATGTCCCAGATGCTTGGGGTATGTTACTCTCAAGAAAAACTGGAGCAGACTTAGGAGGAAATATTCAAATGGACTTGACTTATGCCACCATTCCAACTCCTGAAGGTAGTTTTGTTAGATTAAATCGAGAGTTGGAGATGAGACACCATGTAGAAGACCCAAGAAATCCAAGCAATGAATTAAAGTATAAAACTTATGACTTGGGAAATTATGCAATTTTGGCTAACTCTTTGGGACCTATTGAAGAATCAAATGAAGATGAAAGAGTTAATCAAATTTGGCATATGCACTTTGATGGGACCTTCTCCAGAGCTGGTAAAGGTGCAGGCATAGTTATTGAATCCCCTTCTCATAAGGAATTCAATTTTTCCTATAGACTAGAATTCAATGCCACCAACAATGTGGCTGAGTACGAGGCCTTGCTCCTTGGTTTAGAGGTGTGTAAAGATAAGGGTATCAAGAAGTTAGAGGTTAAAGGTGATTCAGATTTGATCATTTCACAGGTTAATAAACAGTTTGCTTGCAAATCAGAAAGGTTAAGAAGATATAGGGATGCAATTTTGGATCTAGTTCCATGCTTTGATCACATAGAATTTATTGCAATTCCTAGAGAATTTAATGCTAAGGCAGATAGACTTGCAGTTGCTGCTTCCACCCTTCAAAGACCACCAGAGTTAGTAGATGAAGAAGTTAAAATGGAAGTTATCTTTAGGCCTTCAGTTCCAGATAATGTAGATAATTGGCAAGTCTTTGATGATGATAAACAAGTGATTAAGTTTTTGAGTAATATAGGAGAATTTGCTGACTTTCACATTAGTGAAGAGGAAGAAGGTTGTTATTATGCAGAAGAAGGTCAAAAGCTTAATCCAACCCCTAGGAAAGTTGTGTCTTTAGAAAGGGCATTTGATAGAGAAGATGGCCATAAACCTAAGGAAGAATCAGGTACAAAGCCAAGTGATTACATAGAGGTGAACATAGGCACAAAGGAAGAACCTAGGATGGTTAAAATTGGGAAATCAACGCCCAAAGATGAAAGAGAACAGATTATTAATTTATTAAGGGAATATAGAGATGTTTTGGCCTTCACATATGACGAGCATAAAGTCTATAGGGAAGATTTGATTCAACACACTATTCCACTTAAAGAAGAAGCCAAACCATTTAGACAGAAACTTAGGCAAATAAATCCTAAGTTGGCTCCCTTAGTACAACAAGAACTTCAAAAGATGTTGAAAGCTGGAATAAGAACTTCAAAAGATGTTGAAAGCTTGAATAATAGCCCACACTAGACATTCTGCTTGGTGCTCCAATTTGGTGGTGGTTAGAAAGAAGAATGGTCAAATCAGGTTATGTGTGGACTTCAGAAATTTGAATATTGTGTGCAAGAAAGATAATTATCCCCTCCCTAAAATGGAAACTTTATTGCAAAGAGTAACAGGGTCTGGTATGATTTCAATGCTTGATGATTTTTCTGGTTATAACCAAGTCAGAGTCAGAGAAGAAGATAGGCACAAAACAACTTTTACAACTCCTTGGGGAACCTTTGAGTATATAAGAATGCCTTTCGGTTTATCTAATGCTAGAGCTACTTTTCAAAGAGCAATGGACTATGCTTTCAGAGGTTTAATTGGGAAAATTATTGAAATTTATCAGGATGATCTAACGGTTTTTTCTAAGGATGGGAAAAGTCACATAGGGCATTTAAAACAGGTTTTTGAAAGGTGCAGAGAATTTGGGATCTCATTAAATCTAGCCAAGTCAGTTTTTGGGGTTACTGAGGGAAAATTACTGGGTCACATAATTTGCAAAGAAGGTGTCAAAATAGATCCAGAAAGAATTGCAGCCATTGCTAAACTCCCCTTGCCTAATACAAAGAAAGGCCTCCAATCCTTCTTTGGTACAATTAATTTCCTTAGGAGATTTATTCCTAATCTAGCAGAAGTAACTAAGCCTTTGAATAAGTTGCTTAGAAATGATGTCAAGTTTCAATGGGATGAAACAGGAAAAAGAGCTTTCCAACAAATAAAAGATGCATGTGGTCAAGCTCCCGTATTAGTCAGTCCAGATTACACTAAACAATTCTATCTCTTCTCCTTTGCATTTGAAGACACCATTGCTAGTGTTTTATTGCAAAAAAATGACCAAGGTCAAGAACAACCCATAGCATACATGAGCAAAATTTTAAGAGATTCAGAATTAAAGTACCATATAATAGAAAAACAGGCTTATGCCTTTGGTAAAATCTCTTAAGCATTTCAGGATTTTCATAGGGTATGCCAAAGTAATTGGATATGTTCCTAGTACAACAATTAAAGATGTGTTAACTCAAGAAGAAGGCCTAGGTCCAAGAAGTAGATGGGTTGCTAAAATTCAGGAATATGATTTAGAAATCAGGCCCACTAAATTAATCAAAGGACAAGGATTAGCTAAGATGTTGACAAAAAAAAATGAGAAGGCTTTAGGTTTGATTGATCAGAATATGGTTTGTGAGATTGGTGTTCCAGATTCATCCCCGGATTTGTTAAAGCTTGAGCAAGTTGAATGGTATTCTGATATTATTTTTTATCTTAAAAACTTGACTTGTCCAAGTCACCTTGTTGGTCATAAGAGAAGAGCCTTAAGGCTCAAAGCATCCAAGTATATCTTAATTAAAGATGGTTTAGGATGGAGGAATCCAGATGGGATTATCCTTAGATGTGTGGACGAGAATGAATCTAAAAAACTAATGGATGACTTTCATAATGGTTTTTGTGGTGGTCACTTTGCTGCTAGAACTACCACCCATAAGATTCTTAGAGCTGGATATTATTGGCCCACCATATTTTCAGATGTGCATCAGTTTGTGAGGAAATGTGAGCCTTGTCAATTATTCACTGGAAAACAAAAGTTAGCTGCCCTTCCTCTTCAGCCAGTTGTTGTAGAAGCACCTTTTCAGCAGTGGGGTTTAGACTTCATAGGAAAGTTTAAGGATAATTTAAGTAATGGTTTTTCATGGATTATAACAGCTACAGATTACTTCATTAAATGGGTAGAATCCATTCCCACTAAATCAGCGAATGAAAAAGTAATCATGGATTTTCTTGAAGATAGGATAATAACAAGATTTGGAGTGCCTTCAAAGATAGTAACAGATAATGCTAAGGCCTTTTGTTTAGTAGAAATGTCTGCATTTTGTTTGAAGTATGGCATTATATTATCTCATGCATCAGATTATTATCCTCAAGGAAATGGTCAAGCAGAGTCTAGTAACAAAAAATTAATGACCATAGTCAAGAAAATTGTCGGGGATAACAAAAGGTCTTGGGACAGTAAAATAAAACATGCTTTATGGGCTGATAGAATAACAAAGAAAGCATCTACAGGAAAGAGTCCTTTTGAAGGTTCTAGATTCGTCCTCTTTTCTTTGGGCACATGAATATATACCGGACAGCCAAAGATATGTAAGTGTCCAACTTCTGGCTTCACACCTGTGAAGGCCTCTTTTGGGGTCATGTTCATCAAGATCTTATGTGGACTCCTATTGTACACATACATTGTTGTACTAGAAGCTTTTTCCCATAAGAACATAGGTAGACTTTGATCATGAATCATAGCTTTGGATGCCTCAATAATTGTCATGTTCTCCCTTTTTGCAACCTTGTTCTGCCAAGGGTTGTAAGGAAGAGCAGAGTGTGAATCCCAAGGAATTGTCTAGTTGTGAACAGGCACGAACTTTGAGGGAGGAGGTTCAGAGATAAGTCTATGTGATTGATTGGAAGAAATTTTGTTGTACTTCATTGTCAATATGCTTGAGATAATAAAAAGATCTACTCTCTCTCACTGGTTTTCTCGCAAGGGTTTTTCCAAGGTCAAATTGACCAAAAATCTGTATGTAAATTTATGTGTTTGTTGTTGATTTAAAAGAATAAAAGGCTTATAGATATCTGTTTATGCTTATCTGTGTTATTCATGCAACATGATTGGGTTGGGCATTAAACAATGTTTTTTTGAGACTTGAAACCATGTTGGGGTCAAAGTATTTCAGAGCATTGAAAATTCACACAATGGTTACAAAGTGATGCGTTGAGGGATAGTGTGATTGAGCCACCAAGTTTGAGAGGGATGCACGAAGCTAACCACTCCCTTCTCGATGGATGACAGATTGCAATGATAAAATAATATCCAAATGGGTGATTGTATCTCCTTTCCTACTCCTTTAGGTGTAATCCTACAAGATAGGGATAGATAAAGAACCAAAGCAACTGAAAGAGTGCTTAAAACTAATTTCTATCAAGTAGTCTACAAAAAATCTCAATAGAAAACTATCTAGAGAGATTAATCCTACTAAGTGATAATGTCCTTTCCAAGGCCTATGAAAAAATAAGGAAGCAAAGCAATTAAACCAATTACGACTACCTCACATATGATAGCTTGAGACAATAACATCCACGCATGAAAGCACACCACAAATTTGACCTCCAAAGCCTTCTTTATTAACAATTCTAAGAGCAAAAGTACATAGAGCTTGTGCTAAGTTTCACCTAATAACCCTCAATGGAAGGAGAGGGGAAAGCTTGATTAAATGACAAAAGGGACCAAGGGAGGCAACCCTCCAAGTGTCAATAGACATACATGAAGGGAGGTGCCACCTCCACTAGACTCTGAGTCAACTCAAGACAAAATTGCCAGCTCTAGAATCTAATTTGGGTGAAATATGTCACATGGGTGAACTAGGAGACGAGGAGAGGTATATGAGTGAGGAAAATCACCATAAATAAAGTCAATTTTTCTCGAAGAGATTCGCCTCCTAGAGAAGGCATATTCTCCAAGAAAAAATCAAACAAAAATCAATTCAGGGGCCTAGAATCAGGGGATTATGCCCCCAGAATCCAAAAATTAGGGTAATTTGTCTCCAACAACCATAAATTAGGGGATTTTGTGTTTAGGGGCCGAATTAGCTAAGCATGATTTTATGATTTTTGAGGGTCCAAGTAGGGGTGTATGAAGTGTATTAAGGTGTTTAAAACCCCCTTTGACTGTACACTACCACATTAGGACATATTTAACCCTCGAAGGACCTAAATGGTCATAATTTACAAGGATAAACATGGCGACAAACTCAAAATTTGACATCATACTATATGGACTTAGATAGCAACATGAGGCATTTGTATTATGACATACTTTGGCTTTGGAGGTGTGAGTGAAAATCCCGGAGGAAATTAAAAAAGTTATTCTAAGTGAAAAACACTCCAAAGTTGCCATAATACAAATGACTCACTCACGCTAATCCTTTTACACATATAATGGATGTCAAAATCTTTACAATCATCTTCTTTTGACCATGACAAAGGAAGTGCATAATACAACTGGGTAAAAGACTGCCTAATCCGGATGAGGAGTTGAAGCCTGAAGGTTGCTTGGCTGACTAGTGTCTTTTGCATGCGGAGCATCCTATGCAAACTGGGTGGTAACAAAGAGTAAATGAATGGTGAACGAAATCCTCAAGGGAGAGTGGAGGATGAGACAATCCTTGTGCTATCACACAACTTGTAGTTTTCCCAACAAAGTTATCCTATCCAGGATGGTAGAGGAGATGAGCAAATAAAGAGGTGACCCTAGAGGATCTTGATCCCCACATATGGATCGGTTGTCACTCTGATTAGGATTCTCTTCACTTTAATTCAAGTAACTATATGGCTAAATGGGAGTCCCTAGTCTAACCTTGTGGGAAATACTTGCTAACAGGACATTGAATCCCAATATAACAATTTAACGTAAGATACCATGTGGATAAACCCTAGATCAAATGTATAGCTAAGGAGAGAGGCTTAGAGGATTTGTGAATGATTAAAGATATTAAATACAATCCAAATTAATTCTTTCTCAATATCCTAATGAATTATAGTGATATGGGTTTAGAATGCTAGGTTAAAAATGACTGAGTCACTACCTCGAGGCGATTTAAAGTAGAAAAATGGAAACCTCTCAAGATAATTTAAGATTGCTGACACCTAATTTATTTGCTTGGATGACAGATGCAACAATGGACAAATATCACAAGCAGGGGAAAAGTCACAACACAGAAAAACAACCTTCCAGGACAAAACTACGAATTGAGTATTAGGCGAGTGTCTTCACCAGATGGGCATATGGAGTCCAAAGATGACGCCCTAGGGTTCTTAGGGGTTGAGGGATGGCAAGAAATACTCAAGTGTCCGACTTCTAAAATTCCAAGTTAAGTGACCTAGAGAATTTTCCTAGTTACTACAAAATGAGGGTTTTGTTTATTTTATTATCCCTGACAATGGAGTAGAAAGAAAGACAAGAGAAAAACTAAATTGAACTTACCAAGATCCAAGAGATGCCAAGATTTGATGCCTCTCTTCCAACGTTTCCAATTTTGAGATCGATTTTCATGCTATAGCTTTTCCTTCAACTCGTCCAAGTGCGCCTTCTCGAGACACAAAAACACCACAAATAAGCTTGTGTTGATCTTGAACCAAAAGATAAAATATTTGCATGCAAGAGAAACAAAGGGAATAGTGATCAAATGACTAGCAAGAATAACACAAGAAACCCCCTGTCGAATTGATGATTCAAAAAGAGAGAGAGTAGATCTCTCCACCACTTTGCCCTTGTAAAATTGCCCTTCTCCTGCAAGTTAAAGCACACAATGATTTTTCCAATAGATAAAAGATGGATCTCTAGTGTCAAAGGGAAGAAAAGACAACAAGATTCCCGAACTTCTTCAAAAAGATCACAAGTATTTGCCAAAGAATATTTTCTATTGCTTCAATCTAAGAACCAAAGTCCCTTTGCAATGAGAGGGGTTTCCTCTCTTAAATAAATTCGAGAGAGACAAAATCCCTAACCAACTTTCTAAATTGATGGTTGAGATTAAAACATAATACAATGATAATCAATGGTGGGGATTTAATCTCACACCCACTACATGGATTACTAGACTAGAGGGGGGGGGGGGGGGGGGGCGGATTGCCTCATAACGCCGAAATACATATAAAATAGTGATATGACAAGATAATACATCAAAAGGGGTCACCTAGGGGCCAAATCTTTCCACAAGGTACGAGACATTACATGATACTGTTAAGTTTTTAGCATTAGCATGATACTTTTAAAATTTGTAGACTAACATAAACAAGTGATAAGTGGAGTAAATAACATTCATCACATCAACACAATCAACACAATAACTTTTCACTGAGGAAACCTTTAAAGGACAAAAACCACAAAAGCATTAGTAATTCATCTCGTAAATGAGATGACTGAAATTCTTCAAAAAGTTTCACAAACTCCAATAGGGTTAAACCATAATATCAAAAGTTCAAATTTTTCCAATTAAATCAAGATGCCCAATTAGGGCTTTTTCTAAATTAGGGCTTGAGGCCCTAATTTCTCTTTTCTGCTCAACAAACTCAAGCTGCCCGAATTACCACTGCCTTGTCCAATCTGCCCCATTGTCCGTTTTTCCTGCGCAACAGCCCGTTGATCTGCGAGACTGCCCGTTGACCTGCTCGATTGCCCGTTGACTTGCTTTTCCTTCTCGATCTGCCTTGTGGCAACTTTGCTGCTGCCCGACTGGCTAGAAGCCCTAGCCCGTGGGCTGCCCTAGGGCCTGTGCAGACCTGGGCTGCTACAGGACCCTCACGGGTCTGCCTACAGGCTGCCCGGACAGCGTGTGTGGCCACGACAACCCTCTTAGGGTTTGCCCGTAGGCTACTCGAGGGTTGGCCGTTGGCCAAACCCTCACGGGTATGCCTATTAGAGGCTGCCCAAGGGTGTGAAGAGAGGTAGTGCCCTTTTGTGGCCTGCCTGGAGAATAGAAGAGGGCAGCCTGAGAAGGAGAGGGCTGCACGAAAACCAAAACCCTGCTGCCCGGAATTCATGAGGAGCTGCCCGGAGTTGAAAAGGAGGCTGCCTGAGGAGAGAAGAAACTTGCTGCTGAAGAGGAGGGTTTGATAAAATACCCTTAAGACAGAAAATAGTGGAAACCCTAGATTAGGGTTTGTCTTCAATGGATGATGATGCCCTAGCTAGACTTAGTGTTTTAAACCTCGTCCGAGTCAGAGTTCGATTCAGCTGAGTTGGTTGAGATGACCTCTAGCCGAGCTGACTCAGCCTGTAAACCGACTAGGGTGACTGGTTCGATACCAAACCGGCCGAGTCGGTGTCCAACTCATCCAGGTCGATACCAAACCAGTCAACTCGCCTGAGTAATGGGATGACTCGCCCGAGTTAATCCAAGTTGATGCATGGAGTTATAAACACTAAATTTTTAAATTTTTAAATTAATTCCTAAACTTTGGAACTTCAAATGTGTCCTGCATGTTAGTTAATACTATGCCTATTCTTGTCTCTTAACTTGCAACGATTTTTGCTAATGGTCATTTAGGACTATAGTAATTCTTGTATTATAAACAATTTACAAATATTGTTACTATACTATTATTTATAAATTGGAGTTTCTCTCTCATGGTGAATGGAGTTTCGTTGCCATTTTGTTGATATTTCTTTTAACTATTAGAAAATATAAGGAAATTTTGCATGGTTGGAACTTGGAATGATGAGTATGGAATTTGGATTTTCAACTCATGATATTTGTTTACCTTACAAAGTCTGTATATGCCTCTAAGGTTATGGTTATATTTCAATTAGCAATTTAGTAGACGGTAAAATAATAACTATATTGAATATGGAAATAATCAAATAAAATAAATTAGTGAATTATGCCACTCTACAAATCATTTAGGCCTTCTTTGATTATGTATTTTCATTTTGTTTCAATCTTCGAGATATGTATTGCACAATACACATCGTGCCATTTCGATATGTTCCAACTTCACCCTCTTATGGTATATAGTATATCTATGGGCAGACTTTGGTTATTTTGTCTCTAATGCTTTGGAATCAAGGATTAGAATATTTAAAATATTTTTTTTCTTTAAAATTTAAATATTTTATGTGTTTTTTAGTGAACCGAGTCATTAAATTCAGATCGACCGAGTCATTGCCGAGTCCGAGTTTACCCTTGGTCGATTCCAATCCGAGTCTGAGTTTTAAAACTATGGCTAGACTCATCAATGCTAGGGCACAATCATAAACACTTTTCTTCTTCAACTTGTGAGATCTTTTGAATAGCAGCTGTACATGTGAGAACAAGTGTGTGTGTGATAATGAATTGGCTTGATCTTCTTTTTGTATCCTTTGAGTCACCTCTAAGTGGGCCAAAATTAGAAATCTCAAAATAATAACATTTTATTCTTTTCTAATTTTGACTTTTGCTTTTAGTGGTGTTAAAGGTCTTTTCGCGCTTTCACTTTTACACCTTAGTGGCACTAAGGGTCTTCATGTATTTTTGACTTTTGCTTTAGTCTTCTTTAAGCGCCCCTGTGGTCATCACCTGTAGTCAACGTGGCCTTTTATTTCCATTCAAAGTACATCATCATAAACCAAGAGAATTACTAATGCTTTTATCTCACACTCTGTGTGACACCAAGATCAGGTACTAGGGTGTCTTAACCAAGGGTAGCTAAGCTTTGGAGAAGACCACAAAGGCCATTGATCAAGGGTCAGAGTGTCACACATGCCTAGACCTAGTCTAGGGGCTTATAGTGCCTTCCTGGTAACAAACCAGGTGCCTCAGCCATAGGCTACATAATTTGACACTAGGTCAAATACTTGGTAACAGACCAAGTGCCTCCATTCTCTAAGAGAATGGCCCTTAGTCTCGGGCTGAGTCTTGGTAACTGACTAGGTGCCTCCATTCGAAAGAATGCCTACTTAGAACTGAGTTTAGTCTACTAGTACGAGACTGGTCTACATCGTGGTCTTGAACCGGATGTCTACCATTCAATAGAATGATCACTCAACGTAGGGTTGAGTCCCCCCAGGGCAGAGCTGGGTCCATATGATGGTCCATGACCAGATATCATCATTCAATAGAATGATCACTCAACACTAGGTTGAGTCCACACCATGGTCCCAGACTAGGTGTCCCCATTTTCCTAAGATAATGGCTCTCGATGCTGCTCAGAAAAATCAACAGATACAACATGAACTAGAAGCATGCCCTCCTCTAGGAAGTGCAATTTGCCAAAGGGAAGCAAAACTGGAGTGTGGAGCCCAATGATGAGGAATCCATGTGGAAAATGTGTCTACAGAATCTCTGGAGCCATAATAAGAAACCCAAGTCACTTCGTTGCCATCCACCTACCCATTGTTCCACTTGCTAAACCCTGGACACTTTGATCATTTGTAATTAAAATGTTGATATCTTTTGTAAATACTCAATCTTCTCATAACATCATCTTCCCTTACCCGAAACACTAAAATAAGTGCATGGATGAATTGAGAAGCATCAAATCCATTAATGATGATTACTCATACACCATGGAGCAACCTGTAATAGCATTTGTGAATAATTTCCACTATTTTTATTTAAAAAGTTGCCCACTGACGTTATAAAAATAATTATAATGAGCAAATTTTCATAAACTGAAGCATGGAATGGTCTGGTTGGCCTCCAAAGGCACCAAATTATATCATTTGAACCATAGTAGCCACATCCATCTACAGGCCCTACCCATTGACCAAGTCAACAAGGTTGACCATGTCAAAATCGATCAAAACACTGACTAAGCTAAAAACTGAGTGTCTTTGCTTGCAAGAGGTGTAAGTAGTATATTTCTAATCATATTAGTAGTATACTAAAAGTATTAGTAGAATGAAACAATGGTGATTAATACAACAAATACATAAATAGGGCTTATAATTAAAACAGTTGCATGGTCAGTAATGAAGTCACTACCATATACTCACTTTCACATTCGATCCAATCTACAAAGAGATCATTCCTCATTAAGCTGGGTGAAATGGAATGGAACAAGGCTAGGCTTAGTGATAACTTGAATTATTGGACAGACTTAATGGACTCTCAGATATAGTGGAAAATGGAGACCAAGGGTCAATATACTAGATAGAGGAACACTAGGGAATGGAGGTGTTTCACAAATGAGTTGAGTGCTTAGAAAGCCTCCAATCGACTCTTACAAGTATCCTTGCTTGCCATTCATTTCAAGACTTTATGTGATCACTCTCTGTTCATTGTAAGTTTTGACTTTCTTCAATTTTGTGTTGAAAAACACAACCATTTGCAGCCTCTTCATTTTGTGTTGAAAAACACAACCAATTGCGGCTTCTTTATATTTTTGTTGAGAAACACAACCATTTGCGTCTTTTTATTTCATTTCATGGCCTGGCATTTTGGCCTTTTACATCCTTTTAGGTGTAGCATTTATGCAAGTGGATGCTTTGATTTCTTAAAATGAGGAATACTTGCTTCGAGGACTAAGGGAGACACTTCCGGTGTCTAAGCTTTCCAACTTGACTTCACTTGAACATCCTGAGCTACAAGATGAAAGAGATCAACAGGGCTGAAAGCATAGCCACACATTCCAAAGCCGAGACACAAATATACATGGGGTCTATCTATTCCCAAAAGTCAGAATGGGAAAAAGTCTTCAAGCACAACAGCCTTATCCAAGTCAAGGGGTTGAAGTTTGCAGTACGAAGCAACAGATGGACGGGAGGACATTAGCTTTTGTAGCTTATTCACACTTTATTTCAGCAATATTAGCTCTATGAAAGAGGATATAAGGTGCATTATACATACCCTTACACTTTTGCTTTGATGTTTGTAAATATTTTTCCGTAAATATAAGATGTATTATCTAAACAAAAAGGAATGTGTAAAGTTCTTTGCAATATCTCTGTCAACTGTCTTGTCAAGTCCAAATTAAGACTACAAAGTTTTAGTCTAGTGGCAAACATTATGTATCCCTTGAGGCCACAATTTCTATTCAATAAAGATTCAGATCAGTTGTTCATAAAGGTAAATTTTTCATCTGGAGTCCTTATAAAGAGGGTTTTCATGTCTTATTCATAGGAAGCTGAATCTAATCAATGTTATACATTCATCAAGCTTCTTTTGTAAATAATGTTTGATACATTTTTGAGAACATTAAATTTTCATTGGTAAAGCCTAAATATTATTATGTTTTTTCTTAAACTTGAGTCTAGTTTTAGTCATGAACATTGTGCATCTTTTCAATCCTTTTTATGTACTTTATTATTTCTGTATAGCTGGTGAACATTGTGAATCTGCTCAAAATTTCAGGGCTTGGAAACAACAAAGCACATCGCTGAGGAAACAAATGAAGCTGACGTACCTGAGGTGAAGGAGGATTGCAGAGATGTGTCTAATGAGCATAAAGTTTGTGAAGAGAGTGCCAAAGAGGGAGTTGTAAATAATGAGCATCGGGGTACATTTGAAGTTGCACAAAAAGTGAAAAGAGATGATGTTGCAACAGATTTAGTAGATATTGTTATCCACTAATTTTGCACTTAGTGGATTTTTCAGTGAGTCGCCAGAGTATTGAACAAGTACACTTGTTCAAGATTAGAGTTCAGAAGTCCGCCAACCTTTTTCTGGGAGTCTGTTCCGAATTTTATTTTTGTAAATACATGTTCATACCCCCCAGACTTAAGCATCAAGCCGACTAGCCCAGAGTGTTTTTTCCCTTGGTTATTATTGGTTGTTGAACACACGACTAATAATCTCTGAGTTTTTAACTCACACCTCCAAAGCTGGGGTAGTTGTCTTGGTGTTTCGGCCTTGGGAGGTTATTAGAGCCTTCATGTCAGTGTTTTTCAACATGCTAGGCATTCCGTCTGAGTCGTATGAACATGTACTAGGTCCCCCTAGAGTTTCGTTTGATTCCGGGAAAAATAATTTTTTTCGTTTTTAAGCCATTTTTTAATGGTTTAAATGGAAAAATTCAAAATGTAAAAAAAGAATGATCTGGAGTCCATTTTTGGCGTGGTTCGGCTCATTTTCAAGCACGGAGCAACATTTTTACCCCAGGGTCCACTTTCACTATGTTTCGGACAGCTGAAGCATCCATCCCAAAAGACATCATTCGGCTAACTAAGCATCAAAGTGGCGTTTTAATGCTAAACTTGGACAAAATGCACCAAAGTCAAAATATTCAA
Organism: Pseudotsuga menziesii; assembly: GCA_001517045.1. Classification (NCBI taxonomy): domain Eukaryota; kingdom Viridiplantae; phylum Streptophyta; class Pinopsida; order Pinales; family Pinaceae; genus Pseudotsuga; species Pseudotsuga menziesii. Next base: position 232,137 of record LPNX010333259.1, read on the forward strand.
AAAAGTCAAAATTAATTACAAAAATAGTGAGTTACGAGTTACGACCCTCTTCAAGTTACATGGCATCCAAACTTTGGTTTAAAGCATGGTTACGAATTAATATAAGAGAAGAAAGTGACGTGAGGGAGAAAGCACTCACGATAGTATGAAGTGATGAGTGGGATGGGGTGGACCCCTCTCCACTTAAACATATTATTTTAAAACCTTTGTATGGTATTATTCCATTACATGCTAGTAGTGCAAGTGAGTGCTTAAGGGACGGTGACGCCAACCACTTGGACTCACGCTAAACCAAAGATGGGGTTGCGCCAATGTAAAGAGAAGTGGACCCCTCTCCACGCATTGAATAAAAAAGGGCTGTGGCGTATTTTATGTTAGCGAGCCTTATGTTGAATAAATTCAATCCTTCGTCATCAATTATTTTCTCGTTCACACCAAGCTGTCGTACCATTCTCACGTGGAAGAAAGCTCACGCATAGTGAAGGAAGTTGATTGTTTTTGGTGGGGGTTCGATTGGGTGTGTTGGCGGTTTTATACTAGTTCAAGCCCAGTTCAACTCCGGTTCAACTCAGTCAACTCTGGACTCTCTCTTCAGTTCATTAATACCCCCCTCGGGCTCGATTTTTGTATAAGTAGAGGTGCTTGGCACTCTCTTCAACATGGATATTTTGGGCAAACTTACTCTGCCATATTGTAATTGTGTTATAGATTTTTGCTATTGGAAATAAAGTGACTTTGGAGGTCCATATGGTGTGTTGATTCTTGTCATGGGAAGTGCTTCATTTGTATCAAGGTGATTTTGTTCTTGTTTATTACTTATATTTCACTATTTTTATCAAATTGTTAGCTTAAAAGGCTTTATTAAGTCCATAGGGTGGGCATTTGAGTTCAATTTGTCCATTTATGCTGGGTTTTATGTGATTTGGGAGGAGTAGACTGTAGTTGGAAATACTTATACTCTTCTAATCCCATTTTGCTTTGCATACAATATTTGATCAAGATGTGTTTGTAAGTGGTTTCTTGTGCAAATCTCCCAGGTTTGAAGAAAGTTTGAGCTCGGTTGTTTCTCTCATCTTTTCAAAAGACCTATTTTTTCTTATATTGTGTGCATTTTAGGGCCTCTTAAAGTCTATCTCAAGCCTCAAAAAATTTGGCAAGAGGCACTAGTTCGAGGATCCATCTCTCAAAACTACATCTTAAAACTCGGTTACTTGCTACCTTGGAAGCCCTAAACCTCCTCCTTTCGTTTTTGGCCTCCTACCTTCTCCTTTGCTCGTCTCCCTCCTTCTTCTAGCTTCGTTTTCCTTAGTCTTTCATTTTTCCTTCTAGATCTCCTTTCTCCTATCTCTCTCAACCCTTTCGTTTTTGCCCTCCTTGTCTTGCATTTATCCCCTTCCTTTCTCCTTCATTTCTCTCTACCTTCCTAGCTCTTGTCCCTCCTCAAGTTTGGCCTTCCGTCCCTTTCGTTTTACCTGTAGAATTGTTCAAGCTTCCTCCTTTTCGTCCCCCCTTGAGCATTTCAAAAAAATCACAAAAAACAACAAAGGTTATTTGGTCAAGAGTTAGTTTTGTCTAAAAGATTAAGTAGTTAGATCTCTTTCCATTGTATGCTTTTTTCATTCGTAGATCTCACAATCACATTCCTTTGAAAAAGTGGCATTAGATTTTACTTACTTGTTGCAATCTTAGAATCTAGGGTAGTTTCATTTCTTTTCTTTTATTGATTTTTAGCTAATGCCTAATGGGTTCTTTGAGATGACTTGTCTTGTGTAGGTATTTGAAGGACACGAGAACCAAAAGGCTAGATACAAGCAAGTTTTGATCCCAAGGAGCTAGATCTAAAACAAAGAATTATTTCAAGAAGAGAAGCCATCTACACCCAACAAAGAACAAAGCTTCACAAATACCAAGGAAATCCAAAACTCAAAGTCCAAACTCATCTTTCTCCTTTGTATAAGCCCTCAAAAGGATTTTAGCTTAATTTCATTAGTTGCATTTCCATTTTAAGGGTTGAATCCCCTCATTTTGTACTTGATTAATAAAATAAGGCTAAGTGGGATAAAGCCTCCCATAGTTGGGTTTTCTTCCCCATTTGGGGGAAGAGTGTCTTGTGTGTTCTTAGCTTAAATTTGCTTTAAGTATTCAGAATAGTTTCATTTGTGCTTAGAACACGAATTGTTAGTTTAGTTTGTTTGTTTTCCTTAGCTTAGTTTATTTTTGCAAGTAGCTTAGCTTCATTTTTATTGTAGAATACTAAATTGTTAGATTAGTTTATTTTGCAAATAGTACATTAACTAATTGAGGCATTTGTTTATCATTTATTTGAGCTATTCACTTGTGTTTCCTTGTTTAAAATTTATAAATCTTTAAAAGGAACCAAGGTTCTTGAACTTTGTCATAAGACAAAATCAAGACGACTCTCTATCGGAGAGCATCTGTTTTTGCACTTCTACTGCATTTAGCATATAGATTAGTCAAAGACTCTTGAACTTTGTCATAAGACGAAGTCAAGAGAACTCTCTGTCGGAGCGGTTCATCGTGCTTTAATTAAAATTCGCCACTCACATCCCCTTTCTAAAATTTATTTCGTTGCTTTCCATCACCAAGTATGCTTTGCCAACCCTAAAAAGTTGGATTATAACTCAGAATGGTGATTGGATTTGTTAATCTTACAAGTGATAACCATAATAAAATATTCACCCCCAGAAACCAACGAACCGACATTGTTTTGAGAGATACTCAGGTAGTGGGAAAGTTCCTAGTGGTGGAGTTGGAAATCACTGTTGTCATAGAGTTTTAGCTTGCTGGTTAAATCCACTGGACACCTAGCCGAGAATACTGGATGGTCCGTTAGGTCACCAAGGGGAGCCACTGAAGGTATACTTTTCTGGTTGGACTCATACCTTGCTTTTGTAGCCTTAATAATCAAGATCACTAAAACTCATAAAATCAACCAAGATAATTTGCACAACATTCTCACCGACATTATTCTGAGACTTGTATCTTCGGCATCCCCAAGCATTACACATTTTGATTCCATTTGGCATTGGTCACTTTGAACTTTCATATATTAATTAATCTGGGGCATTTGTCCAGTGGGAATCTGTTTAAGTTATCATCTATATGTGGATGCCATTTTATTGTACAAGTCTTCATTATATTGTTTATCTACAAATCTTGTATCTGCAACGTGGATTGCTCTTATCTTGTGTTGATCCCATTCATTACAAAAACTGTGATCTCATTAAAAAAATCCTAAACAACACCTATCCGCATCCGCAACCATAAAAACACTTAAAAAACATAGAGCCATAGACAACTCTTTGTAGGGACTACCCCCCTTGGCTTCGTTAGGAGTTTGCCTAAATGGAGGAGCTGGGATTTAGGTGACAGTACCTGGCTCATTGCTTTCCCCCAAGGCCACACCTCTCCCACTTGTAGTGAGGAGACAACTTTCGAAAGATTTCTGCTGTTGGTGTGCATCTTGACGGACAATCTTTGGTGCCGTGGCCGGGGACAAATCTTTTTGTTCCTGGACGACTTTTAACATTAGTTTTTTCTTAGTTTTCTACCTTTTTGATAGATTTTTAGTCCAATCAACTCTCTGAAATTAGACTTGAATCCATCTGGCGAATCCATTGTTAAATAACTTACCAAGGTATTCAACCAGAAGAAACTATGAAGGCTTACTCAATCTCATCCCTGAGCCCGAATAGGTTTATAGGAGGAGATTGAATAAGCTAGCTTCTCATAGGATCCTTGAGAGTCTTGAATCTGAGTTTGTTTTAGACATCTGTAGTTTGTTTCAAGAAAATAATAATCAAAATTGTTTTTCTGACATAATGGGTGATTATTTTACTCAACTCGACTTCTCTCAGAGAGCAAGTGAACCCCATCATCTTCCAGACAAAGCTGTAGAGAAGCTCCCTATGTTCATTGCCACTGATGCCACCACTTCCGCTATGTATCTCAGAAGTTTCTCCAGACGTGTTGATGCCTTCATCAGTGATCCTGCACATCAACATGATGATGTCTATATGAAACTCTTCGCTCTTTCCTTGGATGGAAGGGCTGGTGATTGGTACAACAATTTACCAAACAATTCCTTTGCTACACTCGAAACTTTCAAGACTGACTTCACTAACAGGTTCGGTGAAAAGAAGGAACCTAGACATCAGTTGGCTTCCTTGACAAACATAAAGAAGAAGGAGAACGAGACTATGGATGAGTTTAACCAGGGGTTCATAGAATTATCTAATGCCATTCCTGCCACTTATAAACCACCTACACCATCTATTTGCTTTATTACATTGAAGCACTTAGTGGGAAGATGCAGTATCAGATCAGAGATAAGGAACCCACTACTCTTCTTCAAGCACAGGAATTAGCAGTCAAGATAGATAGAAACATGCAGTCTTCTAGAGAGTCTAACCTTCTTGGTTATTCAAGGTCCTCAACTCCTTTGAAGGAAAACGATCCTTATAAAAATCAAATGATGGAAATGAAGGAGAGACTTGAAAAAATGGAAGGCAAACATATAGCCCAAATTGAAAGAATGGAAGATAAACATCTGGCCCAGATGAAAGAGTTACAGAACAAAGTTATCAATATGGAGAAGGCACAATCACAACCTGTCCCAAGAACATTCCCTCCAAAAGTAAACTGGCAAAGGAAAGCACCCAACCATGAACTGAGGCCTCCTCATCAATTAGAAGCTGCTAACATGGTTTAACCTTACACACCATTTTGTAGGGCATGTGAAGACTTTCATGAGGAATCTTCTTGCTATTATGCATGCTATGTTCATGAGCATGGTTTTCCAGAGGGTTGTAATCCTAAAGCATCATCAAGCGAGCCTGAGTATATAAACTATGTAGGTGACATGCATAATATTTTCAGAGAAAGTTGGAGAGAGGCAAAACAATATTCAAGAGAGCCTGATTATATTAACACAGTTGGGTAGCTCCATCCTGTCACCACAGAAATATGGAGCCAAGTGAGAGAGTACAGTCAAGAGCATGATACGAATGATGAAGAGTCCCTTACACCTGACATGGATGATGACTACGGGACTTTAATTGAAAATCCAATCTTAGAAGTTTTGTGTGATGAGAATCCTCCATGCTCTCCACCCGATGACAAGTATTTGGAAAGTTGGGTCCCTTGTGATATCTTTGAAACCCAGCTTTTTGAAGAAGATTGTTTTGAGCAGAATGAGGAGTGTAGCCGGGGACTTGATACCAGTGATGAGGAATCTCTCATATCCGACATAGATGGCGATGATGACTATTGAACTTTTAGTGAAAATCCAACCTACTATACTTTTGAAAATGTTTTTGAGAATCCCATCTATGATGTGTCCAGCGATGGGAGTTTTTATTCCAAAACTTATGAAAGTTGTAAAGAAAAGCAGTAGGAGTTTTTCTATGATCAGTCAGAGTTGTATTTGAGTATCTGTAACGAGGACTTGGAGAAGCGATGTAGTGAAGAATCAGATGGGGTGTAACTAGCTGGAGTTTTTCCTCGGCCATCTTCTTCACCATCTTCTTCACATATAGATGTTCCTTATGATTGGGAGCAGTTTTCGGCTTACAAATAGAGTTATCAACAGATAAGCCCTTTTGATGAGTATGATGATCTGCCTCATCATACAAATTTTTACATCAGCCCTATCCAATCTTGGATGGAAGAATCCTGCAAGAGCACCTACCAGTTTGGAAAGAAGTTCGACGACATTATTCATGCCTATGATTCTCCATCCAACCCGCCCATTTTGGATCATCACGCAGGTTTGCATTTTCTGAATAAAATATTCTTGTTTTGGATGGTAACCAAAGACAAGGAAAAACCTTTTTACATTAATAAAATGCTTAGGTGGCTACACCAGATTTATGTTTACACTTAACCTTTTTTATATCATGCTTAGAGTAAGAATATAGGCTCCCCAAAGTGAGCATTTTCTTTCTGTACTTACAAATAAATAACTTTTTAGTTAAGTTTTGTCATTCCATTGAATAAAGCAACTTTTGGATCATTGGCTCTTTTTCATAAAGCTTGTGCTACTGAGGTTTTCTAGTCAAGTTGAGATGTTTTTACAGGATATGCAAACCAGAGATTCTGGTGTTCTCGTATCCTCTCCTTGCATAAGAGACTAGATCGAGCACACATCTTGTAGTTGGAGCCAGATGTTATCCACTAATTTTGCACTTAGTGGATTTTTCGGTGAGTCGCTAGAGTATTGAACAAGTACACTTGTTCAAGAACAGAGTTCAAAAGTCTGCCAGCCTTTTTCTGGGAGTCTTTTCGAATTTTTTTTTGTAAATACATGTTCATATCCCCTTGGGGAAATTGTAAAAAATGTCCCAGCATTTAATTTTTTATAAAAGGCTCAGCTTCCCAGACTTGAGCATAAAGTCGACTAGCCCAGAGTGTTTTTTCCCTTGGTTATTATTGGTTGTTGAACAAACGACTAATACTTTTTGAGTTTTTCACTCACACCTCCAAAGCTGGGGTAGTTGTCTTGGTGTTTTGGCCTTGGGAGGTTATTAGAGCCTTCGTGTCAGTGTTTTTCAACATGCTAGGCATTCCGTTTGAGTCGTATGAACATGTACTAGGTCCCCCTAAAGTTTCGTTTGATTCCGAGAATTTTTTTTTTCTTTTTTGTTTTTAAGCCATTTTTAATGGTTTAAATGGAAAAATTCAAAATGTAAAAAAAGAATGATCCGAAGTCCATTTTTGGCGTGGTTGGCTCATTTTCAAGCTCGGAGCAACATCTTTACCCCAAGGGCCACTTTCACTATGTTTCGGCCAGCTGAAGCATCCCAAAAGACATCATTCGAGTAACTAAGCATCAGAGTGGCGTTTTAATGCTAAACTTGGACAAAATGCACCAAAGTCAAAATATTCAAAAAAGTCAAAATTAACTACAAAAATAGTGCAAAGGTGACTTGGCATGTGGGCCATATGGAGTTATGACCCTCTTCAAGTTACATTGCATCCAAACTTTCGTTTAAAGCATGGTTACGAATTAATATAAGAGAAGAAAGTGACGTTAGGGAGAAAGCACTCACGCTAGTATGAAGTGATGAGTGGGATGGGGTGGACCCCTCTCCACTTAAAACATATTATTTTAAAACCTTGGTATGGTATTATTCCATTACATGCTAGTAGTGCAAGCGAGTGGCTAAGGGATGGTGACGTCAACCACTTGGACTCATGCTAAACCAAAGATGGGGTTGCGCCAATGTAAAGAGAGGTGGACCCCTCTCCACGCATTGAATAGAAAAGGGATGTGGCGTATGTTATGTTAGCGAGCCTTATGTTGAATAAATTCAATCCTTCGTCATCAATTATTTTCTCGTTCACACCAAGTTGCCAAGCTGCCGTGCCATTCTCACGTGGAAGAAAGCTCACGCATAGTGAAGGAAGCTGATTTGTTTTTGGTGGGGGTTTGATTGGGTGTGTTGGTGGTTTCTTATTAGTTCAAGCCCAGTTCAACTCCAGTTCAACTCAGTTAACTCTGGACTCTCTCTTTAGTTCATTAATCCCCCCCTGGGCTCGATTTTTGTATAAGTAGAGGTGCTTTGCACTCTCTTCAACATGGATATTTTTGGTCAAACTTACTCTGTCAGATTGTAATTGTGTTATAGCTTTTTGCTATTGGAAATAAAGTGACTTTGGAGGTCCATATGGTGTGTTGATTCTTGTCATGGGAAGTGCTTCATCTGTATCAAGGTGATTTTGTTCTTGTTTATTACTTAAATTTCACTATTTTGATCAAATTGTTAGCTTAGAAGGTTTTATTATGTCCATAGGGTGGGAATTTGAGTTCAATTTGTCCATTTATGCTGGGTTTTATGTGATTTGGAAGGAGTAGACTGTAGTTGGAAATACTTATACTCTTCTAATCCCATTTTGCTTTGCATACAATATTTGATCAAGATGTGTTTGTAAGTGGTTTCTTGTGCAGATCTCCCAGGTTTGAAGAGAAGTTTGAGCTCGGTTGCTTCTTTCATCTCTTCAAAAGACCTATTTTTTCTGACATTGTGTGCATTTCAGGGCCTCCTAAAGTCGATCTCAAGCCTAAAAAAATTTGGCAAGAGGCACTAGTTCGAGGATCCATCTCTCAAAACTACATCTTAAAACTCGGTTACTTGCTACCTTGGAAGCCCCAAACTCCTCCTTTCATTTTTGGTCTCCTACCTTCTCCTTTGCTCTCGTCTCCCTCCTCCTTCTAGCTTCGTTTGACTTTGTCTTTCATTTTTCCTTCTAGATCTCTTAACCCTTCTGTTTTTTCCTCCTTGTCTTGCATTTATCCCCTTCCTTTCTCCTTCATTTCTCTCTACCTTCCTAGCTCTCGTCCCTCTTCAAGTTTGGCCTTCCATCCCTTTCGTTTTACCTATAGAATTGTTCAAGCTTCCTCCTTTTTGTCTCCCCTTGAGCATTTCAAAAAAATCACAAAAAGCAACAAAGTTTATTTGGTTAAGAGTTAGTTTTGTCTCAATTTTAAAAGATTAATTAGTTAGACCTTTTCCATTGTATGCTTTTTCCATTCGTAGATCTCACAATCACATTCCTTTGAAAAAGAGGCATTAGATTTTACTTGTTGCAATATTAGAATCTAGGGTAGTTTTATTTCTTTTCTTTTATTGATTTTTAGCTAATGCTTAATGGGTTCTTTGAGATGACTTGTCTTGTGTAGGTATTTGAAGGACACGAGAACCAAAAGGCTAGATACAAGCAAGTTTTGATCCCAAGGATCTAGATCTAAAACAAAGAATTATTTCAAGAAGAGAAGCCATCTACACCCAACAAAGAACAAAGCTTCACAAATACCAAGGAAATCCAAAACTCAAAGTCCAAACTCATCTTTCTCCTTTGTATAAGCCCTCAAAAGGCTTTTAGCGTCATTTCATTAGTTGCATTTCCATTTTAAGGGTTGAATCCCCTCATTTTGTACTTGATTAATAAAATATGGCTAAGTGGGATAAAGCCTCCCATCGTTGTTTTTTCTTCCCCATTTGGGGGAAGAGTGTCTTGTGTGTTCTTAGCTTAAATTTGCTTTAAGTATTCAGAATAGTTTCATTTGTGCTTAGAACACGAATTGTTAGTTTAGTTTGTTTTTTTTCCTTATCTTAGTTTATTTTTGCAAGTAGCTTAGCTTTATTTTTATTGTAGAATACTAAATTGCTAGATTAGTTCATTTTGCAAGTTGTACATTAACTATTGAGGCATTTGTTTATCTTTTATTTGAGCTATTCACTTGTGTTTCCTTGTTTAAAATTTATAAATCTTTAAAAGGAACCAAGACTCTTGAACTTTGTCATAAGACGAAGTCAAGAGCACTCTCTATCGGAGAGCATTTGTTTTGCACTTTTACTTCATTTAGCATATAGATTAATCAAAGACTCTTGAACTTTGTCATAAGACGAAGTCAAGAGCACTCTCTGTCGGAGAGGTTCATTGTACTTTAATTAAAATTCGCCACTCACATCCCCTTTCGTAAATTTATTTCGTTGCTTTCCATCACCAATTATGCTCTGCCAACCCTAAAAAGTTGGATTATTACCCAGAACGGTGATTGGATTTGTTAATCTTACAAGTGATAACCATAATAAAATCTTCATCCCCATAAACCAACGTACCGACGTTGTTTTGAGAGATACTCAGGTAGTGGGGAAGTTCCTACTGGTGGCGCCGGAAATCACCGTTGTCATAGAGTTCTAGCTTGCTGGTTAAATCCATTGGACACCTACCCTAGAATACTGGACGATCCGTCAGGTCACCAAGGGGAGCCACTGAAGGTATACTTTTCCGGTTGGGTTCATACCTTGCTTTTTTAGCTTTAATAATCAAGATCACTAAAACTCATAAAATCAACCAAGATAATTTGCACAACATTCTCACCAACATTATTTTGATACTTGAATCTTCGGCATCCCCAAGCACTACACATTTTGACTCCATTTGGCACTAGTCACTTTGAACTTTCATATATTAATTAATTTGGGCCATTTGTCCATTGGAAATCTGTTTAAGTTATCATCTATCTGTGGATGCCATTTTATTGTACAAGTCTTCATTATATTGTTTATCTACAAATCTTGTATCTGCAATGTGGATTGCTCTTATCTTGTGTTTATCTCATTCATTACAAAAACTGTGATCTTGTTAAAAAAATCCTAAACAACACCTATCCGCATCCGCAACCATAAAAACACTTAAAAAACATAGAGCCATAGACAACTCTTTGTAGGGACTACTGCCCTTGGCTTCGTTAGGAGTTTGCCTAAACGGAGGAGCTGGGATTTAGGTGACAGTACTTGGCTCATTGCTTTTCCCCAAGGCCACACCTCTGCCACTTGTAGTGAGGAGACCGCTTTCAAAATATTTCTGTTGCTGGTGTGCTTCTCTGCGGCCAACAGATATAACTTCACTGGATGTGGACTCGCCTCCAAAGACTGTGGAAATTGACATACAAAATGATGAGCCTGAGCTGGATGAAGCTAGCGTCAAAAGAGTCTCTCGCTCTCTCTTTCACATACACACACACACACACCCATAGCAACACCCATACCCACACATCCTCCCCACACAAACACATGCACATAGAGAAAAAGGAAAGCAATAATATTGACCTAGTTGTAAAGCCATGAAGGGTATTAGGGCTATCTTTCAAATAGCAATATCTAGCCATTTGTCCTTCCAGTGAATTTTAATATTGTGATTAACTATTGTAAATTGCCAAACCATTCAAGTTATGCCACTTCTATACCATATTGCTTTGCATCTTGAGTCTTCAAAGCCTATTTGATTTCATTTTCCTTTATGTTCATAATTGGAAGGCATAAGACTTTCTTGGTCTCTCTGCAAATTGATTTGAAATCCAATATTGGTATGAATCAATCCTTTTTATTTGTACTCTCTTATTTCTGTTTAGCTTATGAATTAATTATTGTTTTTCCTAAAAAATAAAACTGTTCAAATTTCATGGCTTGGCAAAATCAAAGCACATCACTGAAGAAACAAATGACGCTGATGTACCTGATGTGGAGGAGAATTGTAGACATGTGCCTAATGAGCATAAATATTGTGAAGAGAGTGCTAAAGAGGGAGTTCTAAACAATGACAATCTGGATGAATATGAAGTTGCACAAAAAGTGAAAAGGGATAATGTTGCAGCAGATTTAGTAGATATAGCTTCACAGAATATTGATGACCAGGGAAGTGTGGACATGCCTCCAAACACTGTGGAAATTGACATACAAAATGATGAACCCAAGCTGGATGAAACTGACATCAATAGATTCTCTCTCTCTCTCTCTCTCACCCACACCCACACACATGCGCACGGAGAAATAGGAAAGCAAGAAAACAGACCTAGTTGTAAACCTTGAAAGGTGTTAGGGCTATCTTTCAAAAAGCAATATCTAGCCATCTGTCCTTTCGACAAATTTTAATCTTGTGATTAACTTTTTTAAACTGCTTGTTATCACCAACCTTGTAGTTGCCTATGAAAGGTGGATCCAAGATGGATGATAGAGTGACAAGCAACTAAGGAGGTGGAACCAAGACTGCCTAGACTCCCAAATGGATGGTTGTCACGCCAATCAAGGCAGCCTTCGCTTTATGTTATCTAAGCCCAAGACAACAAAGAGGGAGACTTGGATTTGCTCCCGATAGGAGAGATCATACCTAGACACCAGATCAGATCAATTAGACTTGAGGTACGTAAGGTGTAAGGTTATTGGAGACCTTAGATCTATTGAAGGTGTCACTAAGTGTGCCAGGGCTTTGGATAAGGGTTTTCGACAAATGAGGGTTGATCCAAAGTGGAACACAGGTGACCTATGGGGTAAATGTCGGATCTAGGGTTGAGGTACTAGCAACTGGTGAAGATATCTGTTGCCTTGGGAAACGTGACCAGTGCAGAGAGGGCAATGACAGTGTTGGGGCTATCTAGTATTGATGGATAGACTCAATGATAGATGTGACAATATCAGAGATCCCGAGTCATTAGGGGAAAATCAAATTTGCAAGGAAAAGAGGCCAAAGAGGCGCTAGCGCTAGGATTGGAGATCAGTGCCTGTTGGACCTAGGGTAATGGAGTCAATATCTGCCCAACGTTGGAGTGGACCCATCTGGGAAATTCCTTGATCTATGGATCCAGAAGGTTATTTGGTCGAAAAATTTATTCTACAGGGAAACCAACAATAAGGTGGGTAGCGCTAGGGTTTGGAGAGTCAGATCCTCAGATCTAGGACAATTCAGAAAGCATCAGCTCAACGTTGGAGGGGAAATGGGATGGGGATGACCTGATCTACAAACCCAAGTCGGAAGATTTCAGAAAAAATAAGATCTGGAAAAGTCAAAATCTGATGAGGGATGCTCGGAGGCTGAAAATCAGTTTTTCAGATCTAGGGCTACTTGGCAGGAACTAGCTCATCGTTGGGGGAGTTCTGGAATGAGGAAGACCTAATCTACAAACCCACGTGATTATTTTCCGAAAAAAAGTCAACTTTGGGAAAAGTCAAAATTTTAGTGAGGGCGCTAGGGTTTGAGTAGTCAGAAATCCAGATCTAGGGCAAACAGTCACAATTTGGACAACGTTGAGGATGATTCAGTGTGAGGGATGCTCGATCTACAAAACCCAGAAATGGTTTGCTCAAAGATCAAGCGGTTCCTTGGTTAAGTATTTTTTTGTATTTTTATTATTTAGGAGTTTTTAGAAAATTTGAAGAAACGTGGGTACAATGGATTGAGATCTGAAAAAGAAGAGACTTACCTGGAAATGCTTGTAGATGCCTTGATGATGATGATCCCCACCATCCCGATCAATTCTGGAAGATATGAGTGAGTTCTAGGACCAACGTTGTGCTCCAAGTGACCAATGCGCCCCCCTATCCTGCACAAGCAAATGTCAACAATATCAGATTTGCTGTACCACGAAAGAAAAAGCTAGATCTACAGAAAAGCAACAAGATGTAATCATAGATCGCAATGAAGCTAATGAAAACCCCCTAATACAAGAGGAAGACAATCTGAGTGAGTTGAGGTCCCCCTGCAAAAACGCTCCAGCTGAAAACGCCCTCCTGTAGACAACATAATGATCCTGAAAAAAGATATAGATCTCACACAATATTAAGAGACTTTGACTTCCAATCATCACCGAAGAACATCAGATGCAAAGCAGATCCAAAAAATATCCACAAAAAAATCTTTCTATTAATAATATCCAAGAGCCAAAGACCCCTTACAAATGAGAAGCTCTCTCTTTTAAATAGGAACGAGAGAACCAAAATCCTAACCATTTTCAAAACGAGTGGCTAAGATTAAAAGATAAAATGTTCTAATCAATGGTTGAGATGAACTCAACATACAATACATGGATCAATATAACCATAAAGTACCAATGTAGACTAAATCACCCATAAAGAGGGTACCCCACTCAACAAGAAATAAATGAAGCACATGGTGGGTCCATGGAGTGTTAACTAACTCCCTTTGGGTGCTCCATGGCACAATAAAATAAAATAATATTTTAATTTTTTGACTTTGTGCCTCCTTGAGGAAATCGTGAGCCTCCCAAAAGCTCCAGAAAATAATATAAAAATGCCCCAAAAAATAGGTGTGGGCCCAATCAGGTGCTGCAACTGCTGGAGAAGGTGTGGAGGACATCACTTTTATCATCATGACTCATCCCATGTCATTTCCTTGCCTCAGTAGCCCAAATTGATTTCTTCAATAGCCATTTAATCATTTTTTAATCTGCCTCGGGAAATGTGAACCTGCCAAAATAGTCTCCTAGGGTGCCTGCGTTGTCAAACTGAGCCCACCAGGCTCTCTGGGACGGGGGTACTATGGTACAATCAAGTGGCTGCACCCCCTATGCCCCATACAACGCCCTAGGAGATCCAATAAAAACATCTCCCTGCTCAGACACATCATCCTGTGAAGCAAAATTGCATCCAGAGAGTAAAATGAGCTTGACCATCTCTGCAAGTGCCCAGAACTGAAAACAAACTATCTCATTAGATTTAGAGAGTCCAAATCCATCTAGGGTGTATACTCATACCCCTTTCAGGTCTCTACCTGATCATCAACCATATCCAATAGACAATATAACCATCTGTAAATGACCAGATGCCAATAATATAACTCAGACATCCATCTGCTGCAAGTGTTATAAGGCTAAGACATGCTCTACAAATCATTTAAGCAACAATCACAACAAGTAGCAGTCATTTCACTGGCGGTACATCAACCAAATACATATATAGGGTTTTATTTATTATTACTCAAACCAGACTTTCAGGACTATACTCACTTCATAGTTGTAGTCAATTTGCTAGTGAAGGGTGAAGGCTGAAACTGACAAGGCTAGGGTAAAGGATGACTTCTTACTTAACATCATGACACTTTGGATATGGCAGGGAAATACTCACTATAACCACATGCTGGACAAACAACAACACAAGGAATGACAGTGCCTCACAAATGGTTGAGTTGTTCAGAGAGTGCTTATTCAATTTAGGCATCATGTCTACATCAAGTTTGATCTAGTTTCATGAGGATCATCAATTTTATTTCCATGGCCTTTTTGGCCTATATGTCCTTTTGGGGACTTCACCAGTGCTTAAAAGCACAACTAACTGCAGCTTTCATCCAGGACATATTCAAATTTATAAGGTCAACAATATTTGGATATAGCATATATTTAACCATTGCTTTTTTGGACCTTTTCTTATACCCTTTAAGGAGGATTTTAGCATTTCATTGCTCTTGCCCTTTTTCACATATGTTAAGAAACATAGTTTTAGTATTTTCATTTTCCATGGGTGCATATAAACATTTCCAATATAAGTGGTAAATGAGCTTTCAGTTTTAGCCAACAACATCTCAAGTGATTTTCATTTTCCATGGGCGCATATAAACATTTCCAATATAAGTAGTAAATGAGCTTTCAGTTTTAGCCAACAACATCTCAAGTGACCAGGGGGAGTTCTGCACAGTGCCAAACATCGGGACAACCGACCAGAATGATGTAGGCATACAATCCAACTCACCAAAGGTAAGTTCTGTCACCAACTCATAGCTGAGACACAATATAAATAGGGAGGTTTGTCCAACAAAGGTTCTAGCGGGGAAAAGGTCCTCCATGCCATAAGTCAAGTAGTAAGTTGGGTTAAAAACAAAACTGGAAGGTAATGGACGGGTGGAGACAGTGAAAGATGAATCCAACACTAGCAAGCCAAAACAATGGTGGGAATGACTACCTCTATTCTCCCTAAGGAGGGTAAAACCAATGAGTATAGATCAGGAACTTTCAAGTCTAAGTAGGGACATCAATACATAATACAAATACATCAAAGTCCATATAATTATGACCGCCAGATCATGACACTACATGTTAATACATGTCACAGAGATGTATATAAGAGCAATGATAACCATAACACAATATATACAAGCTGAGTCATAATCATGCATATAATCCATCTGAACCATCATCTGTCCAATGAGAAAGTGCTGATATAAAACTGGGCATCAATAACTGCTCTGCAATGACTAAATGGCTACATTGGTCCTCAAGTCTGAGTGTCCTGAGACTTAGTCCTAACATGGAGAGTACAATAGTCCACAAATAAAATAGTGATCCGTCAAAACTGCTCATCTCAACATCTCATATGTAAGAGATCTGGCATAAAAAAGTATTGTATCTGAAAAATAGAATATGGTAGCCCGGCTACTATATATGTGATAACTCTGCCAAACCATTCAAGTTATGCCACTTCTATACCATATTGATTTGCTTCCCGAGTTTTCAAAGCCTATTTGATTTCTTTTTCCTGTATGTTCATAATTTGAAGGCAAATTAATTTGAAATCTAGTATTGGTATGAATCATTAATTTTTATTTGTTCCATCTTTTTTCTGTTTAGCTTATGAATTAATTATATTTCTTCCTAAAACTGCTCAAAATTTCAGGGCTTGGCAACAGCAAAGAACATCACTGAGGAAACAATTGAAGCTGATGTATTTGAGGTGAAGGAGAATTGCGGAAATGTGCCTAATGGGCATAATGTTTGTGAAGAGAGTGCCAAAGAGGGAGTTGTAAACAATGAGCATTTGGATACATATCACGTTACAGAAAAAGTGAAAAGGGATGATGTTGCAGCAGATTTAGTAAATAAAACTTCAACAAATATTGATGACCAGGGAAGCGTAGAGATGCCTCCAAATACTGTGGAAACTGACAATCAAAACGATGAGCCCAAGCTGGATGAAGCTGACATCAAAAGAGTCTCTCTCTCTCTCTCTCACACACACACACCAAAAAACGCAAGAAACTTAGAAAACAGACCTAGTTGTGAAGCCATAAAGGGCACTAGGGCCATCTTTCAAAGAGCAATATCTAGCCATTTGTCCTTTCAGTGAATTTTAGTATTGTGATTAACTTTTGTAAATTGCCAAGCCATTCAAGTTATGCCACTTCTATACCATATTGCTTTGCATCTTGAGTCTTTGAAGCCTATTTGATTTCATTTTCCATAATGTGCATAATTTAAAGGCATACAACTTTCCCGGTTTCTCTGCAAATTAATTTAAAATCCAAGATTGGTATGAATCAATCCTTTTATTTGTACACTCTTATTTCTGTTTAGCTTATGAATTAATTATCGTTCTTCCTAAAACTGTTTAAAATTTCAGGGCTTGGCAACACCAAAGCACATCACTGAGGAAACAAACGAAGCTGATGTACCTGAGATGAAGGAGAATTGCAGACATGTGCCTAATGAGCCTAAAGTTTGTGAAGAGAGTGCCGAAGAGGGAGTTGTAAACAATGGCAATCTGGATACATATGAAGTTGCACAAAAAGTGAAAAGGGATGATGTTGCAGCAGATTTAGTAGATATAACTTCACAGAATATTGGTGACCAGGGAAGTGTGGATGTGCCTCCTAACACTCTGGATATTGACATACAAAATGATGAGCGCAAGCTGGATGAAGCTGACGTCAAAAGAGTCTCTCTCTCTCTCTCACTCTCTCTCACCCACACCTAGACACACATGTACACAGAAAAAAGAAAGCAAGAAAATGGACCTAGTTGTAAATCCTTGAAGGCTATTAGGGCTGTCTTTCACAGAACAATACGTAGCCATCCGTCCTTTCAGTGAATTTTAATCTTGTGATTAACTTTTCTAAAGTGCCAATTTCCAAACCCTTCAAGTTATGCCACTTCTATATTGCTTTCCCTCTCGAGTATTCAAAGCCTATTTGATTTCATTTTCCATTATGTTCACAATTTAAAGGCACAAGGCTTTCCTGCTTTCTGTGCAAGTTAATTTGAAATCCAATATTGATATGAATCCATCCTTTTTATTTGTACTCTCTTATTTCTGTTTAGCTTATGAATTAATTATCATTCTTCCTAAAACTGTTTAAAATTTCAGGGTTTGGCAACAGCAAAGCACATCACTGAGGAAACACATGAAGCTGATGTACCTGAGGTGAAGGAGAATTGCAGAGATGTTCCTAATAAGCATAAAGTTTGTGAAGAGAGTGCCAAAGAGGGAGTGGTAAACAATGAGCTTCTGGATACATATGAAGTTGCAGAAAAAGTGAAAAGGGATGATGTTGCTGCAAATTTAGTAGATATAACTTCACTGCATATTGATTATCAGGGAAGTGTGGACATACCTTCAAACACTGTGGAAACTGACATACAAAATGATGAGCTCAATCTGGATGAAACTGACGTCAAAAGAGTCTCTCTCTCTCTCTCTCTCTCACACACACACACACACACACACACACACACACACAGAAAAAGGAAAACAAGAAAATGGATCTAGTTGTAAAGTCACGAAGGGGGCTATCTTTCAAAGAGCAACATCTAGCCATCTGTCCTTTCAGTGAATTTTAATCTTGTGATCAACTTTTGTAAAGTATCAAACCATTCAATTTATGCCACTTCTATACCATATTGCTTTGCATCTAGAGTCTTCAAAACCTATTTGATTTCATTTTCCATATGTTCATAATTTAAAGGCACAAGACTTTCCTGGTTTCTCTGCAAACTAATTTGAAATCCTATATTGGTATGAGTCAATCCTTTTTATTTGTACTCTGTTATTTCTGTTTAGCTTATATGAATTAATTATTGTTTTCCGTAAAACTGCATAAAATTTCAGGGCTTGGCAACAGCAGAGCACATCGCTGAGGTAACAAATGAAGCTGATGTACCTGAGGTGAAGGAGAATTGCAGAGATGTGCCTAATGAGCATAAAGTTTGTGAAGAGAGTGCCAAAGAGGGAGTTGTAAACAATGAGCATCTGGATGCATATGAGGTTGCACAAAAAGTGAATAGGGATGATGTTGCAGCAGATTTAGTAGATACCAATTCAGTGCATATTGATGGCCAGGGAAGTGTGGACATGCCTTCCAACACTGGGCAAACTGACATACAAAATGATGAGCCCCATCTGGATGAAGCTGACTTCAAAACAGTATCTCTCTCTCTCTCTCATCCACACACACACATGCACACAGAGTAAAAGTAAAGCAAGACAATGGACCTAGTTGTAAAGCAAATGGTATTAGGGCTGACTTTCAAAGATCGATATCTAGCCATATGTCCTCTCAGTGAATTTTAATCTTGTGATTAACTTTTGTAAATTTCCAAACCATTCGTTATGCCACTTCTATACCATATTGCTTTGCATCTGGAGTCTTTAAAGCCTATTTGATTTCATTTTCCACTATGTTCATAATTTAAAGGCACAAGACTTTCCGGTTTTCTCTGCAAATTAATTTGAAATCCAATATTGGTATGAATTATGTCTCTAAATGCATTGGACTATTTAATATTTTATTGTATTTGGATGTCTTTATGCATTTAGGTCTAAGGATTTATGCATTTAGGTCTAAGGAGCTAGCTGACAAAGCAGAGTTCCCTCTAAATTTAAACTGCTTTGACATATTATTCAGCTCTGCCAATAACAAGCTTCTCACAAGCATAGAACAATTTATCTAAACGCAAGTTGTCCATCTGCAATAGTCTTGGCTGAAATTCAGTGTTAAGACTTTTTCAAAAGCAATTGGCAGGAACAGGATGAAAGCATTAGATGTCCTGAGTTGCTTATGCAACATGAGGCTTTTACAAATGAAGGGTCCAAACACTATAGAACCAGGGATAATCTTGTAGTTATTATCAAAATGGACGGTGATTTAGAGAACACAATATCCTCATGTATTTAGATTTAATTGTTTAAATAGTTTTTGTCAACAAACCTAGGCTAAATCTGTATGATAAACAATAAAATATCAGTCCTAACCATGCTTTCAATCATATCTCTGGCCAGGTTAAGCATGCTAGGTCCCTAGTTAATTTTTGGTTAAAATACTTAACAGACTCATGGGTCCAATCTGTTCTAATACATTGAGTTGAATTTTCTAATCCGCTTGTGCTAAGTAGGTGGATCCTGCTAAAAAAATTTTGTAATTCAGGGTTACACACATTCGAAGAGTATAACTTGATAACACAATTTTTTTTTAATTTTTTAAATACTACGATAAAAAATGCTTACTAGAAATCACAGTGAGTTTATTAATAAACTCTCTCACTCTCTCCAGATAACTAGAACAATGAGTGTAATTTTCTGAGTTAGATAATGGATAGATGTAGAGATATGTAACTTCATTTTTCGTTTTGATGATTTAAGCATTTCCATCTTCATATGGTTTTTTTTGGTAGGGAAAGGCATGTCGTGTCAAGTTGTAACCATTTCATCCCATAGATTGCTTGATCTCATGGATGTTTTAGTAAAATCTATCCATCTTTCTGTCAATTTAAACAGTCATCTGCTATAGTTTGTTTTAACATTAGTAGTAGGGTCATCAATCCAATTTGGTCACCTTTAAATGTTGAGCATGGAATGTGATCACAGGTTCTTGAGATTAGAAATTCAAATGGAAAATTAAAGCAATGTGGCCATTACAGTCCTTGTTATCTACTATTTTTTTTATGTGAAGCAACTATTCATATAAGTTCTCATCAATTGTAATTGGGATTTGTTGGGCAGGTTACTGCTGGTGACAATCCTTATACTTCAGCTATGACATTCGAGGATTTAAATCTTTCTGCTGAATTACTGAAGGGTGTATATACTGACATGGGATTTCAGAGGCCAAGCAAGATCCAGGCAATAACACTTCCGATGATCCTTAGCCCACCTTATCTGAATTTGGTTGCTCAGGCTCACAATGGTTCTGGGAAAACCACTTGTTTTGTTCTCGGTGTGTTGAGCCGAATTGATCCAAAGTTACATGTACCACAGGCGCTTTGTGTCTGCCCAACAAGGGAATTGGTAATACAGGTGCTTATTTCTAACCATATATTTGGAATTTATAAATTCTTATAACTGGTTAAATCTTGTACTGATTTTGTTTCATAATTACATCCTTTCTATGGACCAGAATCAGGAAGTTTTCCAAAAAATGGGGAGACATATTGGCATAAGATCAATATGTGCTATACCTACTGATATTAGGAATTATGTGGCGACATCAAAACGTGCAGAAGTTAATGAACAGGTTGTCATTGGTACACCAGGTACAGTGAAGAAATGGGTATCGCACAAAGTTTTGTGTACAAGGCATATCAAGATTCTTGTGTTTGACGAGGCTGATCACATGTTGGCTCAGGTATTTCAAGGCAAATGTTCTATCATGCTTATTCATTTTATCTACATGAACTGAGATCCATTTTTTATGCGACTCTTTTTGATGTTTCTTTCGTGCATGGCAAGTGACAATTTCCCACATCTAGAGAAAACTTACGTAATGAAGTTGAAATGTTTATTTCACATCACAGTGTCTAGTATTCTCTGTTATATTTTACAGCCTTTGTTAGTGCACATGCACATAAAATTTCACAGTGTATGTTTGTTAATTATATTTTTGTTATTGATGGCAACATTTTACGGAATAGATAAGATAATTGTATTAATGTTCACAAACGACCAAAGGATAGGTCAATGAAATTAGTAAATATGACAAACTGACATCAAGCCATGGGAGTCCAAAGATTAGTGCTAAATGTAAAAGATGAAAAGATACAGATGAAAATTAAGAAAAGAAAGAAAGGGTGGGACCGAAAAGGAAAGCCTAGAAAGAGAGGAAACACTACTCAATATACAGATGAAAATTAAGAAAAGAAAGAAAGGGTGGACCGAAAAGGAAAGCCTAGAAAGAGAGGAAACTCTACTCAATATTAGAGATAGCAACAGAAACAGACGTAGAGGAGGGAGTTCATATGCCCTTGTATCTATCTCTTACTAGGAAGGAGCTGATAGAAAACCTGATAGTGTCTCTTACCCCTTATATTGTATGAGGGCCTATATTTATGATTTTCATCACAATGTTTGTGATCTTCATCATATTCATATCAAAGATTTTTAGGTTGATGTGGCATTTGAGTAACACGGGTTATCATTGGTATATCTTCATGGATGATGCTCATTATATTCATGGTTGCTTTGTTCATCATGGTTCATAGTTAACCTAGTGGAGCATGTCATGTATGCATTCATCTCTATGGTGTTCTAGTCCCTTATTGGCTATGTTGGTCATGACACATTTTTATACTATCTGGAGCTTGGTATATAAGCACCTTTGATATGGATACTTTTGATGGTGATTTGAAATTCTCTTAGTCGTTGTCTTCTTGAGGATATGGAGCACTCTCATTCCTTGTCATTTTTCACATATTTGGAGGTATAAGGTTGCTTTGCTTGTTATTCTTGATTACTTCACATTGGAAAACCCTAGTTGGGCACTCATTGATGGTACTTGGCTTCATTGGCGGTGTTACACGTCATAATGTATGACGTTTCACATTGTGATTTTTATAAATTGATGGTGATTTGTAACAGTACTTGTTGGAAATATTGTTGTCATTGATGTCAAAGGCAAGGGGAGACTAAGATGTCCAAGTTGAAGATGAAGATCGTTGAATATGTTGATGTGCCCCCACGTCAAAGATAGGTAATGATGATTCCCAAGTGAATATATTTATATACACCCCACTTGCCCACTTGTGGAGGCAAGAAAACCAAAGGAATATGAAGAAACTACACAGTGGGACCACTTTGCGGGCAAAGGAGGACACCTTGGAATAATGAAGAGTAAACATAGCCATGCCCTTGGCAAAGGGAGGAGATGATTGGATGTGAAGACATTGAAGATAAGGTATGTGACCACCTTGTAAAGAAAGAAAGAGGAATGTGGCTCCTTGGAAAGAGGTCGGTCCTAAAAGAAGAATGATCCCCTAAAAGCGCCAAAGAATATTATAAAAGGGGATCACATCCCCATTTGTTCATTCACTCATCCAAGACAAGAGGCACACTAATGCAAAGGGTTGAAACATTTGAAGAAGAGGATGAGCAAAGATTGCACACCATTCCAAAGGTGGAGATTTACAGGTCATCTTAGCATTTTCACTATAACTCTTGTTTGGGGATGTTTCACATCGTGCCACTTGGAGGATATCTGATTTAAGGGCATGAGGTCCGATACGACACAGTTGGAGTTGATACGACTAAAGTTTTTTGAAGGGTGTTTGACGACCTCTAGACAAGTGAAAGGTGAATAGTCAATGGAGGGTTAGTTGTGGAGATACCAACTGGATGTGGTTGATGACAGAAGGCCAGTTGTAGTAATGGGTTGAGTCGCGAAGAAAAGGCGACAAAGTTCAGTCAGAACATGACGATTGATAAAGTAGAGAAGGTCGAAGAATGTGCCGACCTACGAATTCGAGGGAGTCGGAACCTAAGCCGAGGAGGAGGAGGAGGAGGTTGATGAGTCGACCAAGAGAGAAGAACGTGTAGTTGAGGAAGTAGTTGGAGTAGCTATTCTATAATTACGACGGTTGTTGCTGAATGCCGAATGGCGAGATATTCTTTTAGGAGGAAAATGAGAATTTAATGTAGGTGAGCTGCATCAAGAAGCACCAAGAGGCTTCTAGAATAAGGATGGAGTGGAAAATTAAGCCAAAGAACATCTATAAATACCAGTTTGTGACCAAAGAGGAGGTGGTTGTTCTTGAGTGATGAAGATTGCCCCTTACTTTCTATGGAAATCGACCAAGTGTAGAAGGGTAACAATTGACTAGACGTCTACGGAAAATTTAGCATTGACTCTGCATTGTAAATTTACCTTTTAACTGATTTCATAATTAATAAAAAGCCATAATTCTTGGCATCTTGTTGTTGTGTATGTCTATCGTTTCTGTTATGCACCCTAATTTGCAGCTGACCCAAGTTTTGTTTGCATTAGTTGGTATTAGAGCGGGAGTATCTTGCGTTGAAGGTCTAGTGGCGATTGGACATGGAGAGGAACTCCAGTTGCAGTTGGGTAGAGTTGCAGAGGAGGTGGGGAAGCCAATTGCAATTGGGTAATTGAACAATAATGGTGCAGCGGGGTTTTAATGTCTGTGAGAGAGGACGAAGGCCATGCGTAGGCACAAGTGTGACTATTGATCGAATTTTTTTGAAGAATGCGTCTAGACCTTGAAAAGCGAACTAGCTACTATGAAGGAAGCCCAAAAAAGAAGATTTGGTATTGAAACCCTAGACCACAGTGATGAAGAGGCTAGGGATGAATAAAATGCTCCTGAGGCCGAAGAGGAAGAAGATCCAGGAGACAAATTGTTGAGCGTATTGTCTGAGATGAAGGGTAGGTCTAAGATAGAAGTGTCTACCTACTCAGGTAGCCTAAACCATGAAGAATCGATAGACTGAATAAGAGAAATGGAAAAATACTTCGATATGGAGTAGATGGAAGACCCCAAAAGGGTAAAAGGTACTTGTTTGAAGTTGAAAGGTCATGCCTGATTGTGGGGGGACAATGTATAGGCTAACATGGTGAAGAAATAGAAAGTAAAGGTGAAAACTTGGGATAGAATGGTTTCCAAGTTGAAGGATAAGTTCCTTCCCATCGTCTATATGATTTCCTTGTTCATGAAGTTGCAGAACCTGAGAAGGACTTGACTATTGAAGAATTCACAGGAGAATTCTATCGATTGTTTATTATGTCGAGACAGGATGATGAGGGTGAAGGTAGTCACCAAGTACGGTAATTGCCTAAAGTATGTCATTCAGGATGAGTTGAGCCTGTCAAGATTTAGGACAATCAGGGAGGCATATCAGTTAGCCTTGAAAGTCGAGAAGTTGTCTAGAAAGACTTCGATGGGTAGAGGGAAGCCGACAGGTTTGAAAGTCAAAGGTTTGCTGCTTTCAAAGTACAGACTAGTAGGTCGAAGAAGGGAGAAAGTTGTGAAGAAAGTCGAGATGAGGGAAACACTAGAAATTTTGTAGTAGACTACTGACGAGGAGATGAGAACTCCAAGTGTTGAGGTACCTTTGGTCTAAGAGGAGCTTTCAGAGGAAGATGTGCAGACCAACCCAAGGTAGTTTGCTAGAAATGTCAGGAATTGGGTGACAAGGTGTACGAGTGCCCAGAGAACTTGCATATTGCAAGTCGAAAGGAGCCCGAAAGCCGAGGTATCAACAACAAGACTGGATTAACCACAAGAGAGAGAACAACAAAGACTGCATTGAAGGGAGGTTGAAACTTGACAACCTAACGGACGTTGTTACAACCTACTTTACATGAGGAGAAGGAACCAAGATAGAGGAAGTCTATCTTTCGGACGGAGGTGAAGATTGAGGACAATTGTTGTATGAGCATCATCGATGGAGGCATCACAAAGAATTTGGTCTAGACAGAAGTCATTGACAAGTTTAATCGGAAGTGCCAACCACTTGGTCGAAAGTGCCAACCACTCTCATATCCTAGCCCCTAGGTTTCATGAGGAATAATCATTACATTTATTTTACTTGGCCAAGATTCATTTAGATTTGGCATTTGTTCTTCATATGCTTTTATTGGCCTTTTTAATTAGCCTTTTGGCTTGATTTAACTTTCTTTAGCCTTTTTGGATTGAATTTCACTTTCTTTGGATATAACATGATACACATAGGCAATGCAATGATGGAAGTAGTACCTACTTTTAGAACTAATGGGATGACACCCGATGGAAAACACAACTCTACCCTCCACTACAACATCAGGGGCAACTGACAGGAAGTATATCCACAGTTGAAGCTATGCTCCCACACACTCTAGAACTGAGACACAAATAACATGGGGTCTAGCATACATAGGGGTCAAAGGGGGAGATCCTCTAAATCACACATCTCAGTCCAAGTCAGGGTAAGGATCCAATATGGATGAGTCGGATGGGTGGAGTCAGTGATAAATAGTGCCAAGGCTGCAACAAGACAAAGGTGGCCAAGTCTATACTAAGGATGAGGAAAGCATACATTAAGATCCTTGCAATCAAGGCAGCATGACCACTCCAACAATTAACCTACCGCAAAAACCAATGAAGCTTGAGATCACCCAACTAGTCACCCAATGTCAAGTCGGACTGCTAATATAAATAAAGGAGACAAAACATAACATCCATGTGCATAACTATATACCTGCTCTGCTGCATGAATCTGGAAGATGATCTCTGATAAGGATGGGCAAGGGAAAAACCAACACTGATCTTTGTTGCTCTCCAAGTGAGCCATGACCTAGCCAACTCATCTCCATGGGGTCATGTAGGAGCAACTGTGACATGGGATCCTAGAGGATGCTTTGGGTAACTCTGGAAATGAGGCATACCACTGATGATCAATATTGCATAACTTTGCTCATGCTCATGTAAGGACCGACTCTATGCTTTGCTACAGGATCTGTACCATGGTACCTCCAACTAACATGGATGTGACAATAGTACTGTACATGTCAAAATGTGGATATATGCTGATCTTAATTATAGGTAGGAGACTTTTTATTTTTTTCGCAAGTAGGAGATGTTTGATTTTTAAGTGTAATTCATTATTCAGAGAACTGCCATGTCTTTAAGGTCCACAATGTCAACTCTAATTATTGTTTAGAATCAATAGATTTGGCTGTTTGACCACTTTTGGAAGTTAGTTTTTTCATTTTAAGTTTTGTTTATTCAATATTGTGGTTAGGTGCCTTGGCTCGCTCTTTGTTTTGTCTCCTAGCTTCGCATTATTGTTCTTTTGATCACATTGTTACTCTCATTATATTTTTAACTTCATCCATAACTTTCTTGATAGTTTAGCTCTTAAAATGATTAATTTATAGTGAGATGCCTTACGTTTTGTGTTCTTCCATATAAACTTACATATCTTAAATTCTATACTCAAATTTTTAGAATTTCCATGGAAACTTACATAAACTCTATGGGATATGAATTAAAATGTTGAATACAAACTGTTTTAAATTTTCATTTTTCTTTCAACTTTGTCTTTTGTATGGGATATAAATTAAAATCTTGAATTTAGAATGCTCTTCATTTTACCTGTACTTATTTATTTCAATTGGCTATTGGTATAAAGAAACCTATTGTTGGTGCATTAATGTGGCACTTTCTACCCATTTTTTAGACATTTTGGATGCTCGACTTACATTGGAGTGAAACTTAGTTTTCACAAAGCCAATCTAGTGAATTGTTTTCCAAGGAGCTCACTTGACACAATTTTTACATGTTTAATGGCTATTGACTATGTTTAGCAACTCTAACCAGTTTTGACCTATTTACAAGAAAAGAGAAATGGGAAATGGAACGAGAAATAGAGTTTGGTAGTTTTGCATACAGGAAATGAGGAGAGAGAAAAAAACCACTTCATAATGATACACATTACACAAAAGGCTCATGACCTTTGGAAGGAAGATTGTAGATTGTAGATAGTTCAATTTGAATATTTAAAATCTTGTTACCTAAAGAATAGAGGGAAGAGGATTCATCGTTGTTGAAGTTAGTCCAAATCATAGTTATCAGAATTAGAACTAGACAAAAACCGGAAAAAAACCAGATCACAAAACTGGTCGATCAAATTATACATAAAATATTCAAATTACGAAGAAAAAAATATATTCATGTGCATCCATAAGAATTCAAACCATTATACACAAATATGTAAAGTTTCTCATGTATATATCAAGTAAGAGTGCATACAACCAAAGTTGCACCGATTGCAATTCATATCTAAAGTTTAAACCAATGTTACAAATATCGTGTCGGTGAATATATCGCCGAGGGTCCAAAAAGAAATTATCGGATTTATCGGCGAGAATGTCGGCAAACATCGACAATATATTGACAAAATAAAAATAAAAAATATTAAAAAATACAAAATTGCAAAAAATCACGATATATTCGAAAAAATAGACAAATATTGTGATAAAATCGAGAAAAAATCAGGGAAAATATCGGGGCGTTATATTGCCAATATATAGCCAGTGAGTTAACATCGAGATATTGCCGATATATCAACGATGTTTGTAATAGAGATCTGAACCAAAGTATGTCAATAAATAGGCAGCTGGTCTCTACAATCAAAATATAATGATATAACTATATTTTAAACTCTAGACTCTACAATCTAATCATATAATAGAATCATTTGAATTGTCATGCTCAGAGTTAGTCATCATCTATGTCCTCAACAAAAGTAGACCGAAAATAGGGATCCCGAGCCTGGAGTGATTCCCCTTGGCCTGGAGGCACCTGTCCAGCACCAATGTTTGCATCCTCTGGCTGTGGAAGTGGGTCCAAGTCCATCCAAGACAAAAGAGTTCAACAATAAACACCACCAAGATCAAGGTACATAGAAAGGTTGATGTGCTTGATTAAATGCCAATCCCATAACCTCATATATGGTAGAATGCAGTGGAAACATTGCAATCCTGAAATTTGAATGGGATAAAAAGCTCTACTTTTTGCGTATGAAGTCCGATGAGGTTGGAACCACTCTCAAACATCCTGAAACAAATAATGGTAATATTAAGAATTTAATATTACCATTTTTTTTTAAAATTCCATGTTCCGGTTTGAGACGCTGGTTTGGACCGGAAACCCTTCTCAACTGGTTGGATCGGCTGGTTTTTCTAGAACCGGTTCGGTTATGGTCCAAATACCGCTAGGTACGTCAAGTGAACTCTTCTTGTTCATATGATTAATATTCCTTTTTTATTCTAAGAGATTCCAAATCTTACATGAATTTGAGTTTGTGACAATTGGTAGTCTTGCAAACTTTATAAAGAGGATATGGGTTTTGCAATATGAGTTTACAGTTTTACGAGTTCCACAGTTACATAGTCCACCTTCATTTTTATGTCCCTTCAGCAACAAGTTCAACGTACTTTAGAAGTTCAAAACCTCCCTACATAGCTTGTTCAACAAACCATCTAGTATATTCCAAATACATCAACTTTTGAAGCCACAAAATACTCAAAATGTAAATCACATGGTTTCATGTTAATATTGAAATTTGGGGAAATTTAAATTGCAAAAAATTTAATTAAATGAAAAAATTAATAAAATTTGCTATATATATATATATTATATATATGACTCTCTCTCTCTCTCTCTCTCTCTATATATATATATATATATATATATACATATATATATAACTCTCCTATTGCCTTAAAACACCATAATTGGACATCCCACCATTCTATAGTTACTAGATTACTATAA
Source organism: Pseudotsuga menziesii (assembly GCA_001517045.1). Classification (NCBI taxonomy): domain Eukaryota; kingdom Viridiplantae; phylum Streptophyta; class Pinopsida; order Pinales; family Pinaceae; genus Pseudotsuga; species Pseudotsuga menziesii. The sequence goes on from LPNX010333259.1 coordinate 260,764, forward strand.
ATCATGGTGCATCGGTTTTCAGAGATGGACAGTGCATCTGTACAGGACATTCAAAACAATATTTAAGCTCAAAGATTTAACAAGTTTCATGAAAACATTGTAAAAATGGTAATCTTACTCTCATATACTCATCTAATCATGTAATCTTAGCGGAGTTTTATATGCCTTTTTGAGATTGGCTTAGTTACGATTTTTTTTCTTTCAAATGCCCTTAAACACAGTGTTACACGGGGACTCGCCCCCCAGGGTCGAGGGTGCGCCCCCTTCGCTCCTTGTGCCCCAGGGGTTTGGGGGCTCCTAGGGAAACGTTTCCCAACGTCCCCAAAATCAGGAAACTCTCGAAAACTCACAAGGGGGCACGTCCCCCTGTTTTGCAACGCGCTCCGGTGAAGGGGGGCTCCCACATGCCCCCTCCATAAACTAGGGGGCTCCTAGTTGCCCCACACGATTTTCCCAATTTTAGTTTAAAACAAACAAAACTTTAATTTTAAGTGTTGTTTAGTCTCTATTTTAGGCTTAGTTTTTGGTAATTTACTATTTCACTATTTTAGCATGCAATATCATTGATTCAAGTTTTCAATTACAATGATTGAAGTTAGAAATGTGAATATCAAGATTCAAATGACAAATTTGAAAATTATCATGATGAATTGTATAACGTGTTTGTATTATTAATTTGCTATTTTCTGATTTATATTGCACAATGATAAACTTAGTATTTACTATTTCTTATTTACTTTTAGTAGTTTAGATGGGATGAATCATTGAATTGTTATTGCTGGGATTTAATAATTTATAATATTAATTTTTCTTAAGACCTGGGCGTCCCCTTGCCCCCCACCCGAATTTCACTAAAATTTGGGTGTGGTCTCCACACGTCCCCATTGTGCGTTTCCGCGCTCCCGCGCTCCCACATCCCAGAAACTTGGGGGAACATTGCTTAAACATGAAGTAATTATTTAAGAAACAGAAGAAGAAATGATTTTCGATTCACATTGTTTCTCAAGAAATGGGTTTCTGACTTTGGAAAACAAAAACAACCATAAAAAATGGCATTTTACGTCACATCCCTTTTTTGGCTGTTTTCTGCTGGAAACAGGAACATCCATCACGTTTCTGGGAACAGAGGTTTTGACCAAGGGTTTCTTTTGGTTGAACTTGTTTTAGCTACAATCTTGGTAACATTCATGAATTTTTTTCTATTTTACTAACACAGTCCATGAAATGATGACATGCGGACCTGTAATGGGCCTTTAGATTGCTTTATACCTGTAGAATATGGAGTAGTTTTGTTGTCTTTGACACTTGAAGAACTCGTTTGTTTCTTCCTCAGGACGGATTTCAAGATGATTCAATGAGAATAATGAGGAACATCCAGAAAAATCGAGAAAGTTTTCAGGTATTGTGACTAATTAGTAGGTTTTTTGGCTTTGAAGTTGTTGACTCTAATGTTCTTAAAAGTTTCTGCAAAGTTTTCCATTTATATTTGTTTGCTTGTTATATTCGTTTGTTTACTTTCTATTTTGTAGATATGTAGTATCTTTTAGCCTAAAAATTGAATTATCGATTATAGGCTATAACTTTGTAATGTTTTTTTAATATACGTAATTACTATCATTTACGATAGTGTATTTGTTTCCTTGTTATATTTCTTTGCTTACTTTCTATTTTGTAGATATGTGGTATCTTTTAGCCAAAAATTTGAATCACAATTATATAAGTAATTACTATTATTTATGGAAATAACACAAGCAAATTATTAGGAAAATATCACATTAAAAGACTGCCACAAAAATGGTTTCCTTTTCTGCGTAGTTCTATAATGATCGCCTAACCTCCAACATAAAAGTTGTTTGAAGGAAGCTGTAGCACCTTAGTTCATAAAAAGAAACATTAACAAGTTAATTGCATAGGAGTTTCGCTGAAAAGACTTATATAATTGCATAAAAAAACACTCCATGCTTATCTATTGGACGGTACTCCCCTCATTTGTGCATCAAATGAATAAGAGATATAAGTTTGATAAAATATTGTAATGAACACAAAATATATGTGACCATCAAATAAATAAATAAGAAGAAGAAGAAGAAATGAAGTTTCACATCCTAACTAGGAGACATGACCTATCTAAAAGACATGACTGTTGAACTGTGGTGACTAGTCAACGTGTATAAAAACATTGTTACATGGCATTGTATTATCAACTTATCTATCATATTTTATTCATTATATTATATTAGTTGTCCTATGTCCTTCTTATGCTGGATATTTGTAAGTAAATGAACTTTGTTCATTTAATTTGGTGTCGGAGCTTCATTGCTGATTTCAACCTTTTGGCCATTTGTTTACCCTCGTCTGATCCAGGATTTTGCCAAATCATTATATCCGAGTTTCTTTGATCTCTAGGTCTTCCACCACAATCGACACTTGGCTATTCAGAAATTCCACTGAAGGAAGATTACTCCATTGCTTATTGAAAAATTACCAAGTCAAGCAGAATTCTAGAGTCAAAGAAATCAAATTGTGATATTCAAAGAACAAAGAAGGAAATTGTGAAAACAACAGCCTAAAGAAATCACAATTGACACATTTGATAGACAAATCTGTTATAGCGCTGAACAGTGCCTCCACTTTGTGGTTTAGAACAGTTTTAGCAAAATTGAAACTGTAGCTGGGTGATAAAGTTAAGAGCATAAAAGAATTCAAGTATCAAGAAGTGAGATGATAACTTATAAGTGTGCCCATTAGTATGTTTTTTCAAGTACAAGAAAATACAGAGGAACCATTTGAAAATTTGATGTACCAAGGATCTTATATGGGGGAAGAATAAAGAAAGGGGGTTATAATTAATTAAAGAATTGATACAAGGTATACCCCTTGCCCCATAAATAAAATAAAAGAGTTATTAAAGGGGTAAGTTTTAAGTTAAATAAAAAGGTCATAAAATAAATCCCGGAGTTCTCATCTAATGGGGTTATTCAAGTTTATTTAACAACAATTGGGAAGAAAGATTGCCATGTGTCTAAGGAAAATCTCCAAAATGATATACTAAGAATTTTATTGAAGTAATTTAAGTTCCAATATTGGGGTATACTTTAAAAAAATTCAATGAAAATGAAATGAAGTTTAGTAACCGCAACGGAAGATTTCCTAAAAGATCGAAAAATGTGTTTAAGTGCGATTTAAAATAAAAAGAAAAATTGAAGGGAAATATATTAGTATTTCTATTGCTCCCTTTATTATCGATGATTATGTTAGCACTAAATTTGCTAATCAATTATTGGTTCTCGAGTCTAATTTTATTTAAAAGATAAACTCTTAGGGGTGAAAAAAAATATGAAATAAATGACTTACAATTGAGGATTGGTGATTATATTTTCGTATCATAATTCAATGTTACATCTTTGTGGAATGATGATGGGGATGTAATTTTGGGTTCACCTTGGATGGAAACACTGGGGACTTTCATCTTAAACATGAAGAAGAAGTTTGTGGTGTTCTCTTATAAGAATAAGAAGGTAACTTTGCAAGATGTTACTAAGAGTCAAATTTAATAGTGCCCTCATGAAAAGATCTTAAAAATATCTCAAAGGTGATCCTTTAGAATAATTAGGAGTAAATACAAAAATATGTTTTGACCGCCTTATTAACTAGGTGTGCAACCATTTACCATGTACCATGAAGACAAGCAAGATGTACCTAGCAAATTTTTCTCAAGTTCAAGAAGGCTCAACAAGAAATTTTGTCTCTCTTCTTTTTCTCCATGAAATTTCTGCATTTTTGCGGGGTATTTTGTAATGATATGTCAACATGAGAGTAAATTTTTGTAAAGCTTAGTTACCTAGGACTTTATCACTAGGGAAGTCATTTCATAGAGTGTTTTTTCCCTTGGATAATTAAAATTCATTTTTAGTGATTTTAATTTCTAAGTTTTTCACTCAAAAATTCCTCTAAAGTGGTGAAAGACGTTCTAATGATCGAGCCCTTGGGGTGATTAATGTCTAGAAGTGTTGTATATTACCATGCTAGACATTATCCAGAGTCTTGCGGAATTTCATTAAGTTTTGTTTAGGTATTTTTAATTTTTGGTCATTAAAAAATGTCCCCCGACATAAATAAATTGTAATGTAAAGAGGGTTAAGTGGCACCTAATGCTCATAAATAAGGGTATAGGTGCTCAAAATCAATGGCATGAGACCTCCTACACCCTTGGACCAAGTTTTGGGTTAAGCCATTTAGTTTTGATAAGGTTTTGGTCATGTTTTTCTATGTCAGTCAAGAAAATCAGGAAAATTGGCCATTAATTAGAATGAAAAATTATGGTATTATACCTAAAGTCACTTCAAAGGTGGAAGTTATGCTTCTTAAAGTTATATTATGTACACAAGGTGATATTAGAAGCAAAAGGGGACCCTCTGTGCATGTGTTTCATAAGATTGAAGTTGCCCCTCCTCATCGAGCCACCAATCACTCATGTGACAAGTGCCACACATGCAAATGGGGTCTCCTTTCACTCTTTTCCTTTGTAAGGAGGCTTTTCCTCCTCATTTGGGTTACAATCTCACAATCTCTCATGCTCTTGCTCTCTTTTATTGCTCTTGCTTCCATTTGCTCCCATGTTGGGCCATTGTAATTTTCAACAATTTGGCTTTGATAATAGAATTATTTGGAGGAAATCTTGTGTCCTTGGGTGGTCTATGGTGATTTGCTGCTATGCTCAATAGCTGTTCAAGTTTAGAAACGCCAAAGAAGCAAACTTCTTTGCTTTGGTAATATTTATGGTATTTTTCTCATAGATTTTGTGACTTCTCATTTTTGTAGTTAAGAACTTCATATTTTTCTTGGTTGAAGTTTATGATTTCTTGGCTCATCATATGAATCTCATCTTCTTTTAGTTGTGAAGCAAAGATTTCACAAGTTGCAAGTTGCTTAAATTGGAGAGTGTGATTCCTCGGTTGGATGCCCACTTCTTCAAACTTTGAAGAGCAAATGGCTTTTCTCCATTTCCAGTCTAAATTTCAACATATTTATTTTATTACATTACCATTTTGAAACTTGTTTAACTACTTGTATTCTTAGACTCTTTGAAGCAAGTTACTTGATAAATTTTGTAGAAATTTTGGACATTTTTTTGCTAACCCTCATAGTGCCCCGAAGTTATTTTGGGCATTTTTACCACTATTTTGCTAGCTGGTTTTTAGCAGTTTTGTGATAAAACAAGGGGAAACTCTACCAATTTTTGGTCATAAAAGGGTGCAAAGGATACCCATAAGGAAGGACTTCATAGCCATTGTCAAGAAGGGGTGAAACCCCACTTTTCCTACCTCTTTACTCTCACATCTCTTGCTGACATTTCTTTCATTGTAACAAGTTCAAGAGAGTCTCTTCGACTTGATTCTTTATTTGTTTCCTAAGTTATATTTGAAGTTATTTTTCAACCATCACTTGCATGGGAGGTTGGGCTTACCCACCCTGGCATTGCAAGTCAAAAGGGGATAGAGTTTGTTACTTAGTTTTATTTTCAGTATTTTTATTTCAATTGTTTGCCCCATCTCTTCCTTAGAAAGAGGGTCGTGTGGCTAGATTAACCATTCATTTTCTTCTAAGTTTCCATCCATTGCTTGCAAAGGAAGTTGAGTTTTCCCACCCTTGTAAGCAAAAGAGGAAGTGATAGAATTTAACTTATTCTTTTTAAATTTCATTGGTACATTTGTTTTTCCCACACCATGCAAGTGAGGTGGCTTTTCCATCCTTGCAATATCGTGCTGGCTAGTTTTTTTTAAGAAGTTCGTTTCATTTCCTAATTTCAAGGTCAATAAAATTTGTCCCAACTTTGCCCCGTATTCACTTCCCTTGTCGGTTCGTCTGATCTTAGGTGATAAGAGAGGGTAAAGATTTGTGCTGGCTAGAAAAATAGGCACTCAACATCTATTTCATTTGAAACTGAGAAAATAAAGGCTGACTCGTGGAGCTAGAGGGGTAGAAGCTGTTGGGAGCCTCGTGGCACTTTGTGTACTCCTGTTGAGCACCCGACAATCTTTGGGCTTGATTTGTGGAGCTAGAAGGGAACTTTATGTTCTCTTGTTGAGCACCCAACAGTCTCTCTCAAATTGAAAGAGATAAGTGTTTGGGGTAGACACATTAGCAAGGTTTTGCTTTTCTCCTTTCAACACACACTAATTCCCTAAGCTAAAGTGACACCTAAAATCATTTAAAATTTACAGTACCACTTGCTAAACATTCTGATCATTTGACAATTTACAAAACATATTATTTAAGTTCTTCATTTTGAGTCAAGTTATTTGCAAGTAGGTATATTTTCATTGTTTACTTATTTTGCAGAAAGTTCTTTTCAATAATTTGAATGTGAATATTGATTACTTTTGGAATGTGAATTGTTTAATTTATTTGTATATTTGTAATTTTACTGCCCTGGTTATCAAGTGCAATTCCTTAAATTTGTGACTCCAGAACCCAAATATAAATAGAATAGACACTGGTTTAGTGAATATTTGATTATTCTTTCTTGTAACTTTATTTGGTTAATTTCAAAGCAAGGTTTTCCTGTCATTGAACATTTTGCATATTGCATGATTGCTTGTCATTGAACTTAAATAAGCCTAACTGAGTTTTAACTCCTAAAACAAAATCTATGAAAACTTTGTAAATAGGGACTACCCCCGTTGACCTTTGGGAGTTGGGTCTAAACGAAGGACTTAGGAATCGAGGTGACAGTGGGTTGTACACTCATAGTTTACCTCAAGAACACACCTAGTGGTTGGGATACTTTTCTGCAGTCAATTGTGTTTTATGCGGCAACAATATGTAAAAATAATTTGACAAGTTTGTCAATTGATAAAGATGAACAAATTTCTTTCCTTAAGAGTCATATCCAAAACTTGGTTGCGTAGATTAATAAGCTAAAAAGTGAAAAGAAGTCGCAACAAGAAATGTTGGAGAAACATTCCCACAAAGAATTAGTGATTGATAAGGAAACAATGATCAATTTTGTTGAAATTAAGAAGTCATCATATGTAAAAATTCAGACCTCGGAAGAAACCAATACAAATCCAATTGATAAAAAAATTAGAAAGATACTTATATTGAAATCATATCATCAATAAGTTACTAGAAGTATCAAAAAAAGAAGGTTCCAAAAATAAGATACAAGGATGCTTTATTGTCATCCTAATTATAGAAGGCATCGTATTATTCAACGAACTAATAGAAGACAAATCAATATGAGAAGCTAAATGAAGATCCTATTATACTGAAGTGAAGTCCAAGTGTGTAATGTTCTTATTTTTCAAATCAAAGAAGTCATCAACACAATGTTTTACAAAAAAATGAATTAAGCTGCTCTTATCCATTATAAGACAATTCTGTTCAACTCCTAGTAACTCTCGTTTTGTGTCATGAACCATCAAATCTTAAAGAACAAAGAAACATCAAGATGAAGTAGATGTTCAACCTTTTGTTGCCAAACATCAATCACTTTCCAATTCTTACGTGGATCAAGTGGAACATGGATTAGGTAACTCAAACTGCTATGTGAAGGAAGAACAAGTCTTTTGTTATTTAGAAAATGATCGGACTATATCCAATGAGTATTGAGACTTTATTTATGTCACCTTTTCCCTTAGGAATTACAATATTAAGGGGAATTAAAGAACAAAGAATCACGAGAAAGCTTTACAAACCATAACAAAGCCATAAATCTTTTCTATAAAAATGCCTCGAGGAAAAAACAACTTTGAAGGGATAGGCATTGTAATGAACATAATGTATATGTACACATCAAATAAATAATAATAAAATTAATAATAATAAAGGAAGTGTTCATTTCAAAGATACTAATGGGGGACTCAAATATTACATGTATAACAATTGTCCTCTCTTAGAAACATATGGCGAGTGAAAGATATATAGATGCTTTAGTTTATTAAAGTTATAAAGAACGTCATTTATTAAAGTGTAAAAACATATTAGAACAACAAAGGCACTCAGCTTAAAGGGTTTGGACTTGGGTTGAATTAAAATTTATTTTTTCTTATACTAACCAATTCAAACAAGCAAAAGTAATGTGCCCACATTAATTATACTGTAGTTTCCTGTTTATATAACCTTATTATAGGAATGCAATGCACCAATCATAAAAGTTAAAATAAAGTAAGGTGCCTTTCACCTATAAAAGCTGAAACTTGAAAGTACCTAAATTTTAATTGTAGGTCCCGTTGTCACAAAATGTGGTGGTCTCTATGTCAGTAGAGAGTAATGACCACCGGACGAGTGATGCCTCATGACATTGCCCCAAAGTGTCATGCCATGAAGGGTACTCTCTCTTTAGGCTTGCCGGATCTACTAATGGCAAACCCAGACTAGCCACGGGAGGTGTCCCCAGTCCTACTTTCCTAGGTACTTTTTGTTAAAGATAGTGTAGCCGCGAGAGCCATTCTCTGAATGACACCCTAATCAGTTAACTAGGGTTCCTGGTTAGTTAACAGTAGTGTAAGTCCCTAACTGGTACTCTAGGGCCCCCAACAGTCTACTGGGGTTTTGGTCTGGGACCAAGCAGGTTGATGCCATGGAAAAGTCCCTATCATGTGGCTAGGGCCCCTATCTGTCTCTATGGCATTTTGGTCAGGGACCAGGCAATGCTTGTTCATAAGAACCAAGGATGTTCTGCATGTTGAGAGAGAGACATCCTAGTCTTGGACTAGGCAGATTCTTGGTCTAGGACCAAGCAGGTTTTGCAGGTGTAGTCCTGGTCAGTTAACCAAGTAGATCTTGGATAGTTAACCAAGATGATGATGTGTGATGCCCTCCTCTCCTAAATGGTTGAGCTAGGTTGTTTATTCAAGGGACTGGCCACCCCTTAATCCAATAATGTTGAAAATCATATTTGAAGGGGTTGAATTGACCTCCAAAGGATGAAACACGATGAATGCTCACTGAATGAATGCCCCATGCTGTTGGTTGGCCTCTTTGACCATGTCAAAATTGGGTCTGACCAAGTAAAAAAGTCAAATTTTTATCATTATGCTAAATGATATGTGGACCATATATCAAGCTTGTAGAAGAGTAACAACACTGAATCACGTGAAGTATTGATGAACCGCTCCTATCCTATAACATGTGATCACCATGTGACTCATTGCATGACATGTCCTCATAGCATAAAAACTTAATAGAACATGGAGTAAAAGTGATATATATATATGTGTGTGTGTGTGTGTGTGTATTATCCTCTAACAATATCATCACAAAGTGTTGTAAAGATCAACCGTCCTCGTTGGGTGGAGTGGATGGTAAAGACATCAATAGGCTAGTCAAGTGAGTTTCTGATCAATGGAAAGCTTGAGTTACTCTTGGATATTGGGGAGAAAGGAAATCTTTGTGACATTGTTACTATTGGAAATGCTAGGGTGGGTGTCTCAAAGATGGATGGTGTGCTAAAAGGCATGGCCCTTTTTTATTTCATTTGACATTGCATTTCACTTTGATTTGACATTTGAAGCATTTCTTTCTTCCTTTTGATATTTCGTTGAAGCACTTTATTTATTTGCAATCCATTAGTTAACTAATGGCTGAAAGGCATTGGCCTTGGATTTCCTTCTGGGCATTAGTTATGACACGGTCTTAACTTCGTTGCCAACCATTGTCCATAGGTGCAAGGGAGTTGCCACAATAACGCCTTTAAAGATTAAGTAGGATTTTACTTCTTAATTCAAGGACTACATACCCTTCCAGTTTAGTCAATTTCAAGGATGGGAAACTTGTTTCAAGGCTCAGGAATACGCTTTTGGTGTTTATGCCAACCTTATCTTGCACTCAATCTATAGGGGTCTGCAAGAAGAAGGAAATCAACAGGGTTAGAAGACTTTGTCGCACACTTCAAAGCCGGGACACCAAGGGTAGACATGGAGGCCATCCTAACAAAGAGGTCACAGAGGGAATGACCTTGAGTTACTTACCTATATTTGGATCAAATGGGATTTATATCAAACAATGCGAATGGGTGGAATGTGGGTAAGGCAAATTTGTGGAACTAAGGGTCAGGTCATGATCAATGCAATACTCTGGAGACCTACCGAAGAACATGTATATAACACAAACTAACACTAGATGCAATGTTATGCAACTGTCCTACTCATCATACTTATCAAATAATTACAAGTCATAAGATAAGTCCTACTACTAGTGAGTTTATAAATACCAAACATAATCATCCATAAAATGTCCTTTGGACACAACATCTGATACACAACTGCACTTGAAGAATACATCATAGGCACATATCTGAAAAGTGGCAACCAATAATCAAGCCCAGAAATCTCAAGGCATCACTGCTTTGTAACACTCCCCTGCTCAACAAACTTCTACAGCTCTAATCTGTTCATAGAATGGCACTCAACCATCAAATATACATGAAAAATCTTTGATGCTCACTGTAAAGGATTGAACAAAATCTGGTCTGCTTTGGCAAAAATGAGTAGTCTTCCCCTAAGATTCTGTGATAACAGGATCCTAAGAATCTTGATTGACGATATGGAACAAATATATAAGATAAATAATTTGAATGATTGAAAAAAGAATAGGATCTTGGAATGAATTTTTCAGACCAAACTGTCAAGGCATGTGGTCAATCGAATGAAAACCAGTATCTAGGTAGTGAAGTTGATTGTTTAAAATTGAATTAGCATGTCATCAAATGAACATGTTCCATGCCATCAAATGAACAAATCTGCAAACAAAATACTTGAGGAAAAATAATTAGAGCTTTGCAAATTACATAAAAAGAAAAAAAAAACAACTCGAACTTAATTAAAAAATAATTTTGTTGACTTACAGAACAATCAAATGAAATTCAACAAGATGAGACTAACCAAGTGAATTACTTTTTTATTAATAGTATGGGGATTTTATATCAATACAAAAAGTGGTTGTTGCTTTACACGAAGAATGCTGATACATTCCAATATCCCATATACACATACTGAGACATTATCATAGAGTGCAAGATATGCAATTCATCAAAAAAAAAGTGTTGCAAGTGTTAACCCTCATATTGCATAAGGTCACACTCGTGATTTTCATCACTATCCATTTGCATAAGACATACATTTGATGGCATTGATTGATCATTGGACATATACATGGGTTATTTATGGATGCACACTTTCCTTGGCATTACCCTTATGGGACAACCTACTAGAAGCCTTAATGGTTATGAACATTTGCTAACTATCTGCCAAAACGGTTGTGTTTTGTGATGTCTAGAGGAGAATCGATGATCTAGAGTTATGTGCATTTGCCGATAGAGTTAAACAATTGTACCTGGATGTGATATTGTGGTATAGGCACTTCAGATGATTTTTCCTTGATGAGAGGCGGTTGGATGACATGTTTCACTTAGGTGGTTAGTCCTACAACACTTTATTATCATTCTTCATAGGGACTTCGCCTTGACCTAGTTAGCAAACATTGTGTTTAGAGCATTTGGCACATGTATCTTTCTTCATATGGTTTCAAGATGATTATAAGGGGTTTGAGACGATGTATATGATGGTGTGGTTTGGCACATATGTTAAGGCATGTATTGAAATTTTTAGCTTTTCCCACCTCTAAACAAATATGATCATTCAAGTTCAAATCTCTAAGTTCAACATGTTAGAAATGATGGACATATTTAAAGCTTAGATGTATTACTGAATAATACTCTCATTGATGCAATAATGGGCTAACATAGTGATTAATACTTAGGTATTTAGGAGTTATGTAACGTACTCCTACTATGTAATGAGACATTGCATCATCTAATGAACTAATGAATTCACTCTTTCTAATTACGATATGTATTCTTGTCCATGCATGTGTGTGTAAATTCATGGTATCAAAGAGAGCTTAAGGAGAAGTTGATGAAGTGGATGAAGGAGCCAATGTAGTGCTGTGATGAGAGGAGTCGAGGGACTAGTAACAAACACAAATTCGATAGAAGATAGAAAGGATATGTTGATCAAATAGAATAAGCCACTATGGGAGTTGTTGTTTTGATTGAGAATTCGCCATTGTGATAAGCAAAGGGATTCAAGAGTGAAAATGAAGGGATTAAGTCGTTAGATTCATGAGAGGGAGTAAAAGAAGGCACGATCAACTCTATGAGAAAGAAGTCGTTGGGTTCGTGAGAGGGAGTAAAAGTTGTTTGTTAGGTTTGCTTCTATGTTGCTAGACACCCTCAACATAGAATTATTGTCGAGCTACTAACACTCCCTCTAAGCGAGGAAGGTACTTCCGAAGAAACATCCACCAGGATCAAACACATCTCGCTAGTGTAGCTGCTCCCTCTGAACTGGAAGTCTTTTCGGCCGCATCTGTTGCAATTTGATATGAAGATCCGTGGGCCTCCTCCATCAATGTCATCTTGAGAAAATCCTCATGCTCTCCCTTTGTCACTGACACTGATCCATGTTCCAGACTCTCTCTGAAGCTGACTATGGGCTGACCCAACAACCTGTACAACTTGCCTTGTCTGATGCCATGCCTCATGGTTGCATCCAAGGTCACTCCCTCTGAATATATAAGATTTTTCCCATCTTGGAGCACAATACTATATCCCTCATCTTCCAGAGCTGATATTGAGGGAAAATTTTTCAACTTTGGTCCATGCATCCTTCCTGCCGCCTTCAAAAGAATTTCCTGGCTAGAGTTAGAATCCAACCCATCCAACTCCCTCCTTTGCATGTGTGATCCTGTCTCTGAAACACTAAATCACACTTCTCGTATTCCCATCACCTAGCTAGATGCATAACCCTCTCTTTCACAGATCTAGGGTTTTCTCTCACAGATCTGATGTCTGACTCTCACCGATTTGATGTGGGGTTTCTATAATTTGAGCCAGAGAAATTAGGAAATGATCATAATCAGCTTTATCATGTAAATAGAAGAACTTGGTGCCTTGGAAAGCGTGTTAGATCTCTGGGAGAAAACCCCTCAATACTCAACAACTGCCACTATCTCTGAAGGAATGCCCCCCTCTCTGACATGTGTGACCAATTTGACAGATGCGCCCTCTGTCATGCTCTGACCTTTGATGGAATCAAGTCTAGATCTCTGTCTATGGAAGTTCACCCCCTCTTAGTATTTGAAAGGTGTGCTCCAATCTTCCTCTGCTCTCTCAGCTATTGAAGAATGCGCCCCTCTGACTTTGACTGTTTTTATTTCTGCTCAATAGAAACTTTCTCTCATTGTCGTTCAATCTGTGAATGATCAAGGCACCCTCTCCTCAATATTTGAAGAATATGTCTCGTTGAACAAGGAATGCACTGCTTTGTCAAAGATCTAGTGCTTGCTTGCATAGATATGATAGATCTATCTCAGATCTAGCTACCGTTCTCACAGATTTGATGGTCTCACATATTTGATGGATTTGATGTGACTCCACACATATTTGGTATCCGCTATCCAAATTTGATCCCCAATCTCTCAGATCTCATATATTTGAACCCTGCTCTTCAGATTTGATGTATCTGGTCTCTATCTTCACAGATCTGGCCCCTACCTACACAGATCTGATAGATCTTTCACAGATCTATTCTCCAACCTCACAAATCCAATAGATCTGACCTCTATTGTCATAGATCTAAACCCTTCTCTTCAAATCTGGTAGATCCAAGGTTACACAAACTGTGGGTGCGATTGGAATCAGCTAAAGAATCCGATACAGGTGCAACACTCATCCCAAAATTAGGAATTGGGGATTCGGAACCCTAACCCTAATTCACCTTAATTATCCTATGTAAACAAATTTATATTAGTCAAAACGAGATGGAGGAATTTGAGGAAGAATCCAAGAATTCGATTCAGAAGAATCTAATTCCGGTAATGTTAGGCCGAGGGCCGAATCCGGTAACTATGGGTAGATCTGGTCACTGTCTCATAGATTTGATACCTCTTGGTCATAGATCTGGCCTTTACTCTCTCAGATCTGGCAGTTCTCTCACAGATCTTGACCCCAACCTTTCAGATCTAATAGACCCTTCTTTCTACCTCAACTGTCACAGATATGGACCCTGGTCTTTAGATCTGGTCTCTATCTTCATAGATTTAATATCACCACTGAGTCTCAACATAGATTTGGCTGTGATTTCCCCTTGACCTTTAACAAGGCTTTGATACCATGTAGATTTTCTAAAGGTCTCCACTTGCTCTAGAAATCTAGATCTCAACTTGGTCACAAATTTCACAATTCTGAGATAAAATACTGATAATGTAAATCAATCACAGATAATAAAAGCTTCTATCAAGATAAGAATAAGCAGCACATGAGATCTACAACTCAAAACAAAATTGCAATCACATACTTAGACTCAAATTTTTACCTTGGAAACCCCAATGGGGAAAACCAGCTTCTGTCGAGTTGTCTTCTTTCTCGAGCCTAGAGAAAATAGTATATATGAAAGTACAATCAAAGTTAGAGAAACGAATAGTGAACCTAAAGAGACAAAGCCCTAGATCTGCTAGCAATTGCAACTGCTACTCTTGGGAAATGCGCCCCTGTAGTACACCCTCATGCTGGAACTTTAAACTTTATCTTTACCAATCACTGGAAGCCATACGGTTTGTCTAACCTCAAAAGGGATGCTCACTCTTCCCTTCTCAATTGCTATACACTACCTAGAAGATTCTTTGTGTTCTCAATTACTGAAACATGCCCCCAGCTGTACAACTGTGCCTTCTCTACTTAGAGGCATGTCTTAGCTGTCTCTGCCTTAGTTTGTAATATCCCAAATACTAATATTTTCTAATGTTCTATTATAGTGCTGACTCGTACACTCAATCTCATACAAATTTGCAAAATAATTGTGCATGCAAACTCGCCATGAAAAAATACCCTAAAATATAGCTGAATTAGGGTTAGGGTTTTACAGAGAGAAATTAACACTTACCACTGATATTTTGGCTAATAATGACTCCAGAGATAGATGCATGCATAAGGATCCGGATGGGTGGTCTAATAATGCTCTTTTCCTCCGGTGTTATCGCCCTACAATGCCGTAAGCACCCTCCAGACTGAAGGTGACGTTTTTGTAGGAGGAGAGGTTTGTTCGGGCTGAAACTTTCTGAGCTTGTCCGTCTGCTGATGTCAGAGAGATGGACTGACACATGCAGAGATTTTGCTGCCTCTAAGTGCCCTAGCGAATTGATTGGCAGTTCTGTTGCTCATGCCCCCAACTGATCTGTTTGGCTGATAGCTGCTCCAGGTGAGCAAACTGATGGCTGATAATCATTGCATACCGTAGGATAAGACTGCTGAGAAAGAGGAAGCTGACATGCAGAGGAAAGACTGGGTTTTGTGGTCCCAACAAATCCTTCTGTGTTTTCCCTACTACTTCCGGCTGCAAAACGTGGATCTGCTAATAACCCTTCGTAATGTGCTGGATCTCCGAGTACTGTAGTATATGATGGATGCAATGGATAAACCTGGATGATCTATCCCAATAAGAGACTAGGGCAGATATCTCACTGCTGAACCCTCGCTAGCTAAAGACACCGTCTCCGACCCCAACTGTTGTTGCTGCACACTATGCTGTTGCTCGAAACTCCAAAATCAATCAACAATAACAATAGATACTTCCTTTTGTCCCATAACCCTTCTTAAATAGATCTTAATATGCTTTGAGGGTTTGCCTGTCACTTTTAGGGTTTATGCTTCACTTCTGCATGCATGCAATTCTAATTTGATGTTGACTTTAATACTAACTAAAAAAGGGCTGCATGCTCTGCATGCTTTAGGATATGGACTTTCATGGCCTTCTTTCTACACTGATGACTTAATAATATTGAATTGATGTACCTTTCTGCTCCTAGTGCTATCAGTCCTCAGTTATTCCCTTTTCTTTAAGACCCGCTTGAACCTATGGGAATAAGATAGGTTAACAGGTGTTCTCAGGGTGGTTTAGTTGGAAGGGGACATTACAATCCTCCCCTCTTGAAATTGCTTTTCCTCAAGCAATCTCCGACCAATATACCGAATCATCTGCCCCTGTCTCTTCTTGTCCATTTTTATCAACTAGTTTATTCTGCTGCTGGGTGGCCCTTCTTTTCCTTCGAATTGGTGTTTCTTTTCACCCTTGCTCTGTATTCCCTCCTTATATCTTTTGGGATACCTGTGAGGATCGAACATGTTGGTTTTGGCTCCTTGTCCAAATCCCCTAGGGCTGATCCTACCTTTGTCTGGAGTTCTACCGGGAAAGCCCTTTGCACACCACTGTTCCTTCCTTGAAGTCTTATGTGTTGGGGTTGGCCATTTCCTTGTGCGAGTCTTGTCCTCATGCCTAATATGGTGGTCATCCCCTTTGCTGTGGTTGACCCTGAAGATTCATTGGAATTCCTCTTAGGACTACCCTCTTCCTATCTAGTGCAAGGAACTCTATCTCTAATGTTTGGTAGTTGGTTGAGTATTTCCCAATTGAGTATAGCCATTGTACTCCCAAAACAATGCTTGTGTTTGGCACATCTACCACATAAAAGTCGTCCACCAATGTATAATTCCCAAGCTGTACCTATAACTGAGGTATCCTCTGTGTGCATTTCATCCTATGATTGGCAGCCATGACAAAGGTAAAGCCCTCAAAGTTCTCAGTGGGAAATCTTTTTCTCTCTACCCAAGAGGCATCTATAAAGTTGTGGGTGGCCCCACCATCATTCAAAGCAATGGCACGCTGTCCCTGGATACTTCCCTTGGTCCTGATCAGTGTTACAAATATCGTGTCGGTGAATATATCGGCAAAAGTGTCGGCAAACATCGGCAATATATCGGCAAAATAAAAAATAAAAATATATTAAAAAATACAAAAAAGAAAAAAATCACAATATATTTGAAAAAATCGGCAAATATCGCCAAAAACCGACAAATATCGTGATAAAATCGGCAAATATCGCGATAAAATCGGGAAAAATTGCCAAAAAAAATTGGGGCGATATATTGCCAGTGAGTTAACATCGCGATATATCGCGATGTTGCCGATATATCGGCAATATTTGTAACATTGGTCCTGATAGTATGGAAGGTGGGGACTCCCGTGAGGGTAGCAATAGTGGCTCTCTATGGCAATTGTTCCAATTTTGTACTGTGTAGTTCTCCATCCGATTTCTGCTCCGACTCATCTTCTTCACTGCTATCCGGAAGTACCTCGATGAGGTGTACTTTCCCTTTACCCATACATCTGTGGCTTGGTACCCAAGGTTCTTTGCAAGCAAAACATTAGTTCTTCCTTCTCAGATCTTGTCGTGTGTCCTTGTTCAACCATTCCCTCTGTGGGATTATCCTTTCCCTGTTTTCTAGAAGATGGGTAGGTCTTTCCTTGTTTTTCGGGAGACTGGTAGTTTTTTTGCGGCTGCTTGTTCTTTGGTACAGAATCTTGTAGGTCTAGAGTCCTACTAATAGCATCTTGCAAAGTAATTGGCCTGTAAGCCTTCACCCATCCTCAGAGTGGCTCAGATAGTGCCTCCGCAAATAGCAGAATCAACCGACTCTCTGATATGTCAGATACCATAACTAAAACTCTCTGGAATTCGGATATGAAAGTCTTGGTACTTCCTGTCTGCTTGAGCTGCGCAAGATCCCTGAAATGAATCTCCGAGTCCTTATCAAAGTGCTCCATGAGCCTTTGTGTGAAGTCATTGTAGGAAGTGATAGTGTTGTGACCCAATGTCACCAGTCCGTGGTACTACCACTCATGTGCTTCCTCGTCTAAATGTAAAGTAGCCAACTTGATTGCATCTGTTTCTGTCATGGGGTTAAGTTGGAAGTAGGTGTTTAATTTCTGTACCTAAATCCTGGCCGAACAATTGGATGTCCCATCAAAGTTGGGGATAGTCAGTCTCGCCAATGTGCGTTGCAACTCAAAATTTTGATTGAATGCTCTATTGAACCCTCTCGACCTGCTCTTGCTTTTCATGTTGCAGAAATTTGAGAAAGTCATGGCTAAATGGAACTCATCTCCCAAATCCCTGTATTCCTGTAGATATGCCCCAAATGGTTCACTGGGTTCTGTTGGCATGATTGGTCTTGCCACTGCATCTGCTAGGAAGTGAGGCATAGTAGGCCTGTTGGAAGGTCTATTATATATGTGGGGTGTGTTTTGCATATCGGTGTATGCATGCTTCCCACTACTACTTGTAGACCCTCTATCTACCGGTGAGAGAGGTGTACTATTATTACCTGGTTCTGGTTTCACCGACAATCTGTTGATTGCATTTGGTACGTCCTTTTGCCCTTTGGCTAGGTCCTGCAATGCGCTTACTAGGTTGCGAAACTCCATCCTGTCCTCATCTTCTCCCGTTCCTTTTCCCCTGTTAGAGTGTATACCTGTTGGGTCCATGTCTGAGTTGGTATCTTCTAGTTGGATATCCTCAAATTCCTCCATGTACTTACTCTTCCTTCTCCTATAGGTTACAAATGTGTCCTCTTCTGTATTCATATACTTTTCATGTTCAAGCCCACAACTGGCAAGGAACATGCTATGATACCACTGTAATATCCCAAATACTGACATTCTCTAATGTTCTATGATAGTGATGACTCACATACTCAATCTCATACAAATTTGCAAAATAACTATGCATGCAAACTTGTCATGCAAAAATGGCCTAAAATATGGCTGAATTAGGGTTAGGGTTTTGCAGAGAGAAATTAACACTTACCATTGATATTCCGACTGATAATGACTCCAGAGATAGCTGCATGCATAAGGATCCTGATGGGTGGTCTAATAATGCTCTTTTCCTCCGGTGTTACCGCCCCGCAGTATCGTAAGCACCCTCCAGACTAAAGGTGACTTATTTGTAGGAGAAGAGGTCCGTTCGGGCTGAAACTTTTTGAGCATTTCCGTCTTTTGATGCCAAAGAGAAGGACTAGCACATGCGGAGGTTTTACTGCCTCTAAGTGCCCTAGCGAATTGATTGGCAGTTCTGTTGCTCACGCCCCCAACTGATCTGTTTGGCTGATAGCTGCTCTAGGTGAGAAAACTGATGGCTAATAATCATTGCATACCGTAGCATAGGCCTGCTGAGAAAGAAGAAGCTAACATGCAGAGGAAAGATTGGGTTTTGTGGTCCCAGCGAATCCTTCTGTGTTTTCCCTGCTACTTTCGGCTGCAAAACGTGGATTTGCTAATAACCCTTCAGAATTTGCTGGATCTCCGAGTACTGTAGTATGTGATGAATGCAATCGATAAACCTGGATGATCTATCCCAATAAGAGACTAGGGCAGATATCTCACTTCCGAACCCTCGCTAGCTGAAGACACCGTCTCCAACCCCAACTATCTCGGCTGCACGCTGTGCTGTTGCTCGAAACTCCAAAATCAATCAACAACGACAATAGATCCTTCCTTTTGTCGCATAACCCTTCTTAAATAGATCTTCATATGCTTTTAGGGTTTGCATGTCACTTTTAGGGTTTATGCTTCAGTTTTGCATGCATGCAATTCTAATTTGATGTTGACTTTAATACTAACTAAAAAAGGCCTGAATGCTCCGCATGCTTTAGGATATGAATCCTGATGGCCTTCTTTCTACACTGATGACTTAATAATACTGAATTGATGTACCTTTTTGCTCCTAGTGCTATCAGTCCTCAGTTATTCCCTTTTCTTTAAGACCCATTCGAACCTATGGGAATAAGATAGGTTAACGGGTGTTCTCAGGGTGGTTTAGTTGGAAGGGGACATTACATAGTCTGACTCTGACTGATCGCAGATGGCGCCTTCTCAATCTCTGAAGAAGATTCCATTGCTCTTTGGGCCCTCTTGGCCTCCACACGTGTGCAACTACTCACATGTGTGATGTAGCTGGGAATGGCACACCCTCTCTACTGCTGCTCACATCCCAACTATCTCTTCCCTCTAGTCTCTGAAGGATCTTAGCAGGATAACTCTCTCACTGCCTGGTAGAGAAGACTCCTCAGTTTTCAGAAGATCTGTCCTGTCTTTGCTCTCAGGAATGCGCCCTAGCTATCTTAGATGGATACGCCCTCCTTGGTCAACTGACTCACCCAAACGCTGAATATTGACTTTCGAATGTCCTTTTATAATTTCCCAGTGAGATTAGGTCTCAAAGCCCTAATTTGACTTTCATGTTCACTTTTGTTTAAAATTGTGCATCAAAAACAGTGTAAAATGCATGCATACTTGCAATCTCCATGCACATGCATCCATGCACCTCCCAACACACCTCCATGCATACAAAGATATACTTACTGCACATACTCATGCAGACTCGCCCATCATAACCTGGTGCATCACTGCACAATGACATCCGTCTAAAGAAGTACTGAACACTGCATGTCTTCAATTATTGGAGTCATGCCAATTTGTTGAAGTGCATCTCACACTCCAACCAACCTCATTTACATATAATGCCCCTCGATGCTAGACAAAACCACATGGAGGACATCTTGAATTACAAAACTCAACAAAAGAACCTTTACCTTCTGCCATAAGGCTTAGGATGTCATCAACTAGTTCTTGAACAATGGCTTCTTCAAGCAAACCGTCCTTGGCTTGATTTTCATTAAGGACTTCTTTGTCAATGACTACTTCATACTTTTTTAAGACTTGTTCAACAATTTCCACATGATCTTCCTTCTTGAGAAAGGAAGTTATGATCTCTCTGATTTCTTTAACAACTTTGGGATCCCACTTATCCCAAAACACCTCAACCAGTCGTAAGAGGGAAGATATCCCCTTAGGAGGAAGTCTATCATACAAATTGTCGACATCTTGATTACCTCCCAAACCAAGGGACATTACAAATAAGCTCATTCTAATACCCTCATTTGTGATACCCCATGCCACGAGAAATTCTTTAAACTTCGTAATGTGCTCTGCAACTGTGTATTCATGAAATATTGGGATAGACTTAAGACAACAGAGTTTATCCAACTTATTTGGATATTCTGGAATGTTTGAGAAATCCGGCGGATTGAGGGGCCCTATATCTTCTTATTAATAAGTGAGGTTGCTTGCTTTGAATTACAGTTATTTAACTCGTTTTCTTTACTGGAGTCGCTAGATAAGGCTTGCAAGGTTAGCCCTTAACAAAAACCTTATCGAAGGACAACACGAAGCTTGCGTCTTGGTCTTGTCCTTGTCGAGTACCTCTTTTAATTTTTTTCTTTGGTGGAGTCAGCTGGTGAGACCTCCCATATTAGATCAAACAAATTTCACCAAAGTGCAAGACAAGAACATACCTGGAATGTCTTGAAGAAAGCGCTTTCCAATGGAGTCGCTAGATAAGACTTGTAGTGTTAGTCCTTAAATTATAATATACTTCAAAGTACAAAATGAAGGACTCACCTTGCTTTCTTCATGTCCTTCATCTGAGAATACATGGGTGAACTCAACAAAATCATTTGCTCCATAAGAATCATGAAGGAAGTTTTCTGAACCATAATTACATATATCGCCGATTTATGGGCTGTATCACGATATATCGTGAGACAAAGAGCTCGACAATATATCGCCATGAAAAAATAGCGATATTTACTAATATTTTAAAGTGTCGTGACACATTCAATGAATCGCACTAAATTGGGTAAATGTCGCGAGTCGATGGTATGCGTCGACTTGCTAAAGAAAAAACACGGATTTGAAAGATAAAGAGGCTGCATTGTTGAGGAAGCGGTCCACAGAGGCTTAGGGTGATTTTCAACAAGAGAACAAGGGAAAATATGATTTCTCCATTGCCATTAGCGGATTGTTTGTGGAGTGGGGATCCAGCTACTACATCTTTGTTTCTATTCAGGTATGTATTAATTCGTTTTTTTCTTTTTGCTTGAGATTTGTTGGTTAATGTAGATTTAGTGCAGGGTTTAGGTTTGTTGTCCATTGTCCATAATAATCATAGGGTTTTAGGTTGGTCACCCTCCATTCCTTTCAAGTATGAATGTTTTCATTGTTTTCAAATTTTCAAAGATCCAAGCATCCATTAAACATTTTATTCATTTTTGTTTTTTCTTGTGGCATAGGCTTAATCTCCATTCTTAACTTCAAGTTTCAAGTTTCAACTAAATAGTAAGTGTTACACAATGGCGAAGCCATTGGATCCAATGTGGGAGTATGGGAAGCCAATTGACCCTAATAATTGACAAAGGCTGAATTGCAAACTATGTGGGAAGGATATTTATGGTGGAATTAGCTGCTTGAAATACTACCTTGCCAAATTTTTTGGGCATGAAGTGGATGTTTGTCCTGTTGTTAACCCAAAAGTGATGTGTATTGCAAACCAATCCCTTCTTGATATGGCTAGGAAGACGGACGAGGAGGAATTGAGAACTGATCTTGCATCTAGAACACAATCACGAACCATGGTAGCCATAAGTGTCTCGAGGGTGGGTGTTTGTGATCGTGACATGCATTCCTTCTCCTTATCTACACGACCCTCAAATCCCACAATGCCATGTTCAACCATAATCGAAACAAAGGAAAAGGAAGAGGTCGATATAGTTGTGACGAAATGTTTTCTATGGGGTGATGTGCTTTTCAACATTTCCAAGAACAACCCCTACTATCATGCCATGTTTCAAGCTACTGTTGGTCCATATTATAGGGGGCCTTCCTATAATGATTTGAGAAGGAGACTCCTTGATGAGGAGAAGGTTGATTACACCCGGAGATTAGATGAGCTCAGACGGTCATGGGAGACCCACCAGTTGCAATGTTATGTTAGGTTGATGGATTGATGGAAAGGGAAGATCCATTATAAATTTCTTGGTTAATTGTCCCAGGGGGACAATTTTTATCAAATCTGTATCAGATCTGTCGATGCATCTCCCTATGTTAAAGATGCACACTTATTATGTGATTTGTTGGAGAAATTTATCCAAGAGATAGGTCCAGAATATGTTTCCAAGTCATTACGGACATGTTGCCAATCATGTTGCTGTTGGGAGGATGCTTATGGAGAGGTATGCAAGCTTGTATTGGACTTCTTGTGCTGCCCATTGCATTGATTTGATGCTAGAGGACACGGGAAAACTTCCTTGGATCCAGGAAGTCTTTGATTGAGCTCGGAGTGTGACAAAATATATATACAATCATACATATGTTCTTTCACTCATGAGACGCTTCACTGGGAACAAGGTGTTGGTGCGGCCAATCACACGATTCGCCACTTCCTTGATTTCTCTTCAGTATCTGCACAAGGTTATGATGGAGTTGCAACGGATGTTTCTTTATGATGAGTGGGCTTCTTGTGTCTATAGCACCAAAGAAGATGGGCAAGCGATAGCTCGAATGGTGCAATTTGATCTGACGTTTTGGGCAGGAGTGGAGGAGGTATGTGCCATTAGTGAACCTTTGGTAAAGGTTCTTAGTTTGGTTGATGGTGACAAGCCCGTAATGGGATACTTGTATGAGGCCATGGATAGGGCCAAGGAAGTTATCCATCGCTACTATGAGAAGGGGGAAATGGGGTTCACAAGATGAGTTGAACTATGAAGTGTGATTGATGAACGATGGAATAATACTCTTCATTGTCCCATTCATGCAGCAGGGCTCTACCTCAACCCCACTTTCTCTTATGCATGTGGATTTTAGTTTGATGCTGAGGTCATAGATGGCTTGCCCCAGTGTAATATCCAAAATCCCGATATTTTCTATTTCTATGCAAATTTACTGAAACAACCAGGCATGCAAACTGCCATGCAAAAATTCCCTATTTTATAGCTAAAATTAGGGTTAGGGTTTGCAGGATAGAATGTAACACTTACCACTGATAAGCTGGCTGAAATGCTCCTGAGAGAATATGCATGCATCAAGAGCCGATTTGGAGATGACCTGGTACCTTCTGCCTCCGGTGATACCCCAGCAGCACAAACCCAAAATCAGCTAAGGGTGACGTTTTCAGTGAAGGAGGTGTCTGCTGAAGGTGAGAATTTGTAGTAGGATTGGTAGTCTTCTTGTGCCGGAGAGAATGCCTGACACATGCGGAAGTTCTGAGGTCTCTAGGCAGGCTAGCGAATTGATCTGGAGGTTTAGCTGCTCACCCCCCCTTGATCCTGAAATTGTTGATAACTGCTCAGGATGAGCAAGACCGGATTAATAATCACTGGGTATTGGAGTATGATACTGATGATGAGAATGGTGCCTGGGTTTTGAAGGTAAACTGAGATTTGAAAACCCAACGAATGATTTGGGGCTTTCCAGCTGAAAACCCCCTTATGGCTGCACACGTGCCCCTGCAAACAATCTGTGATGGATCCTGGATAACTGTAAAGGAATGAATAAATTGAAGAGCAGATGGTGAACCTGGATGGTTTACCCCGGATGAGACCAGGGCAGATATCTCACTGCCGAAACCTTGTTAGTTGAAGACGCTGTCTCCAACCCCAATTGCTGTGGCCGCACGCTGTGCTGCTACTCAAGAGCTCCAAAATCAATAATCATCAAAAGTGAAGTGTCAATTCACCTTATCTTTCTTTTATAACTTTCAACTGCGAAAACCCTAACTTTGACCTAATTAGGTCACTTTAACTTCTAATTTGTAGTTAACTTGCATGCATGCACATGGAGACTTAAATGGGTGCATGCATCATTAAATGATGCTTAGATGTCATGCATGCCAGTGGCCTTTGGCTCTGGTGGCCCTCTTTGACCTAATGGTGATAACATATTGATGCCCTAGATTTTCTGTAGATGGCATCAGTGTTCAGTTGATACCCTAACTGTCAGTACCCGCTCAAACCTATGGGAATCAGATAGGTTAACGGGTGTTCTCTGGGTGGTTTAGTTGGAAGGGGACATTACACCTAGTGTGTTCAGAGGGTGGTGTTAACTCCCTTTGAACACTTGGAGATTTCTAAAAGATGGAGATCTATAGGATGGTAGGTGGCACTTTTGGCCATGACATGGCTGTCCAAGATAGAACCACGAGGATGCCAGGTACAGTTTATTTAAAACTTTCAAGTTTTGATATTTTAATTATTTTCATTCTTTCATTTCTAT
Organism: Pseudotsuga menziesii; assembly: GCA_001517045.1. Lineage (NCBI taxonomy): Eukaryota > Viridiplantae > Streptophyta > Pinopsida > Pinales > Pinaceae > Pseudotsuga > Pseudotsuga menziesii. Next base: position 285,771 of record LPNX010333259.1, read on the forward strand.
TTTTTTACTTGGTAGAAATTTTATACATTGTCATTTGTCTTTCCTTGTTTTGTTTGTAGATGTGTGGTGGACTAACTATGCTCGCAGAGTCCCATAGTTGCAAAAACTTGCCATTAGAGTGCAAACTTGCTGCTCATTAAGGTGTGAGCGTAATTGAAGTGTCTTTGAGAAGATACACTCCAAGAAGCGAGAAGGTTAGAATTTGAAATGTTAACAGTTAAACAATGAAAATTTAAATTTATAACCTTTATAATTTTATTAATTTTAAATATAATTTATTGCAATTCTGAATTTGAATTTATCATCATTTATCACCTCCTAACTATGAATCTCATACTAATGCATGTTACTTTCTGAGCACCTTAATGACATGGTTTATGTCTACTGTCACATCCCCTCCCCTCATCTCGACGATGGAGAGGACGCGAACTACATTGCTGCTGCTCTATCAGACTGGGCAATCTAGCCCCATGAACATAAACCAAAATGCATTGCAAATAAAATATAGACAGATGCATAAAAAATGCAAATACAACAGAAGCAACACATTGCAAGCATTCTATATGTTCATAAACATTCATTAAACAAATACATTGCAGAGGTTAAACACAAAAGTAATACTTATCTTGAAAAGAAGCTGTCCCGCAACTAGCTATGTTGCTGCAACGTTCCCCCCAACCATAGGCCAGTGTGCTCATCAATCTCTTGACACCAATGCCACCCCTGAGCTGGGCATGATTTCTACAAGGAACTAGGGAACAATAGGCTTAAACACAACAAGACCATACACCCACAGTAAAGCCAACACACAGTTGGGTTTCACAGACTGTCCAACCAAGCCAATAAATAATTGGGTTTCACAGGATACTATGGAAACAAGCCAATAACCTATGGGTTCCTTGGATTTACTCAGCCAAGCCAACAATCACATCCAAACACAATCAAACCATCTAACAGATGGGTTCCTTGGACTTACTCAACCCAGCCAATGATCACGTCCAAACACAGTCAAACCATCTAACAGATGGGTCCCTTGGACTTACTCAGCCAAGCAACCACAAGGCAATCACATCCAAACATAGTCAAATGATCTAACAGATGGGTTCCTTGGACTTACTCAGCCAAGCCAACACAAGGCAATCGCATCCAAACACACTCAAACCATTTATCAGATGGGTTGCTTGGACTTACTCAGCCAAGCCAACACAAGGATGCACTTCATAGCAAAATACAAGTTCTGGGTTTGTAGAGAAACGCTTGGCCATCACAAATGGAAATGGCAGATGGGGAAAACACCCTGGGTGAGAAATACGATTTCAGGAAACGACCTTAGGCTTCACAAGGGAAAAACGACCCCCATTCACACCCAAATCGTAAATCTGAATTCAGAAAAATGTCTATGGACATTCCAGGAGCAAAAACGACTGTTGTAAACCCCAAAATCGTGGTTCTCTTCTTCCCATTCTCTCAGCCATACAAAAATGGATTTTTGGGCATGGGAAATTGAGGAAACGACAGAAAAACGTGAAGGAGAAAGTCCAACCACTGAGCATTACAAAAATGACCTCCCAACCATGGAGGGAATGAAGAAAACTGTCGAAAACGTGAAGGGAAACACACAAGAGCTCCAGCTGCGTGAGAGAGCAAAACGTATGGGTGAATAATGGCTTGGGCCTCCGTTTCTAAGTATTTACTTGGTCCATAAGTCAAAATTTGTTTTTCCAAAAATGGGTGGCTTCCCCAATACGAATTTGACTGCCATACTCTTCCCCATGACTGGCCACAAAAGACAAAATGGGTAGTTGACAGCTTTATGGGTTTTCCCTTTGACATTTGGCTTTACCCTTTTGGCTCAAGGGTTAGAATATCCCCCTCCCATTCCTTGTGAAATCATGCCTCCATCTCTTTAATGTTGCAATGACATAGCTAGTTGTGTGTATTTTTATTAATTGCATATTTACATGATGTCTAAAATTATATTGTGCAATCGGCTAGCATGATGACCATCGGCATCGATTTTAATTGCCGAAACATAAAATACTAAATCCATGCTGGGGCCTTTGCCTTGAGCTCCACACCATGATTTAATAACGCTATTTGCATCATATATAATTTAATGCAATTGGGGTCAAAACCGGGGTATTACATCCTACTACAATCTAAGGTTGTAGGTGAAGCAAATTGAGAAAGTACCCAATTCCGATATTATTTCATTGGATGACATTGACGCTACCGACAAATGGAGGGTGGAGACGGAGTATCCTGTGATGGAGGAGGCACCTGAATGGTTGGAGGTAGAGGAGGATGTTGATGCAGATCTGTTAGAGGAGGAGGAGGGAGTGTTAGACACAATGGCTCACCGAGAGGGGGGGCATGAATCGGTGAGCTTGAATGAACTTCAATTTTAACTTCTTCAAGCTCTAAAACTTAATTCATCATTTCATATTCAATTCAGCATCATATTCATCAATAGACTATGCTTCAATAATCAATTCATTCATCAAATAAAACACATAATCATCAACTCATTGCACAAGAGACACAAATATAATATTTGTAAGCTTTTTGTATTTCAAACGGCTACGACCGTGATGACAATTCAGCACCTACTGAAACAAAGAGTGCCAAGTCCTTATCTAGGACCCTGCCTAGTTTTTCTTAGATCCTATTAAGAAATAGATACAAGACTCTGCTTGTATTTAATAACATACATTACAACTCTGTCCCAAAGACATTATCCTATTCATACATCATTTCATACTGTCTTTACTGTCTCAGCATATCTCTGTCCATATCATCATCCTGATAATCATTGACTGTCATAACCCAAGCAAGCTTACTGTCCCTGTTTCATCATTAAGCCATCCATACATATCATCTGCATTGTCCAGCATAATTCTGTCCATGATGTATGGCTATCATACACATTTCAGCATCATCAAATCTTTGTTGTCAATCAGCTGCCCAACATCATCAGCTCGCCTTTATCGCTTTGTTCATCAATATTATCAGCATTCTGTCCATGACTTTTCTGCTGCCCTAGATCAGCATCATGCTGTGTCCATCATTACCCTAGCACTTCATACTGTCCATACATATGCTGTCTTAGTGAAACCCAGAAAAAATCAAAGATAAAGATTGTTTATCATGCTGCTCCTGCTGCTCCACAGCAGCCACCGAACTGTCCCTTGACCAGCGAATTCTCCCTTACTATTCCACCGAAAATTTCCACAAAAATTCACTTCTAATCACACGAATTTGTTTTGTAAATATATTGTTGTTTTGTCCATGAATTTAGGGAGGCCGACATGTCATGTTCAACCAAAATAATATTTTTTATTCCATAACATAATATTCATTTATTTCCTCAATTTATGGAGGCCGACATGTATTTTAATTCAAATAACATTATTTTTAACTCCATATTTTCCTCTTAAGCCGACTTGTCAAAATCAAATGTATTTTGATTTCCATGTTCTCCTCAACAATTACATATATGCAATTGTTTGGTCATATTGACAAAGTGGATTTAATACCACTCTATCCAATCTCATGGTGGTCTCCACATGCCCCCGCAAGGGCCATCACAACATATGCCCGCAGGTGACCAGAAGATGTGCCCGCATCTCACACCAGAATGCCCGCAGGTGGGTTTTGTGGGTGCCTGCAGGTCCCAATAAAGCCTTACTTCAACATGCCCGCAGCACTCCTGATCAATGGCCTTATCATGCCAGCCAGCAAGCTATCATTTTGGATGCCCGCAAGGGTATTTAGCATGCCTGCTGCAGTCTTCTCCTTGTCCACTTCATCTTCTATGTCATCCTTGTTTCCTTTTTGTCCATGCTTGCCATTTACCCTTGTTTTGTCCAAGTCATCATTCTCCTTTGTCTTGCTTGATCTTCATTGTCCTTTGTTCATGTCCTTGTCCTTCAAGCTATCAATTTGCCAACACAATATCCTCTATGTCATCTTCAGCAAATGACCACAGCATGGGTCATTTGGCTCATTAGGTGTTCCAATGTGTTCTAATGGCTCCAATCCCCACATCCAGTGTCCTTTCTATGCTTGTCTCCATGTCCTCATGTTTGCCTAGTCACCTTGCCATGTCATCATGCTTAACCTTTGTCATTAATGGCTTGTCATCAATGACAACCATATTCATCAGGGGGCAGAGGAGGATGTTGATGTTGATGTTCCTCATTCAGAGCACATTGAGGAGGAGGTTGATATTCATGTGTAGTGCCAACCAATTCCAGTGCCACCACCTCCGCAGAGTCATATAGTTGGGATTGGGAGAAGACAACTCACATTGGCCTCCCCCTCATCCACATTATCTACTCGAGCAGTTGGAGCTTCTAGTTCCACCCCAGTCTCATCTGGGCCACCTCCACTGCCACCTATTGCTTCTAGAGGAAGAGTGGTGCCCTTTCCTCATAAAAGGGGTAGATTGATTAGAGGCCAGGGAGTCGATGACTTGATTCCTATTATTTATCATTGTAATATCATACTATGTCAGTGTCCTATGTCTAGACTCTATACACTATCTAGATGCCTCATTAGTCATGATGATTCATCTCTTGAGAGACATTTATTTTGATCATTTGATGTGATTTTCTATCATTCCATTAGGAATGTGTTTCACTATTTTCAATTTATAGTTGATATGTGATCATGATCCCACCATTTGACATCTTATGCATCTTATATATTAGTTGTATTTTAATATCTATGTGGAAATGTGTTTATTAGATGTTGGTTGTTGCTTTAGATGTTAGAAAATTTGAAAAAGAATGTTTATTTTTGTATTTTTTCGATGCTTTACAACATTTTCCGATATTTTCGTCTTTGTTGCCGATAAGTTTCATGCCGGACCCTAACTCTGATATGAACTAGGATCCAAAGCTGTTGTTTTGTCCTTTTTACTTGCAGATGCACATGTGAAATTAGCTTCATCCTTCTTACCGAAAAATACTGAGGGCTCATCAACATTTGATTCGTCATAGTCATGGCAACTCACATACTCGTTTCTTTCTTCTTTCTCCCCAACTGGTAAGCAAGGCTCCAACAACTCGGGTTGTTCTAACAATGTTGTTAGATTCTTAAGATGTACCTGAAAAACTTTTAAAAATTCTGCCATGAGTTCTTGAGTTGTCTTCATCTTTCCTAAGCAACTGAATGCCAGTCTTGATACCAAGTTACCACTGCTGAAATTGAAAGGTATAGTGTTGGTCACTCAACGGAAACAATCTTAAAATGTCTTTTTCATTGTTTTCCTCTCAGGCTGGTAGAATGTACAACTCTGATACCACTGTAATATCCCCAGTTGTGTAAGGATTGATGTATACGTTGGCTGCTAGTCTATTTTCACTCAGGAATTTCGTCAAACACTGATGGCAATGGATCTGAGACTGATCTTTGGCTAACTGTCGATACAATCTGGTAGAGGATTTCCATCAAACACTTGCCCAACACTGTTCTATTATCGCTGTACTGTTCCCCACTTCTATCCGATTGGTTATGTATTAGGTTGGGGAAATGCTTTGGGGATATTTGTTTCACTTCACATGCAACATTTATTTTGGCAATAAAATGCACTCAGAAATCTATCTTATTTTATAATCAATATTACCAAGCCATTCACATACACATCAATACTTGACTGTCAATTTCTATCTTTTATAACAGCAATGTTATTTGGTCAAATAAATCAGATTTCAATGAAAGAACAGACCTGGGAGTGATGATTAATACAGCCACACGTTGAATACTAAATCTGGGCATATTGATGAATGTAGAAAACTGAGATAACTGTGAATACCAACCCAGTAGAGAATGATGCACTCAGCTGTAGATTTTGGGTGTGTTAATTGCTTGCTTTCTAATGTAAAATAGTACCATGAAGCCCACAATTTGGCTGAGCTATGGTGATGGCAGTTGATACAAATAATGAGTTAACACTCAGCACTAATTATCAGCTCTGTACAGTCTTCGGCTAGCTAAATTATCACTCAGATTTGATTCCCGAATCCCAACTAGTGATTTGACTCCCCAACAGGGATTTCGTCCTCAAGCTGCGAAGTGCGCCTTTCCTAGTTCATAAACTGGTCCCTTTCAAGAGTGCGTCACTCCAAATGCTGGCAGTCAAGAGCATGTGTGGTGTGCCTTCCTTCTTCACCAAATGAACAGTAATGCGAGTAGCAGTAATTCCCAGATCTGTATGCTCTTCAGCAATGGCTGCCAATATGGAGAAAGTCGACCCTGTTCTAGACTGTATAAGCAGAGCTCTGAAGATGAATGCAAACAAGCTCAACTTCCCTTAACTGGTGTGCCTTCTTCATGAAGATCACTGGAACTCATCCCAAAACCCCATAGATCTGAGAATAAATGATGTCCGAGTTCGGCAATGAAGCACAAGCAAGAGATTTTAGTGATCTCTCTCTGAGAATAGCTAGCATGCTAGGGTGGATGGTTTGAGCATTGGAACTATTTTTCTCTTTGATGGTTTCGTCCGAAGAGAAAGAAGCTCAAAAGCTCTCCAAAATCACTTTTCGAAAAATAACTTGTGAATATCCGAGAATGAGCTCTCATCTCTCTTTTATAGGCCCTCTATTCTTTTCTCCCATTCACTTAAATTATTTAAGTGACTTTCTAAGTTTATTCTTCATATTACTCATTAAATCACTTGTTAACCCCTTTTTAACTCCAGAAAGTGATTAATTTGTTTTTAAGGCATTTTTGGACTGCAGAAGTCACTTTCTCATCATCCCAACCATTATTGTTTTTCATCCTGGTTCCAACAAGCTATTACACTAAGGTGTCCCCTCAAATAATATGCTCCAAATAACACCTTTAGTGCAATTAATTAAATTATGCTCAATAATCCTCCCAATTTACGAGAATCGCTGAAAAGCAACGGAACCAAGAACAAACTGTGCGGAAATGATCATAATGATGAATAATGGTAAATGGACTAGGTTGGGCCCTGTAAAACTTCTCCAAACTCTCCGAGGTCATTGGTAACATAATTTCACTCCTCTAACCTGGTTAACACAAGCCCCGTAGGTCATCTCCAACCACAGTACAGGGGAATCCCGAAATTGGGGACATTATAGGAGGTCAAGGGTCAACCTATCAATATTTTAACCAAAGGATGCAGACCAAAGTATGAAGTGAAATGGATGATTGGTGAAAGGTCGTAATGTGGATCCAAAGAAGGGAGTAAAAATCCTTGCAATCCACCCAAAATTATCTAGGTTCAATGGTATATAAGTAAATCAAGAATCCTTGTCAACTTGAATGTGTGATACTACTAACTATACTCATTAGATAATCAATACATCAACTATGGCAATAGAAGCATTTAGTACTAGTGTTACCCGAAGTTTCCGGGACGGGGGGACTTGGGAGCAAGGAAACACACATTTGGGACGCATGGAGACCACCCCCACATTTTAGGGAAATTCGTGGGGGACGCCTTTAATATTATAAAATTATAATAAAATATCAAAAATAATAATTCATTTTATGTATAGCCATGATTGTGCAATGTAATTACTAAATAAATTGATTTATTTTCAAAGTAGTACCAAGTAGGGATAGTAAAAGTGAAAATAATGGGAAACACACCAAAAAAATTCTTAGGGGCATGGGTGGGGGAAACATTTTTGCCAAGAGTTCCCAAGTCCTCGGGACGCAAGAAACATGGGAAACGTGTCCTTGACCCTACGGGACATTTCCTTATTACATCATCATATAATACATGGCATGGCATAGCAGTAGAATCATGAGATATATTTGATCATCACATGTTATCACATCACATCAAGGAGGAGGCCCTAGAGTAGCAAATATGGGCTCCAATACTTTGGAACGCATCTTGCTTAAAAAGCAAAAATAAGTCTGAAAAATAGTATGCCTGTAGAATGTGGCATAACAATATTTAGGCCAGAAGGTGTCATGACAGAAAGATCAAGTGATTAAGTCAAACATGATGCTGTTGAAACTAGTCAAAATTAACAAATATGAGAAGGCAAACAACAGGTGTATTATGCATTATCTACTAAAAAATTTATAAAAAGATGTCCCTCAAGGAGGGTGAAGATGAAGTGGTAATGGAAAAGATGCTTACAGAGAGTGAAGATGAAGTGCTAAAATGAGATTGTGCATTGTCAAAAAGGAAAACACAAAATTTTGATATGTTGGACCACTAAGATGTGGAGGAGGTGATTCCAGTAAACATGCCAAGTTCTATGTCAATGGTGGAAAGGTTGATTGTTCAGCCAACATTGGCTCTCATCTAGTTGTTGTGTCAGTGGCTAGACAAAAGGATGGTGATGTAAAGTGTACTTCATCAACCTTGTCAATTCACTTCTAGTGGCTGTTTTGCAGATCTCATCTTATAGACTAAAATATCTTGCTTGTCCAAAGCATTTGACTTTTTGTATTTTGAGCAAGCATGTAAAACGACCATTAGAACTTTGACGTATTAGGACTTAGATGAATAATAAGTAATAAAGTGATGTAATAATGGGGCATTTAAAAGTTAGGTATTTGGGAGTTTCATGATGTACTCCTATGTAATGAGACATTGCATCATCTAATGAATGAATGAATCCACTATTTCTTATTTTAATCTGTATTCGTGTCCATGCATGTGTGTGTAAAAACAACACAAATCCCTAGTTTCTAGTCTATTCAAATTTGCAAATCAAATTGTGTTATAAATTGGCATGGAGAAAATACAAAGAATACTTAAACCTGTGACTAGAAATGACCATCGAGCACAATTTTCGTCATTGCATAAGCACCATCTCTATCAATGATAAAGTCATTTCACTCATCACTCGTAACCATTCTAGTTGAAGCTCATCTTAACTTCAATGACATCTAAAGGTGAAGAAATAACTATGTAATCTAGTATTTGTTGAAAACCCTTGTTTAACAGCAAGCTGGTTTAATGAACAATTTCTATGAATTTCTTGAACAATTTAAACACACTGTAAACACTTAACAGGCTGTAAATAAACACATGCACATCACACAATTTGACACAGATATTTTTGGCAAAGTTGCCCTGGAAAAACCCCCACGGGGAAAACCAGTTTTGAGATGAGAGCTTTATTTCTTCAGTAAGTACAAGTCAGAAACTCAGAGATGAAGATCTAACTTATCTCCACCAGCAGAAGTTCTTTTCAGCATTAAATACACAAACTGTCCTTCAAACCCTAGCAGTAATTTTCCTCGATTTCCGTGCCAAATCAGACACCGGCCGTACAGCTGACAGGCCGTACAGATCTCGGGACACGTGCCAGAATTTAATGCAGACGTACAGTAATTAATGCAGCAGTAAATTACCTCGAAATTCGTGCCGAATTTACCCAGCCGTACACTGTCCGTACTCCTCGGGATTTGTGCCGAATTTAAT
>LPNX010333259.1:298910-383484 GCA_001517045.1 Pseudotsuga menziesii
CCCTAACAACCATTTTCCGGTTCTCATTGGAGCTCTCATACAGTCCAATCAATGAAGTCCACATCTCATGTGCTTTGTCTTTACCTGAAATGTGAGGGATGATGTGATCTTTCACTGCATCTAGAATAATCCTTCTAGCTTTGCAGTCCTTCTTGTTGAAGGCAGCTAGAACAGTAGCATCTGTAGGAATGACTATGGGGTATGTAGTGGTGTTCCTCACCACATCTGGCCATAGCTCATGCTCCTCCAATAACAACAAAATCCTAGCCTTCCATGGAACAAAATTACCTGTCCCATCCAACCTATCCTCCAACCTCAATCCGGTAGCCATACAAACAACAACTCAGCAAAAATAACACTGACAGAAGCAAGTACAAACAAAAATCTGAATGCTGCAAATTTTCTGTGTGTATGTAAATCTCAATATTTCAGCCCCCTTTGCTCTGATACCATGTTGAAAACCCTTGTTTAACAGCAAGCTGGTTTAATGAACAATTTCTATGAATTTCTTGAACAATTTAAACACACTGTAAACACTTAACAGGCTGTAAATAAACACATGCACATCACACAATTTGACACAGATATTTTTGGCAAAGTTGCCCTGGAAAAACCCCCACGGGGAAAACCAGTTTTGAGATGAGAGCTTTATTTCTTCAGTAAATGTACAAGTCAGAAACTCAGAGATGAAGATCTAACTTATCTCCACCAGCAGAAGTTCTTTTCAACATTAAATACACAAACTGTCCTTCAAACGCTAGCAGTAATTTTCCTCGATTTCCGTGCCAAATCAGACACCGGCCGTACAGCTGACAGGCCGTACAGATCTCGGGACACGTGCCAGAATTTAATGCAGCCGTACAGTAATTAATGCAGCAGTAAATTACCTCGAAATTCGTGCCGAATTTACCCAGCCGTACACTGTCCGTACTCCTCGGGATTTGTGCCGAATTTAATGCTCCGTACAGATCCGTACACCTCGGGATCCGTGCTGTCCTAGCCGTACTTCCTCCTCGAAGTTTGTGCCAATTCTGCAGCCGTACTGAGCAATCAATGCAGCCGTACTCCTGTCATAAATGCAGGCCGTACACCTTGGGAACTGTGCAAGCTAAAAGCTGGAATCTCCTCCTTCAAACCCTAACCTGGAATTTGACCTCCTTGGGAAAATCGACCTCCTTGAGCTCTCCTCTTCTCCTTCATCTGTAAAATGAAAAGTCAACTCACTTTTGCCTCCCTCACTCCTTTTTATAATTTCACAATGAGAGTGAAATTCACATTTATTTATTTCTCATAAATAAATTCACTCACTTACTCACTTTATTAAAAGGTGACTTTAGTCATAAAGTCACATTTAAGTGACTTTAATGTGAGGGTCACATTTTCCCTCTTAAGTGACTCAGGCAAAATGAAGTCACTTAGGGAACTCCTGACTAGGTACAAAAATCAACAGTATTTGCAGTCTTGAGTAGCCATGACTTAGAGTAAGGGCCATACATGAAGTGGAGCTTTGTATGCTCAGTGGCAAATTGAATACGGTTCTACCTCTCCTGTCCAAGTCATTGATCCATCCACGCTTTGCATGCTCAACAATATTGGGAGCTTTTATTCCTCTTCCAATCCCACTTCAGATCTGTCCTGTAAGTGGATCGGTTTAGGGAGGTACACTTCTGGACCTTCGATGATGCTCCCTGCCCCTGTTTGGTCTACCCCTACACCTATCCACTCCTTACATCCTAAAAATATGATGCTTTTGTCCTTTTGTACATCCTTCCAAGGATGCCTTCACTCATGCTAATTTAATGTCTTTCTACTTCTATTTAAAAAAGTAGTTGACAAATCTCTTAGCATGGTGGGCACTCACGAAATAGATATTATACTTCCCCATATGTACATAATCATAAAATATTTTCCATCCTTGACTAGTTGGTATTGGTTTGTTTTTTTATAAAGATGGCATCCCTCATATATTTAGGGATTGTTGTCACATACATAGTAGCTGGGATACCATTGTTCATGAGCAATCCTAAGCACAATTTTGAGCCAGTGCTTTACTTTGAGATCAATATATGATGAGCTTCCAATTGATGATCACTCTTGTTCAGAGGACCAGATCTTTATATGATTAGTTTCATGCCATGACTGAGCCTCACGACCCTAGATTTGATGACTGAGTTAGCCATTCTTCATGTTTCAGAGAAGAGACATTGACAATGCCCATGATGTATAACAACAATGTCTAGTGCCTTCAGAATGTTCAGATCAGATGCAGGTATATGACCCAGATGATATATGGATATGTACATGTGGATTTTAGTTTTGCTTTGTTGTCTATTTTTGTAGCTAGACTTGGTTGATAGTGGTTGTATGCTGGCGATATCTTATTGGTTTTTGTTGAGGTCTAAAGTGTTGAAATTTAAGGGTTAGCGGTGTTTTAACACAGGTAATAGACTTAAATACATGAACATATAAATTAAGATTCAGAATAGTGCCGCTTAATAAAATTTAAACTGTAATAAAACAAAAAAAATAATTTTCATCTCTTTCAACGTAACACTCTATTAGTCACCACGTTAACGTTGGTCCTCGAGAATCATCAAATGCCATGTACAGTAACAAAATAATGTACAGTAGATATCTACATAAAGGAATCATGACCAGTATTTGAATCAGCCTTATACTCAGATGCCTTAGGTTGATCTTGTCACCGAAGGGACAAGTCAATAGGTAAACAATTTTACGTACCTTAAGAGAGAGTGATATCCACTAAGTTGCACTTAGGGGACTTTTAAGTGAGCCACCAATGATCGGAACAAATCACTTGTTTTTACTCGGTGCTCGAAAGTTCTGTGGTTTCATCAGGGTCAGTTGTGGCCTCTTTTGGATGTTCACACCCTTTCGAGGGAATTGTAATAAATGACATAGAATGAGGTTCTTTTATGTAAAAGGCTTGGCCTTATTAGAATTGGTCATCAAGGTCATCATCCTTGAGTTTTTTTCCCTTGTTAATTATATGACGTTTTTTTAAGCGACATATAATTTTCAATATTTTCACTCAAAATCCTCCGAAGTCGGGATGGTGAGTTTGGTAACCTTTTCTCAGAAAGGTTATTAAAGCCTAGGGTTTATGTATTATACCCTGCTAGTCATATTTCTAGAGTTTCGTGAACATCCGATAAGTCCACCCGAGGATTTTTTAATTTTTAGTTTTTTAATAAAATCATATATAAGGTGTATTTTAATTGTAATATTTCAAAAGGTCATAAAATTGGGCCTATTCATCCAATTTGATCATGGGGATGCTCATTTTTGAACCCAAGGACCTAACTTAACCCCTAAACCCACTTTTGAGAGTCAAATTAGTAATTTTCAATTATTAATTTGGATTTTCTCGCGAAAATGACTTAGAGGGTCAAATAAATGGGAAAATTGGAGAAAATCCAATCCCTAAATCAAAGGCATCTTGTCTGGGACTTGTATATGAAGTGTCAAATTTGTTGAGGATATTGTCTGGGACATTTATCAGCATAGAGGAGCATCTCCAACCATCAAAAGAGGGGCTCTAAATCACTTCCTCAAAAGGGGGGCGAATTCACTTATGGAGGGTGGTTTTGCCATTTGGATGAAGTGGTTAGAGGAGATAAAGGCTTCCCAAACTAAGTGGGATACCTCAATATAGGTGGCAACCCGTCATTCCAACACTCGGGCCTTCCTCCCACCATTTTCTCAACCCCCAAAACACCTCACACTTGTCAAATTCTCCCCCTTGGGGTTTGAGCTTCTATTTTGCTATAAAAGCAGGGTTTTCCTCCTTTGTTGAGGATGGATGCAAGAAACCTCTGCTATTTTGTATTGTTTCTATTTGATGAATAAATTGCATACTTTGGAGGTCCATTCGGTGTTATGAGATGAATGCTTGCAAGTATTGAGGTGATATTGTTAAAACTCTGAATTGTTTCTTCCTTTTTGCTTAAAATTGCTATTAGATATAGCTTAGAAGGTCATCCTAAGCACATAGAGTAGGCATTTACTGCTGTAATTTTCTTACTGGTATTTTGATCTCAAGAGATAGGATAGTAGTTGTTCATACTCAGTGGTATTTGAACTCTCTCCCATTTCTTGTTTTTGAGTATACTAGATCTATCTCTTTTTATGTAGGGATTTCTCATAGATTTGTTTTGCAGGTTACTTTTTCAAAGGAGGATTTGAACTTAGTTGTATCTTCTTTTTATTTGATAATCTCTCAAGTTTCATCTTATTTCTACAGGGTCTCCAAAGTTTCCATAAGAAGATCAAGCAAGGTTTGAAGTTACTCTCCATCTTCTCAAAACATTTCTCTCTCCTTTGTCCAGTTACTTAGATTGAATATGCAAATTTGATAGATTTGATTTAAAAGTTTGATATTTTCAATCTATTCATTTAGCATATAAGATAATTTAGATTTAGAAATGCATAAAAAAGAATCTTTTTTTACTAAATCTAAAGTTGTCATTTCAGTGCTCTAAAAACTAGTAATTTTTTTCAATCTTTTGCAAGTATTGAATTTAGTTTTAGCTTTTATCTTTTATTTATTCATTCCATCACATTCTAATAATTTAAATTTAACTTTATGGTTTTTAGCAGGTCCAAAGAAAAAGAGAAGGAAATTCTGCTCAAAATTCGAGTTTTGGGTCTCCTGGGACACCAAAAAACCCCAGTGTTTCCCTCTTCTTCTTTCCCCTTCACTCCATAAAGTTGTATAAGTCTTTAGACCTGTTTTATAGGGTCTAAGACATATTTTAATTTTATTTTGCTGATATTGTAATCATAATTAATAAAGAAAGCACATGGGTTACACAACACCCACACTTCATCACCCCTGGGGGATTAGTAGTGTCTCTTTCGTCGTTTGATTTTTTCTAACAATCACACGCACACAATCCGCCTTCTTGCAAGGATGTATAGATTAGTTATTTCTTTTATTTTCCATGTTTAAATTTGTTTAAATAATTTGATTCCCTCGCTCGTTGTCGCGAAGTATGCTCTCTCCACCAACCAAAGGCTTCTTGTCGATTATTGGTGGATGATCAAAAAGTGACACATAGCTTGTGGATTATTTTAGACTTTAGTTTTTATTTTTGCTGCTCTTTGGGATAATCAAAAGTAGGGATGCGCACTTATCAATTATTCACATCTAAATAATTAACTCACAGTAATAAAATCAACAACCTTCGAAACATTGTGAAAATCCGGCACAAAACCTTTTGACATTATTGGTCAAATTTCTCAAAGGAAGCAAGAACCACTGAGTAGTGACCTCGAGATACAGTTAGGCTACACCCTTGTTGGTGTAGTGTTGGACACCATCTTAGAGACTCCGATTCAACCCACATTTTCGAGTGAGGAACCAATTTTGTTGTCTTTCCGAACATATTCTCAGTACTTCATGAGTATATCGAGAATCCCCTTTCCCTTAAATCAACTCATCTTTAATAATTAAAACTGACCAAGACACATTGCAAAACATTTCTGTTTCTGCAGCAAGTTTGATTCCATTTGGCACTAATCTGAGTAGACAACAATCTTATTTTCATTTGATTATCAGTTTTGTCAATGTTAATATTTATACACTCATGTTATATGCTGTTGAATGTTTTAACTATTTTGCATCAGTTTTGCGACAGAATTATTTACCAAAAACTCCTAAAAACAACTTAATTTGGTCATTAACAACTAAAATATAAAGATCCTTAGAGTTTCTTAGGGACCACCCCTCTTGGCTTCGTTAGGAGTTTGGCCTAAATGAAGCAGTCAAGATCAAGTGATAGTACTTGACTCGAGACTTGCCCCCAAGGACACACCTAGCAGCTTGAAGATTTTTGTTGCGCTTAATCCCCAGGGGTGTGAAAGGCGGCAACACTTTTTGGCGATGTTGCCGGGGATAAATCTTTTTATTTCTGGGTTACGACTTTCTTCTTTCTTTTTCGTTTTTACTTTGTTTGATGAATGATCAGAGGAGATCTTTGATTCTTTGTTTGGCGAGTCCACTAACCTTTTTTTTTTATACAAAGAAAAGCAAAAAAATAGAGAAAATTTTGTGAAAGATTTATGATTCATATTTTTCTTTTCACATGGCGACTCCATTGAAGGGATAAAACCCTTGTTTCTCACAAAAAATGTTGAGATTGATTGTGTAGATGAACTTATACAAACAGTAAAATTTTAAAAGCTCATTATTTTGACAGCTTCGTGGTTATATCAAATGCTTGCTATTGAGTAAGCAATATGGATGAGGAAAGAGCTCGGATTTCCAGTAAATATCCTTCCATTAACCTCTCAAACATCCCAGGATTCCCTAATTATCATAATGGTGAAGATATATTTGATCATCTACCTATACTTTGAAGAAATAAGCATATGAAGAGGTCTGACATGTCAGATCTTTCCTTAAAATTCTTGTTGACTTCAATGTTTTGTATGAAGATAATATGATTGAAATGCTTGTCAGTGCTCTAGGAGGAAATGCTTGTGAATGGTATCTCAATTGTCTTCCAAATAAAGGTATTACTTCCCTTTCAAGCTTCCTTAGAATATTCTTGAGGCAGTGGCATACAGGAGAGACTACAGTGGAAGTTTTAGACAAGTTCTTGGAAGGGTTCCTTTACGCTTCTTTTCCTGGATAGAGTATCATGAGGAAGACCCTAAATTACCTCGTCTCATCAGGATAGGAAATGATAGGTATTAGGTTCTACCTCCAAGAGATCACAATGTAGAAGAAATCCATGATGATTTCATTGAGTTTGTGCATGAAGAGCCATTAAGATAAAATATTATTGAAGACCCTCCTCATGTCACATCAATAGAGAATATTGATGATTGGGAATGCTTTCATGATTACTTCAATGATGATGATCACATTTGTACTCCAAATTTACCTCAGGATGAAACCATTACAATCTTATAATGAAACTTATGATGAAAGTTGTAATGTGCATGATGGCACTCCTACTTGTTCTCCATATAGTGATGATAGTCTGGAATGTTTACTTCCTTGTGACCTTTTTTCTGAAGAAGGTGAGTGTTATCACATATATAGTAGCCGGGCTACCATATTCTATTTTTCAGATTTCAGTACACTTTTTTAGCTAGTTCCCTTACATATGAGATGCTGAGATGAGCATCTATGATGGATCATTATTTGATGATGGACTATGGTACTTTCCCATGCCATGATTGAGTCTCAAGACACTCAGACTTGAGGACTGATGTAACCATTTGGCCATTTACAGAGCAGTTAGTATTGCCCAGAGCTGTAGCAACAGTTTCTTAGTGGACAGATATTTGGTTAGATTAGTGATTTACATGTATATGATTCAGCAGATATTATCTTGTGTTATGGTTATTATTGTTTTTATACTCATTCTTGTGACATGTCTTAGCATTTAGTGTCATGATCTGGCGATCATATAGATATGTGGACCTGGTTGTATTGATGATTATGTATGTATGTCCCTACTTAGACCTAGAATTTCTTGACTCATACTCATTCCCACCATACTTTGGCTTGCTAGTGTTGGTTTCATTATTCACTATCTCCATCCATCCATTACCTTCCAGCTATCTTTATATCTCGACCTACTACGTGACTTGTGGCATGGAGGAACTTTCCCCACTAGAGCCACTTTGTTGGACAAGCTTCCCTGTTTATTTGTGTCTCGGCTCTGATTTGCCTAGGTTGTGTTGGCTAAACCTGAAGCAAGTAGTGCTGTCATCAATACAATGTATTTGGAAATGAAATGAATATCTTATGAAAAGCCCATTCATGAAAAGAAGTGTTTCTAAACATACATGAATGCAAGGCAAGCCTAATGAAACTGGCTCTAAAAGTAATGAATATCTTGTAAAAGCCCATTTATGAAAAGTAGTGTTTTTAAACATACATGAATGCATGAAGCCTTAATAAATAACAAATCCGTGTAACAAATTGATCAAGGCTATGGAGAATTGAAGGCCCAAAAAGCAATGGTTCTTAAAAGTTATATCTAAAATATTGTTGGCCTTACTTGTATTTGATTTGGATTGTGAGCATTTGTCAAGGTGAATAAGCACCTCTGAACGTAACTTACCCATTTGTGAGACACTACCATCCCCTGTGTTATTGCTTGTCTGGCATATGCTAAAGTGAGTATCCCCTTTCCATATCCAAAGTGTCACAGTGTCAAGTTGGTAGTCACCCTTCAGCCTAGCCTTTTGATTTTTAGCCTTTACCCTTCACTAGCAAATTGATTACAACTATGAAGTGAGTATGGTCTTGAAAGTCCGGTCTGAGTTATAATTAATCAACGAAAATCTATGTATTTGGTTGGTAGATTTCCAGTGAAATGATTACTACTTGTTATAATTGTTATTTGAATGATTTGTAGAGCATGCCTTAGCCTCTAAACACTTACAACAGATTGATGATAGCCTGGTCATATTATTGGGTCATTTACAGATTATTATTTTATCTATCTGGGTATATTGGATATTGTAGATGATCATGCAGAGACCTATAGCGTGTATGAGTATTCACCTTAGATGGATTTGGGCTCCCCGAGTCCAATGAGACAACTTATTTTCAGTCCTGGGCAGTTACAGTGATGGTTTGTCTCAGTATACCATTTTGATGCAGTTTTGCCATGTTGGGTTGCATGTGAGAGCAGAAAGGTGATTTGATTGGTTCACCTAGGGCGTTGTATGAGGAGGGGGTGGTCTAGCCACTTGTTTTTACCATTTTACCCCTCGTAGAGAGCCTGGTGGGCTTAGTTTGACAACAAAGGCACTCCAGGAGGTAGTTTGGGGAGTGTCACGTTTCTCGAGGCAAATTAAAAATGACAAAAATGGCTACTGAAGAATTCGATTTGGGCTACTGAGGCAAGGAAATGGCGTGGGATGAGTTTTGATGATGAGTGTGATGTCTTCCACTCCAGCAGTTTCAGCACTTGGATGGACCCACATCCATCTATCCGACATATTTTATGATTTTCTGGAGTTGTTGGAGACTCACGATGTCCTCATAGAGGCACTATTTTGCATTTAAATTTTTATTTTATTCATATTGTGCCATGGGGACACACTAGGGGTGTTAATTAATATCCCCTGGACCCACTATGACCTTTATTCATTTTTATTTAGTGGGATCCCGTCTCCAAGGGTGATTTGCTCCATTGATATATTATATTATTGTATTGATCCATGTAATTTATGTTGAGCTCATCTCAACTGTTGATTAGATCGTTTTGATCTTTTAATCTTAGCCATCCATTTGAAAAGTGGTTAGGATTTTGTTATCTCTCATTTCTATTTAAAGGAGAGAGCTTCTCATTGTAAAGGGCAGCTTTGGCTCTTGGAATCTTGATAATAGAAAACTATTTTGTGGAAATTCTTGGGTCTCCTTTGCATCTGATGTTTTTCGATGGTGATTGGAAAGTCTATTGCTTCCTACCATTTGGGTATTTGTGGTGAGATCTATATTTTTCGTGGAAATTTTGTCTTGTCTACAGGAGGGCGACTTCACTTGGGCGTTTTTGCAGGGGTTCCTCAACTTGCTTGCTTGGCTTTGCTTGTATCAGGAGGTTATCATTAGTATCATTGTGATCTATGATTTTAACTTGTTATTTTTCTGTAACATTTGTCCATGTCTCTTAATTCATCAAATCTGATATTGTTGACATTTGTTGTGCAGGAGAGAGGGCGCATTGGCTTCCTTGAGCAAATCGATTTTTATACAGGGTTCATCCAAATCGTCTCAAATTGATCGGGACATCATAGATCATCATCATCAAGGCATCTACAATGTTATCCTGGTAAGATCCACAAGTTAGTTCTTCTCTTCTTGATCTCAATCCATTGGCACCTTTTATTTTATTGCCCAAACCCTAAATACAAAAAATCAAAAAATATTATAAATCAAACCGCTTGATCTTTTGGCAAACCATTTTTGGGTTTTGTAGATCGGGTAAAACCCTAAGTGGGTCTTCCTAGACGTTTTGCTTAGGTGATTCCATTGGGCCCAAATCCCAAGGCACTGCTCTCTAAACCTTAGCGCTACCCTCCAATTGACCAATTTCTCTTGCGTTTTGACCTTATCCCTGAGGCTTGAGTACTTTGACACTGTCATACCTTTCGTCAAGTCTATCCTATGGTGCTAGATAGCCCCAATCTTGTTCTAAATCTCCCTGCTTTGGACACGGTTCCCAAGGTAGTGAATATTGCTATCATTTGCTAGTACCTTGATTATGGATCTCGTAAAAGATTCATAAGTCACTTGCATTTCAACCTTGGATCACATTTCAAGTTACATAAACCTCCTGATCCATACCATAACTCACCTTATGACTTCATCCATAGATCAAGGGTTCACTTCACCTTACACCTTACGTACTTCAACTCCCATTGATTTGATCTGGTGGTTTGGTCTGATCTCTCCTGTTGGGAGTAGATTTGGGTCTCCCCCATTGTTGTCTTGGGCTAAGATAACATCAAGTGAAGATTGTCTCGATTGGCGTGACAACCATCCATTTGGGAATCGAGGCTGTATTGGTTCCACCTCTTTAGTTGCCCGTCCCTCTACTATCCATCTTGGATCCACCTTATAGGGGCAACTACAAGTCTGGTGACAACAGTGAGTATGAAGATGAGGACAAGTATAGCCTGGATCATGATACAAGTGACGAAGACTCCTTTATGTCTGACAAAAATGTTGATGAGGATTCCTGGACATTCATTGAAAATCCAATCTATGACATGTCTTAGGAGGAAATAATGAACCAAAAACTTTTGATGGTTTTGTTGATAATCCCGTTTATGACATATCTACTGGAGGGAGTTTTGAGTCTCTTGATGGTTTTATTGAAGATCCTATCTATGAGGTTTTTGAAGAAGAGAGAATGGATCTTGTGGCCTTGGGAAATTTTTATATGGAAGAGGAGCATGCACCTAATCCATATGATCAATCTGAGCCATATATTAGTGTCAATAATGAAGACAAAGAAAAGAAATACATACAAGAACTTGATACTAGTGATGATGAATCTATCACATCTGACATACATGGGGAGGATAACTATTGGACTATTTTTGAAAATCCCATCTATGATATGTCCAACGAGGAGAGTGTCTACTCTGAGACTTATGAAAGTTGTAAAGAAGAGCAGTCAAAGTTTTTATATGATCAGTCAGAGTTGTATTTGAGTATTTGTAATGAGGACTTGGAGAAAGCAATGCAGTGAGGAATCAGATGGGGTGCAAGTTACTCCTATCCAATCTTGGATAGAGGAATCCTGCAAAAGGACTTTCCAATTTGGGAAGCAAATCGATGACCTCTATGATTATAATCTCTCGTCCAACTCTCCCATTTTGAAGTTTCATGCAGGTTTGCATTTCTTGAATAATGTTTCCTTGCTTTGGCTGGTAACCGAAAATAAGGAAAAGACCTTTAAATTTGATCAAATTCTTAGGTGGTTACATTGGATATTTGATTTTACTTGAAACCTTATTTTGTCATGCTTAAAGTAGGAAAATAAGCTCCTTAAAGTGAGCATTTACTTTCTGCATTTATTTTATGTACTTAGGAATAAAACTCTCTTTCATCAATTAGTTTTTTGTTCTTTTCAATAAAACAACTTTTGGATCATTGGTTATTTTCATAAAGCTTGTGCTACTAAGGTTTTCTTATCAAGTTTAGATTTTTTTACAAGTTATATAATCCAAAGATTCCGGTGTTCTCGTATCCTCTCCTTGCTTGAAGACCAAATCGAGCACACGTCCCATAGTTGGAGCCAGATGTTATCCACTAAGTTGCACTTAGGGGACGTTTCAAGTGAGCCACCAACAATCGGAACAAATCACTTAATTTTACTCCGTGTTCGGAAGTTTTGTGGTTTCATCAAGGCCAGTTGTGGCCTCTTTGGATGTTCACACCCTTTCGAGAGAATTGTAATAAATGACAAAGCATGAGGTTCTTTTATGTAAAAGGCTTGGCCTTCTTAGAATTGGTCAGCAAGGTCATCATCCTTGAGTGTTTCTTCCCTTGTTAATTATATGGTTTTTTTTAAGCGACATATAATTGTCCAGTTTTTCACTCAAAATCCTCCAAAGTCGGGATGGTGAGTTTGGTAACTTTTTCTCATAAAGGTTATTAAAGCCTAGGGTCTATGTATTATACCATGCTAGTCATGTGTCTAGAGTTTTGTGAACATCCGATAAGACCACCCTAGGATTTTTTAATTTTTAGTTTTTTAATAAAATCATCAAAAAGGTGTTTTTTAATTGTAATATTTCAAAAGGTCATATAATTGTGCCTATGGATCCAATTTGGTCATGGGGATGCTCATTTTTAGACCCAAGGACCTAACTTAACCCCTAAACCCACTTTTGAGAGTCAAGTTAGTAATTTTCAATTATTAATTTGGATTTTCTCTCCAAAATGACTAAGAGGGTCAAATAAATGGGAAAATTGGAGAAAATCCAATCCCTAAATCAAAGGCATCTTGTCTGGGACTTGTCTATGAGCTGTCAAAGTTGTTGAGGATATTGTTTGGGATATTTATGAGCATCGAGGAGCATCTCCAACCATCAAAGGAGGGGCTCTAAATCACTTCCACAAAAGGGGGGCGAATTCACTCATGGAGGGTGGTTTTGCCACTTGGATGAAGTGGTTAGAGAAGATAAAGGCTTGCCAAACCAAGTGGGATACCTCAATATAGGTGGCATCCCTTCATTCCAACACTCAGGCCTTCCTCCCACCATTTTCTCAACCCCCAAAACACCTGACAATTGTCAAATTTGCCCCCTTGGGGTTTGAGCTTCTATTTTGCTATAAAAGCAGGGTTTTCCTCCTTTGTTGAGGATGGATGCAAGAAACCTCTGCTATTTTGTATTGTTTCTATTTGATGAATAAATTGCATACTTTGGAGGTCCTTTCGGTGTTATGAGATGAATGCTTGCAAGTATTGAGGTGATATTGTTAAAATTCTGAATTGTTTCTTTTTTTTTGCTTAAAATTGCTATTAGATCTAGCTTAGAGGGTCATCCTAAGGCACATAGAGTAGGAATTTACCACTGTAATTTGCTTACTGGTATTTTGATCTCAAGAGATAGGACAGTTGTTGTTCATACTCAGTTGTATTTCAACTCTCTCTCTCATTTCTTGTTTTTGAGTACACTAGATCTAACTCTTTTTATGCAGGGATTTCTCATAGAATTGTTTTGCAGGTTACTTTTTCAAAGGAGGATTTGAACTCAACTGCATCTTCCTCTTCTTTGATAATCTCTCAAGTTTCATCTTATTTCTACAGGGTCTCCAAAGTTTCCATAAGAAGATCAAACAAGGCTTGAAGTTGCTCTCCATCTTCTCAAAACATTTCTCTTTCCTTTGTCCGGTTACTTAGATTGAATATGCAAATTTGATTGATCTGATTTAAAAGTATGATATTTTGAATCTACTCATTTGGCATATCAAATAATTTAGATTTAGAAATGCATAAAAAAGAATCATCTTTTACTAAATCTAAAGTTGTCATTTCGGTGTTCTAAAAACTAGTAAATTTTTTCAATCTTTTGCAAGTACTGGATTTAGTTTTAGTTTTTATCTTTTATTTATTCATTCCATCACATTCTAATAATTTAACTTTCTGGTTTTTAGCAGGTCCAAAGAAAAAGAGGAGGAAGCTCTGCTCAAAATTCAAGAGTTGGGTCTCTCAAGACACCAAAAAACCCCAATTTTTCCCTCTTCTTCTTTCCCCTTCACTCCATAAAGTTGTATAAGTCTTTAGACCTATTTTATAGGGTCTAAGGCATATTTTAATTTTATTTTGATGATATTGTAATCATAATTAATAAAGAAAGCAAGTGGGCTACACAAAACCCACACTTCATCCCCCCTTGGGGGATTGGTAGTGTCTCTTTCGTCGTTTGATTTTTTCTAACAATCACACGCACACAATCTGCCTTCTTGAAAGGCTGTATAGATTAGTTATTTATTTTATTTTCCATGTTTAAATTTGTTGAAATAATTTGGTTTCCTCGCTCGGTTCCATGAAGTATGCTCTCTCCACTAACCAAAGTCTTCTTGTCGATTATTGGTGGATTATCAGAAAGTGACACATAGCTTGTGGATTCTTTTAGACTTTTAGACTTTAGTTTTTATTTTTGCTGTCGCAATATTTTTGCTTCAATACAATTGGAACAAACATTTTTCCATTCCGGTGTATGCTCTTTTCCATCGCAAGTTTGCCCTGAGCTTTGGGATAATCAAAAGCAGGGATGCGCACTGATCAATTATTCACATCTAAATAATTAACTCACGATAATAAAATCAACAACCTTCGAAACATTTTGAAAATCCGGCACAAAACCTTTTGACATTATTGGGCAAATTTCTCAAAGGAAGCGGGTACCACTGAGTAGTGACCTCGAGATATAGTTAGGCTACACCCTTGTTGGTGTAGTGTTGAACACCATCTCAGAGATTCCGATTCAACCCACATTTTCGAGTGAGGAACTAATTTTGTCGTCTTTTCGGACATATTCTCAATACTTCATAAGTATATAGAGAATTCCCTTTCCCTTAAATCAACTCATCTTTAATAATTAAAACTGACCAAGACACATTGCAAAACATTTCCATTTCAGTAGCAATTTTGACTCCATTTGGCACTGATCTGAGCACACAACAATCTTATTTTCATTTGATTATCAGTTTTGTCAATGTTAATCTTTATACACTCATGTTATATGTTGTTAAATGTTTAAACTATTTTGCATCAGTCTTGCGACAAAATTATTTACCAAAAACTCCTAAAAACAACTTAATTTCGTCATTAACAACTAAAATAGAAATATCCTTAGTTGAACTCTTTCTTAGGAACCACCCCCCTTGGCTTCGTTAGTAGTTTGGCCTAAACGGAGGAGTCAAGATCAAGTGACAGTACTTGACTCGAGACTTGCCCCGAAGGACACACCTAGCAACTTGACGATTTCTGTTGCGCTTAACCCTCAGGTGTGTGAAAGGCGACAACAGGGAGTCTAAGGTGTAAAGTAGAAGCATACTAACCCAGACTTCTTAGTCAACAAGCACAATCATACAATCATGCTGACAAATGACATACAACCATGCTGGGTAAGAATGTAGTCACATAGTGCAGGGACACACAACCATACTTTGGACATAATGCTGAGAAACCCACAGTCCATATCAGACTCACGGTCATGCTGTAGAAGACCCATAATCCACACAATAAAACAAACTTCCAGTCATAAAACAGACTCATGGTTGTAGAGGGTCACACTGGTGTAGAGACTACCAAGCTAGGGTTGACACCACAGTTCATGCTACAAATGAATATGTGGATCATGTTACAAGTGAATATGTGGAGTAGAGTCACGCGAAGGTGTGGAGCAGAATCACGTGGAGGTGTTGAGTAGATTCACGCAGGGCAGTGAAGGGGTCACGACAAGTAGATGGAGCACCCAGCGGGAAAAACAATCACACGTTGTTCAGTTATGCTGAGGAAGAGCAACAGTGCAGTAGTCGCGTGGGTGGTCAGGGGTTAACTCGATAGAGAAGCCATAGATAGGCTGAGCAGAGGCCACGATCCAATCATGTGCGAAGATGAGCCACGAGATAGGGCCAGGGGTAAACTGGGTAGGGAGAGTCAGACCATCGCGATCACTCAGAGAGGGAACCCGGGGACGCTGGGGTGTTCACGGGACGACAACAGAGAAGCTCACGCAAGGAGGGAAACCGATCACGCGCAGGGTAGGACAGGCTGAGCGGGCAGAACAATCGGGTCAAGCTCAGTGAAGACCCCGAATGGTTGAGTCATGCTCAGAGCAGACCTTGCAGGTAGAACAATTGGGCTAAGCTCATGGTCGCGTTAGGTAAGATATAGTGGGAGGTTGTGCTTAAGAGAGCCATCACACTGAGCACGTGGAGCATAGGTGAGCCAACAGAGAAAACACTTGAGGTAGCCCAACAGAGAGTCCACGAGAATTAGATCCTTGTATTTTATGATCACATTAAACCTTAATTTATAGTCAAAGGTCTTAAGGGTCTCAATAAAATTGTCTAACGAAAAATCAAGACAATGGTCCAAAAAGATGGTCCGAAGATTTTAGTAATAAAACCATATTAATAATAAAATCATATTAATAATAAAAAAAACAAGAAGTAAAAATAACTTAGGATAGAATAAAAAAGGTCCATTAAAGGTCCAAAGACCAAAAACAATAAAGTGAATAAAATGGTCCAAAGGTTATATAACCATAGGTTAAAGGTTATATAACCATATAAGTAAATGATAACCATAAGGTTAAATGGTCAAAGGTTTTATAAATAAGACCATAAAGTAAAGTGTACCAAAAATAAAAACCATAAGGCAAGGGTACACACACAATAAGAGCGCTAGGATCAAGTAGGATAAGGGACCATGAGTCAACAAAGAGGGACACAATAAGACCAACCCACAAACCCACAAAATCAAGGTGAACCATATAAGGTGGACAAACAACTTCTTTAGGACCAACAAGACTAGTAATCTTTTCTCTCTCTTAAGGTACATTGTTTTATATATTTTTGTCATCAATGTATAAAGGGAAGATTCAAACGGATGGTACGATCCTTTTGTCCCTAACACTACTCCTAAGGGTTAGGTGCTAGTGACATCATCAAGGGGTGGCTAGTCCCTTGAGAAGCAACCTAGCATTAACAGATTAGGAGAGGTGACACCACCTATCATTATCTTCCATTCTTAAAGAATGGATTTAAGCTCTTGGCTGAGTTTTAGTCTCACACTAAATCATGTTGATCAACCCCTGGACTCTGACCGGGTCCTCCATTCTCTCGGAGAATGGTTCCTAGTACTACGCTGAGCGTCAGTCTCACACTGAAAGTTGATCAACTACTTGAAGGACCTACTTGGAGATCGTGTCCCTGGTCCCAGACCAGAATATATCTCTACCTCTACCTGCAGGCTCTACTTGGACATTGCGTTTGTGGTCCCAGACCAAAATACCCTAGAGGCATATAGGGGCCTTAGCCATATGCTAGGGGCTTAGCCATGGCATCAACCTGCATGGTCCCAGACCAAAAACCCCATGAGACTATTGGGGGCCCTAGGGTACCTTCTAGGGTCTTACTTTGCCCTAGTTAACTAACTAGGGTATCATCCTCTTTGAGAATGGGTCTTGCAGCTGCACTAAGTTTAACATGAAGTGTAAGTAATCTAGTTGCTATGTTCAAGAGATTCTTTTGTATTCTCATTGGTCATGCCCTACTCTTAGCATGGATTTGGTCATTTTTCCTTTAGGGACACAACTTGCTAGTCTTGGCACCATTTTCATTGTCTTCATCCATCTGCTGTCTCCCATATTTTGTTTAACCTTGACTTGTATCTTGATCGGTGAGATCTAAGATTTCCCCCACCTTCACCTCTATGTTGGAATAGGTTTCCATGTTTAAAATGTGTCTCGGTGTTGGTTTCTGTGATTCTCATCACAAAGATTGTCTTCCTCTAGGTCTTGAACACAAGTTGTCCTACACAAAAGTATCTCTAGACATTAAGGCATCAGAACTTAAATCCTATATCTAAATGGATGCATAGTGAGAAAAAACAATGTTGTTGAACACTAACACAAATAAAGTGTAAAAGTCGGCCAGTTGCCAAAAGACGAGCACTCATCCTTTGTATGATGTGAGATCATTTTCCCCCAAAGGGCAACAGGGTGGTCACTCCATCCCACCTATGGACGATGGTGGGAAATGGATGTCATACCAAGTCATTATCCGAAGTTTGCCAGGTTATTTAGGGCACCTTCTCTTCGAGGATGGCTAGTTAATTAAATGTTAAAATATAAATGTTAAATCTTAAAGTGTGCAAAGCTGACTGTAAATCAAATGCAAATAAAGGTTGCGCTTCTAGAGTCTAGATGAAACATTCTCATTATTTCACCCATTTGTGAGACACTACCATTCCCTAGTGTTCACCTGTTCCCGCTTATGTGTTGTGTGGATACCCTTTTCCTTCAGCCTAGATGTTCACAGTGTTGAGTGTCAAGTCATTCCCGTGGCCTTATATTGCTTTATTCACCTTCACCCTTGACTATCAAAATGGTCATGTCTATAAATGAGTATACACTTGAGGTTCTTGTTTATAGCAATTGATTATTTTAACTTGGATCTATTATTTATATGTATTGTGCTTATAATCGCCAATCGAAGCCACTTGTACTTTAGTCTTACTGCTAACAACTAAGCATGCTTTATCTATCTTCTACCTTGCAGTGTCAGAGATTCTCATTTGGGTCATTGTTTGGACCATTTTTTACCTTGTCAACCCAGTTTGACCAAGTCAACAGCAGGGTCTGGGATGAGTTTTGGCCTCTGATGGTGGATGATGATTATTTATGGTGTATCAGTGTCCATTAGACATATTCATGCTTTAGATGATGATTTATCATGGTGGCTTGTGTTATTATTGTGGTTATCTGCATTTACAAGCTTTATTATTATTATTATTCTGACATGGATGGGGCTTTTGATGTATGAGTACTCATTCCTAGTGGATTTGGATTTTTAAGTCCATTGGTGCACTCTGTTTTCAGTTTCAGGCACTTATACTTGATGTATAGATTATTTTTCAGATGCAATAAATTGAAATAAAATGCTTTTCAGTGGATGTTTGTTTCTCCTAGGGCACCACAGGGGCACATAGTGTGTATCTAGTCGATATTACCATATTGCGATGGTGCTAGTTCCATTTTTACATTCATTTGATTCCTAGGTTCAGTCAAGACTCTATAGTGAGATATGAGCATTTTTATTTTTCGAGGCAACATTTTGACATATTAAAATAATGAAAATGGCTAACAAGGAAATCAATTTGGGTAAATGAGGCAAGGAAATGGCATGAAATTAATCTGAGGCACATTATTGATGTGATCTTCACCTTCTGACATTGGTTATACTCTTTATATGGTCCACACATCCTAGAATTCATCATTTTGGGCATTTTGATATGCTTTGAGGGGCCACGATTTGGTAATCGGGTAACATCTTGATGATATATTGATATTTTATGTGATGATGTGCCATGAGGTCATGCTAGTGAAGGATATGTTTATCTCCTAGCCCCACCATGTGTTTTTATCTTGATCCTAGTCACTTGTCATGTGGTGCGTCCCCCTTGGGCGTTTTAGTGGGTGTGCCCCCTCTTATTTTTGAGTTGATCCATGTGATGTATGTCTGGCTAATCTTAGCCGTTGATTAGAGTGTTGTTATCTTATGATCTTAGCTCTTGATCTTTGGATCTAGGTTTTATGTACTAGAGAGATCTATATATTGAGATGCTTTCATTGTAAAAGGACTTTTGGCTCTTGGATTCCAGTGGTAATAAAATATTTTTGTGAAAATTCTTGGAATCTTTGTCAAATGTCTTGCATGAAGATTGGAAAGTCTTTTTCTCTCTAGCATTCTTGCGGATCTTGCTTTGCTAAACCATTTTTGCAGGTGGCCATACCATTGATGGAGGTAGAGATTTGATGGGGGCGCTATTGTGATTGAGCTCCATATATCTTCCTCAAATCATTTTGGGTTCACGGAGTATCTTTCTTGTATCTTTTGATCATCTCGATGCTTGTTGATTCCTTATCCATTGATTCTCTCTTTATTTTTGCAAATCGATTCTTACTTTGGTTGATCTCTTTTGTAGGAGGAGGGTGTCTTGGTCTCTTGGAGGGAAAATTGATTTCGTTGGGTAAGGCATGGAAAACACTCGTAATTGATCAGAAAGGGAAGATCATTGTCATACAAGGCTAGAAGCAAGTATTTTTAGGTACATTTGCATGTATTTTATGTTTCTAGGGTTTAGTCCAATTGTCACCACAAAACCCTTTATATTCAAACCCTCATTTTCTAGATCTAATAGATTGGGCACTTATTTGATCGTGGCCTTAAAAACCCACTTAGGAATAAATATAAAAACACTAGATCTAAAGTTTCAACTTAATCTGATTCCATTTACCCTTGGATCTAACACTTGTCATCTTTAAGTGGGACGCCCTCCTTGGGATTTTGGCCATTTATTCAGATCTATTAGTTGGGTATGCTTGAACCCACCTAAAATCCACAGATCTATCCATCAAGCACCTAGATCTAGAAATTAAACATCTCGATCTACTCTTTTGGGTCCACTTTGTCCTTATTTGCATAAGCCCTAGGTGGATCTGACTTGGGTATTCCTTGTTTGTACTAGATCTATCTAGATCTACTACATTAATCATCTTGTGGTATATTTCACTTCAAGTTGGGTAATTTTCTCTTGCCTAAAGCCTCTCCAACTTGGCCCCAATCTTACCTACCACAGTTATCTTTCTAGATCTAGATCCATTTACTCATATTTTATCCCCTGTATCCATCCTATATCCCCTAGATCACTTTGAGTAGGTTCTCTAGCCCTTATAAGCGAGTAAGGTCTCTCGTTTGGTCATTTTTCGGATTGATCTAATGTGACAAGGGCCCGTCCAATGTGACAACTACTCTTTCTTAGTAGTGGATGAGGTCCTTGCGGTGTCACTTGGTAGCTACCTCACCTCTACCGTCCCAGATAAGATATCTTTAGTGGGTAGCTACACTTTGAGTGATAACAGGGACTACCACACATTATTCCATGGTTATCAAGAGGCACTAACTTGACTTCTACTATTATAAAATTTGCAGTAACAAAAAATCTAAGCTGACAATGCATGATAACTTTTAACTCTACCCCCTTATTCATCCGTACCAATGCTTGGTAACTTTTAACTCTACCTCATTCATCCATCCCAAAGGGTATGGATGAAGATGACCATGCACCTCTAAGCCAAGCTTACATATCAGATCCCTTTGCAATGAGGTTAGTCTACAAACTAGAATCTAACAGAGCATCCACCATGTTCTTCTTGATCTAAATCTTGATATGGAACAACTTTTCCATCTCCTTCTCCTCATTATGATTGAGGGTATTCAGGTTCATCTCCTTCTGCATTGTTGTGGTGACTTTCTGGTTCTTAAGATTTACCTCCAGATGCTATGTCCAACTTTTCTCTTTAGTGTAACCATGAATGATGCAATTGCCACAATGATTGTTTATCATTGCTCACATGTTAGATAGTGGCAATCTTCTTAATTTCCCCCTTCTCCCTTTCCCTTTCTTCATTTTTTCCTTCTCGAAAGTGCCTTGCTAGTCAAGTTGATTCAAACCACTTGGGTGTTCCTTGGTCCTGTCAGAGTCGATATGTTGGGCTTGCACACAAGCCTCATCTATAGTCTTGGGATTGAATAGAATACCTTGCGTCCTTGTGTGATTTTGAAGGTTACTTGGGTGCTTGATATCCATATATAGGTTCTTAGGAGAGATCTACAACTAAATGGCTTGCTTTTGGAACATTATAGTCTACTCTTGTACAATTTGTGCTTCCCTTGATTAGTAGTGGTGCCACTGAATTGTCTAGTCCTCTTCATATCCCATAGGATAAAATTGGTACTTGAGAAGGTTTTTGAATATGTAGCACTTAGTTATCAAGGTTCTCCCTCTGGCCTAAGAGTCTCAATGTAGCTTTCCCATCAAGTTTGTGCATGACCTTCTAGCTTAAGTTGGTGAAAGCTATTTTTTCTCCTCTTGTACATTATGCACACTAAAATAGACTTCTAAATGCCACAACCAATGATTTAACTTAATCATGTTTTCCTCACCTTCATAAGGGTCGATATCGACCTTTGCTAGAGTTCCCTTATTCAAGCTTCCATGCTTCCTTCTCTTTCCTCTACTCCTCTCAATCCTCTAGTTTCTCATGAGAATTGAGATGCATCGGAAAGAGGTTGATCTTGTTCTCATGAGTGACCATTAGTAAGGCCATACTCCTGGAAATGTCAGAAGCTTCCAACCTTGAAAATATTAACTTGCCTTTGTTGTTATTACTAATTTGCCTTCGTGTCAACATATGTTTCCTTGTGCTCCTTAGGCATATTTGAGGCTTGCAGTTGTTTCTTTTAACTTTTGTGCCAATGTTTGGATTGACAAGGTGTAACGCTCCTTCAGATTTAGACTTCTGAAGCTAGGTAATATATTATCTGTAAACTGCTTTGGATATTCCAATGGGAGGCTCACAAAACAAATTTTGAACTTAGAACTACTACAATGAACCTATGCTCGACTATACAACTATTTATTTCTTTTATTCATGATTTAACAAAAAGATAAAGAACATCATACATATTATTACAAACTCTTTTACTAATGTGAAATAAAAACAGAACTACAATAGCAAAGACATGATGTGTTGATGTTTTGAGCAAAATTGGAGAAGCTTGTACTTTGAAACTTTTATCAATCAATTTCAGCACATATGTATCTCATAAATTGACTACATATGAATATGTCAGCCACATGTGAATCTCATAAATATATTAGCCACATGTAAATCTCACAAATATATCAGTGACATAAATCATCTTCATAAAATAGCAATATAAATTAATCAACTATGAGACAAGATATACCCTCGGAAAACCCTCCAAACACAGAGGATGAAAAACCCAACAATTCTTTGAGTATGATAGACAGATTTGTAGAGAATGGTTTACAACTCAAGCAGATTGCCCGATAAGAGATATCACCACAACAGTAAAGAAGAGAGATCCAATGTAGCCCTGCAAAAAGCACTGTATGCAACTGTATTGAACTTGCCATATTTCTTGCATATTAATAACAAGCCAAAACACCTAGCATGCAGAAGGGGGCAAATAGTAGGATCAATAAACACACTAAGAGCACCACATAGTGTATTCACAAGGAGGAGCTAATTAGAACTCCCTCCATGCAAAACATTAGCGCCCTTCCTTTCCTCAATTAGCTTTAACTGAATGCTCATTGTTTTCAACTAAAAGTGAATCGACTTGAACTGAATGTTAACTGACTTGAACTGAATTATAACTGACTTGAACTGAATGTTAACTTACTTGAATTGAATGATAACTGGTTTGAACTCAATCTTTAGCTCACTGCTGATCACTTAGTTAACATGCTAACTTAAGTGTCATTAGTGCTTCACTCTTAGTGCCATCTATGCACAATTTCTATTATTAACTTTTTCATGGATCTCTTTAGTTAACTGATGCATGCTTATTGATGAACATTAAGCTCTTCTTTACTTCATTGATTACATTCATTAATAGTTCAACTGATGCTTTGATCGAGGCATTGGTTGAGACATTCATATTTTACTGAAGCTTTATAACTTGACTTCACTTAGACGTTTGCATGGGCAATTCAAATTCTCTTTCTCTACGCTTTATCTCATTATCATTAAATAATTAATGCATGGTCCATATGCGTATTATTTATCCATCTTATCATATCATACTCAGAAGAATTATTCCATACATATTGATGATCATATATATTACCCCAGGCCATATAGTCATATGCTAAAGTAATTCACTCTAAGGGTGGCTAAGCCCTAAAGGAGACTTATAGCACTCAGTGACCATGACTAGCAATATATCACATAGTATACCCACATGACTTGATACAACACAAGTCCATGTCCATAATTGGAGATCCATTCTCATAGGCTACCGTCTATGAGAATCATTGACTTGATACAACACAAGACCAGTTTTGATACAACACCAGGATCTAATCTTGATACAACACAAGATCACAGTACAAGCATCCACCTGAATACATGAGGACATAGATAATACTTGATACAAAACAATGTCCGAACTTAATACCACACAAGTCTTGGAGAATGACTCTTGATGTTGTTCAATTAACACTCCCTCTCAACGAGGGAGACATTCTTTGCTTTACCAGGAATTTCCTTCCATAACAAGCTTATCTTAGAAGTATCTCAAGTTTGTCACTGATAGCGACTTGTCCACAAATTTGCAATATGCTCATCAATAGCTATGTACTGAAATTTTTATTTTACATGACCATGACTTGATGAAGTAAAACTTCATCTCAATGTGTTTTATCATAACACATAGGGTTTTTCAGAAAGCTTGACTATTAACACCTAATAATTGTAGGCTCAAGTCTTTCACCCTAGTAGGTAGCGTTCCAAGATACACTACTTCTCTACAAGTAGTACTATCTGCAATATACTTTGCTTAGTACTAGATGAAATACACCTTGCATCTGTAGTACTAGCCATAATACTCTTGGCTTATGTAGTACTTGTTAAATTTCCATATGCTTAGCTAAGACATTAGTATTTTATTTCATAACAAAAGCATATAAACAGGATCACTGAAAGATAGACAAGCACAACCATACAAAAGGAACACAAAGATTTATCCTGGGAAAACCCTAAAGGGAAAAACCCAGCAAAAGCTTCCTCAATATAGATGCCCCAAAAAGATAAAAGATAAAACCAGCAAGGAGATCAAAGCCTGATCCTCCTCCTTCTCCATCTACTTCTCTTCTCCACTAATGCGCTACACAAGTGAGAGTGTGTGTCTCTAATGAGGAGCACTACACCTCTATTTATATTCATTCGTTCACTTAAGTTAACTTATTTGACATGTAGGCTCGAGTTAAATCATGTAGGCTCGAGTTACACATGTAGGCTCAAGTAACCACACGGGGGTGCTAATGACCCACCTTTACAATTAGAGGGGACTACCTCATGACTCTTATTAGATCTTCCGATTAGGAGCATCGGGGTACAATGTAATACAAGTGGTTCCCCCGGTAGGACCATTGGGGACCACAAAAAGATACATATAGAATATTCTTCGAAGTTACAATATTTCAACAGTACTAACCGCAATATACATAGCATATCTCGTGTTAAAACAATAGTTGGATAGCACAATTGGTCTACCATGTATCAAATACAATAAAGAACCTATCCTAATGTATCTTAAATGCACCCAAACATATGCTTAGTAAGCATAAATACAACAGGTCTGCTCAGAGACCAATAAGCTAATTACACATATTAGCATCATCTGGATTCGATCCAGAATGCAGTTTCTCTAACTAGAAACTATGGATTTCATATCCATCATAAACAACACATTAAATGTGTAATTATCATGTAGAAAGAAAATCTTTTCTTTTCTTTCAATCTTCAACATTTGTTGACTTCAAGAATCTTCTACCATCTGAAGAAGTTCTTAGTGAGCTTTTCATTCTTTGTGATGTTCTTCAAAGCCTAATCACTTTCATAGTGTTTTCATATCATAGTACCCCACATAGCCAATTGTATGGCTATCTAACTTCTCCAAGAGGTTTAACTGTTCTCTGACAGTTTAGACTATAACTCTTCTAGAGTATCCAATAGTCTTTGAAACTTTGACCATGTCTTTGCTCAAGTGGATTTTTTCCATAAGGTATCGCATCCCCTGGCTGCCTGAGTCATGTATCATGACTAACTAGTTTGGGGACTTTTAACTGTTGTTTCCTGTGAAGATACACCAATACTCCCTGGTCAACTAGAGGAGTCTTTTTATACTATACCAAGCTTGTTCCAGACAAATGCTTAGTAAATATGCTGTCAATTCTGCTCTTCCGTGGATATGTACAGGAGCATAGTGGAAAAAATCGGCATTGGCAAAAAATCGGCGAGGGTTCAGAAAACATCTTCTTGGCAACATCGGCGAAAAAATTGGCAAACCGCGGCAAGCATTAAAAAATGCAAATTTTGTACTTCAATAGGGTCAAAATTTGATAACCGATTTTTTCCCCTATTTGCTGATCTTTCCCGATTTTTTGCCGATTTTTCGCGATGTCCAATTTTTTCAAGCCGAAAAATCGGCAGCCAGAAAAAATCGCGATTTTTCGGGACATCGCCGAAAAATCGGTGATTTTTTCCACTATGTATAGGAGTTACACAACTCCTTTCTATACCATGTCTCGGATATTACTGGCTAGGAACTTTGTAAAGCTTTACTTTACGATATGCTCTATTTGGAGCAACATCTTTGATGTGATCTTTCTCGATCAGTGACTAGTTAGAATCCATATATCCATGAAACTTTCTTTCACTGATCAAGACATGTCTGAATCCACATATACTTGTACCAAGTAGGTAACACAACACATGCTTTGTAGTACTTGTCTTTGTGTCGCTGTAAAGCATATAACTGATCTTGGGAGTTGTATAGGTATATCTAACATCTATGAGATTCTACAAATCTGAATAAGAATCAGATTTAACTTCATGTGTGTGGTCATGGATTTAGAATCCATTGTTCTTGAATCCTTTCAAGAACTCTACTGAAAATTTTCTCAACAGAAGAAAAGCTTATCTAATCACTGTTACACCTCTAAACTTAAGAATCATCCAAGATTCTTACATATAGATTCCTTCTGAATATGAGTACCATAGATGGTTTCTACTGTTGAATTTTCAGCATTAGCATAAACTTTAAAAATTTGCAGATAAACATAAATAGATCAGCAGTGTAGTAAAAACACATTCATCACATTAGCACACATGGACACAATATTTTTCACTGGGCAAACCTTAAAAGGACAAAAACCCCAAAAGCATTAACAGCTCATCTCGTAAATGAGATGGCTTAAGAAATTCTTCAAAAAGTTATTCAAATCCAGATCTGGATTTTGACC
This sequence comes from Pseudotsuga menziesii, assembly GCA_001517045.1. NCBI lineage: Eukaryota > Viridiplantae > Streptophyta > Pinopsida > Pinales > Pinaceae > Pseudotsuga > Pseudotsuga menziesii. The sequence continues at coordinate 325,547 of LPNX010333259.1, forward strand.
ACAGTAACTATAAAATTCATCAGTAAAAATCAGACTGATAATTTTACCCACAATTTCTAGAATTACAGAAAATTACCAATTTAGGGCATTCTCAGAAAAACTGAGATTTTCTCTCCTGCCCGAAAATATTAGATTGCTGAAAACTGCGTGAAAATATCAGACTACTGAAAACTGCCCGAAAATATCAGACTACTGAAAACTGCCCAAAAATATCAGATTGTCTGAAAACTGCCCAAAAATATCAGCCTGCTGAAAATTGTCCGAAAATATCAGCCTGCTGAAAACTGCCTGAAAATATCAAACTGCTGAAAATGGCCCGAAAATATCAGACTGTCTGAAAACTACCCAAAAAATATCAGACTGCTGAAAACTGCCCAAAAATATCAGCCTGTTGAAAACTGCCCGAAAATATCAGACTCGATAACTGCTTGAAAATATCACACTGCTGAAAATTGCCCGAAAATATTAGACTGTCTGAAAACTACCCGAAAATATCAGACTGCTGAAAACTGCCCGAAAATATCAGACTGCTGAAAACTGCCAAAAAAAATGGAATGCTAAAGATAGCTGTGAAAAAATGCTGAAGATGGACTTTGCTGATAAAACCCTAGCTGAGGGTTTGAACATAAGATAGTCTTCTTCACCCGTGAGAGCAAAAGTGTATAAAAAATGAGAAGGCTTGATCTTCTTTTATAACCTTTGTTCACCTATAAGTGGACAAGATTAGGAAAAATAAAAATAATAATATTTTTATTCTTTTCCTAATTTCACTTTCACTTTTACCAAAAAATGTACTTTTATTTTTTCCTTTGACTTTTATAAGAAGTCCTTCTTTAATTAGGAAAAATAAAAATAATAATATTTTTATTCTTTTCCTAATTTCACTTTCACTTTTACCAAAAAGATACTTTTATTTTTTCCTTTCACTTTTATAAGAAGTCCTTTAATTTTGTTTTCCACCTGTGGTCCTTTTAGGTGGACAAGATTAGGAAAGATAAAAATAATAATATTTTTATTCTTTTCCTAATTTCACTCACTTTTACCAAAAAGGTACTTTTATTTTTTTCTTTGACTTTTGACTTTGGCCTTTTACCAAGTGCCCCTGTGGTACTTTTTTATTTCAAAAGTACATCATCATAAACCAAGAGAGTTATTAATGCTTTTATCTCACACACTGTGTGACACCTAGATCTGGTACTAGGGTAACTTAACCAAGGGTAGCTAATCCTTGGAGAAGCACACCAAGCTCATAGATCAAGGGTGAAAGTGCCACACACATGCCCAGACCCAGTCTAGGGCTTACGGTGTCTTCATTCTCCCAGAGAATTGCTACTCAGAACTAAGGTGAGTCTACAAGTCCCAGACTGGTCTACATCGTGGTCCCGGACCAGATGCCTACTCAACACAAGGTTGAGTCTACCCAGGGCAGATCTAGGTTTGTACCATTCAACAAAATGGTCACTCAACACTGGGTTGAGTCTTCACCGTGGTCTCGAACCAGGTGGACCAGAAGAGAAGGGCTCTCGATGCTGCTCAGAAAATCAACACTCCCTCTCAGCGAGAGAGGCATTCTCTACCATACCAAGCTTGTCACGAAAGTACACGAACTTTGATGCTGTCAGAGGCTTGGTCAAGATATCTGCAATATGTTCATCTGTACGAATGTACTGCAACTTTAGAGCACCTCTTTGCACTAGGTCTCTGATGAAATGATACCTCATTTCAATGTGTTTCGATCTGTCATGAAACATTGGATTCTTTGAAAGCTTTATGCAACTTTGATTATCGCAATGGATGATCGTTGAGTCAAGCTTTCCCTCGAATAGATCAGATAACTTTATGAGCCAAACTGCTTCTTTGCAGGTATCGCTTGCAGCAATATACTCTGCCTTAGCTGTACTCTGAGCTATGGAACCCTGCTTCCTGCTGGACCAAGAGATCATTGCTGATCCCATACTGAAGCAATAACCAGAGGTACTTTTTCGGTCGACTGCACTGCCAGCCCAATTTGAATTTGAATATCCAGATAACAATACTCCACTACTAGAAGTATACCTGAGCCCATAAGTGATAGTCCCTTGCACATATATGAGTACATGTTTGGCGACTACCAAGTGTATGTGCTTCGGATCTGACATGAACTGACTCAGTGCATTCATTGTGTACCAGATGTCTGGTCTTGTATGCATGAGATACATCAGGGAACCAATGAGCTATCTGTATAGAGTAGAGTCCACATTCTGTGAACTAGAGGCTGATTCCTGCAACTTTGTCAAGTTGGTAGTCATTGGTACGCTCATGGACTTGCAGTCCTACATCCCAAATCTCTGCAAGATATCCACTGCATACTTTCCTTGTGTCAGGAAGATCTCACCTGGCTTTTGCCAGACTTTTAAGCCAAGGAAGTAATGCATCAATCCGAGATCTTTCATCTGGAATTCAGAGGTAAGCTCCCTCTTACACTGGTCTATCAACTGTTCATCACCTGTAAGAAACAAGTCATCTACATATAGAACAAGTATCAAGACATGATTATGAACAACTTTAAAGTACAAGAGCTATGGAGAAATCCATCCATCCTGGCATACCAGACTCTCAGAGCCTGTTTTAGTCCATACAAGGCTTTCTTCAGTTTACATACATGGGTCTTCTTCCCATGAGTAACAAATGTTAGTTTTTGATAGCTCGGTGGCACTCCTGCATCAGGTGCCTAGGTGCAGGGGTGATTAAGTATTGAGTCTCATTTATATTTTAAAGTGACTTTAATAATGTGTTTTTTATTAAAGTATTTTTTTTAAAGTGACTTTATGATTTAATAGTGAGTTGCACTTTAATTTGTTTTTAAAGTGACTTTAAGTCATAAAGTGTACTTTTATTTAATTTAGGGTAATATGATTTTTTCAATGGAAAAATTTATTGTAAAGTTCACTTAGGAGATTTAAGTGAGTGAGAGATTAGATCCCAGCCATAGATCTCTTGGCCAAGATCTAATCTCGTCCGTTGAAGGTGAAAAGTCATGAGAATAACCCTAATAGGGTAAATAAAAGTGCTGAGACTTCATTTGGCACAGAATCCAAAAGAGAGTTTTGGTGAGAAAAGGAGGAGGCTCGATTTTCAAGAGGTGAGAGCTATTTCCTTGTGGGCACAAATTTCAAGAGAGGTATTTTGGAGCAGTGGAGCTGAGATAGAAGAGAAGAAGGGCACTTTTCCAGATGAGAAGAGGGGCACGCACTTCCAGAATGAATGCTGAGTCAAATGCAGTTTGTACAGCACTGAAAGGGGCGCACTTTTGAAGGTAGAAAGTGAGCACACTTCCCAAGAAAAATCAGACATTAATGCTGGTCGTACAGCTGCTGTTGAAGGTGGCCGTACTGCTGTAGAATGCTGGCCGTACTGTCTTTTGCAGGCACAGATACCAAGGAAGAGTTTTGGTGCTGAAACTGGAGTAGTTAGCTGCTGAGAGAGGCCGTACAGTGTACCTGTACAGTACAGCAGTAGTGCTGAAGCAGTGGGTGCACAGAAATCGTGGTACATTGCTGAGATAAAGACAGAGAGAGGGCCGTACAGTGTAGTGGGCACTGGTTCTAAAGTTTGGTACTGTTTTCGAGCTGTTGGGCTGTGGTACTTGTGAGATAAGTACTGTGAAATTAATGCTGAATATTTAGTGCTGTACATTTTCATGTAAAACTTTCTTCTGAAGCTCCACAATAAAATTACTCTCTTGCTGGTTTTCCCCAAAGTGTGGGGTTTTTCCAGGGTCTATTTGACCAAAATACTGTGTTTTAAATGTGTGTAACAGTCTGCTGATATTTTAATTTTTCCGCTGCTAAATGTGCTTTATAAACAGTATATCAGCCTACAGGATAGTTCCATTGAATGGTTAATTAATGTGCTTGATTGTGGTTTATTGTTGAGGCCTGATATCGAAGGTTTATGAAGTGTTTGACAAAATCTGTAAGTGAACAGAGGTCTGATTTTTAACAACAAAGCCTTCAGGTTGTTCAATATAAACCTCTTCCTCAATCTTACCATTGAGAAAGGTTGTCTTTACATCCATCTGATGTAACTTCCATCCGAATACTACAGCAAGTGAGATGATGGTTCTGATGGTAGTGTACTTGGCAACAGGTGCAAATGTCTCGTCATAGTCAATGCCTTCTTTCTAAGTGAAGCCACGAGCTACGAATCTGGCTTTATACTTCTCCACACTGCCATCTGCAGCATGCTTGATCTTATAAAGCCATTTGGAAGTCACTATTGACTTTCCTGTAGGTCTAGGAACAACTTTCCAAACATCATTCTTCATGATTGACTTATACTCTTCAATCATGGCATCAACCCATACCTGTTTACTTGCTGCTTCTTCGTACGATGAAAGTTCTAAACTGATAAGCTGACTCATAAGACTGGAGTACTTCTGTAGTCTTATGCTTTCTCTGAAAGTCCCTGGAGGAGCTTTATGCTTCTCGGCTTCTTGTACCGTTTCTCGGTACCAAGCAGGTCTCCTTTTGGAAGGAGGAACTTCAAGTAGTTCTTCTAGTGGACTTTCAATGTTCTTAGGAACATCTAGAGTTTGATCATCAAACTCTTCCTCCCTCTGAATTTCTTAATCTGGAAACTCAAGTGGAGCAACTGCATCTTCCGATGAAAGCTCCAGTGTTTTACGAAACATCGCTTCCTCATGGAAGATCACATCTCTGCTGACCTCAATGTACCTCTGTCCCGGTATATATACTCGATAAGCCTTCAAGCCATCACTGTACCCAACAAATAAGCCTTTCTTACCGGAAGGCTCTTGCTTGGCCGTTTTTTCTTTTGGCACATGAACATACATAGGGGTGCCAAATATCCTCATGTGATCAACCACAGGTTTCTTCTTGGTGAAGACTTCTTCTGGAGTCTTCTCACCCAAGATAGCATGAGGGCTTTTGTTCTGGATGTACACTGCAGTTCCGATAGCTTCAACCCATAAAGACAAAGGAAGATCTAGATCAATGGTCATGGCTTTAGCAGCCTCACAGATCGTTCTATTCTTCCTTTCTGCAACCCCATTCTGCTGGGGGTTGTAAGGCACTGTCAACTCTTTCTTGATTCCTGCTTCTCGACAAAAGTCATCAAACTCATTAGATTCATACTCACCTCCGTTATCTGATCTCAAGATACAGATGTGCCTGCCAGTCTGATTTTCAATCAGTGTCTTGAACTCTTTGAACTTGTCAAGAGATTAACTCTTGGCCTTGAGGAAGTAAATCCAAGACTTTCAAGAGTAGTCATCAATAAACAAGACATAATATAAACACCCACTCAAGGAGGGTGAAGAGATGGGCCCACAAATGTCAAAATGAATCAAATCCAAAATGCCTTTAGATCTACTCTGGCTTCTGGGAAAGGATTTCTTAGTGTTCTTACCTAGAGCACATCCTTTGCAAATTCCTTCATGCTTTGGAGAAACTTCTGGCATACTTGTGACCATCTTCTGCAATCTTGGGAGAGCTGTGTAGTGAAGGTGTGCAAACCTTCTATGCTAAAGTTCACAAGGATCAACTATGTGATGTACCAAAGCACGAGTAGAAACTTTGGAGGCCTTGTAGAGGTCTCCCTCTCGAACCCCAATCTGAACTGCTGAGTCTAGATCTGTGTCTTTTTCCCATAAAAAGACTTGTTTGTCCATAAAGAGGACTCCGTGGCCCATGTCTTCTAAACCAGCAACAGATAAAAGATTCTTCTTTAACCCAGGAACATAAAGAATATCATCAATATGAAGAACTGTAATTGAGTCAAGTTGAAGTGAAGTTGAGCCAACTCCTTCAATCTTGTAAGTGGAGTCATCTCCAAGTTCTACCTGAGTGGTGAACTTCTTCTTTCTGTAACTGGTAAGGGTACCATGGTTACCTCTCATGTGCCTGGAGGCACCACTGTCCACCAACCAAGAAGTGGAGCAAGCTGAGAAAGAACCGGTTAGAGCAGAAATCAAATAGTACTCTCTTCTAGGCTCATCACTTTTATTAGCCTTGGTTTTCTTCTTCTTCTTTGGTTTTTCATCTTCTTCTTCCTCTGCTTCTGCAGTAGATGCTTGAAACCTTCTCTTGGGTTTCTTCTTTTTCTGCCTGCAGTCTCTAGCATAATGTCCAAACTTGTGACAAGTATAACATTCAATCTTGGACATGTTCGAAAACTTACCCTGAGGTTTCTTACCCTTCTTTTGCTGAGGGAAAGGCTTCTTGAACTTCTTGGTCTTTGCTGCAAGTGCAAGGTTATCCTGCTTGATTACCTTGTTAGTGTTCCTTGCTTCTTCTTGTATGCAATCATGCCAAAGCCTTTCAAAGGTTGGCTGATTTTCTCGTCCACAGACAGATGCCATGAAGGTTTCCCAAGAGCTTGGGAGACCATCAACCACTGTTTGTACAAGATCATCATCATCAACAGTAACACCAATAACAAGGAGTTGATCTCTTACCTGTTTGATCTCGGTGAAGAAGGAACCAACACTTTCACCTTTGTTCAGCTTCAAAGTTTGTAGCCTCTTCTTCAAGACTCTCTTTTGACTGGGAGCCTTCTTTTCATAGAGGTTTACCAATGTATCATAGCATTCTTTAGCAGTCTTCAAGGATGTGATGTTAGGCATCATTTCTTCTTTGATAGAATCATAAATAACTCTTCTAGACTTACCTTGCTTCCTCTTGTAGGCAAGCCTACCAACATTTGTAGTTGGCTCTTTTGTGACATTAAGAACAATGTCGTCCAAGTCATTCTCATCAAGAATGGCTATCAACTTGGCCTTCCAAGAATTGAAGTTTGTTGAACCAGAGAGCTTCTCTTCTGGTTTGAAACCAACGGTAGCCATCTCTGGCACTTATTCAAATGTTAGATCTGCAAATCTTATTCCAAGATCTAGTGAGAAACAACAACAGTATCCCTTTACTGTGTTTTCACATGCTAAGCTCTGATACCATGTTGAATTTTCAGCATTAGCATAAACTTTAAAAAATTGCAGATAAACATAAATAGATCAGCAGTGCAGTAAAAACACATTCATCACATCAGCACACCTGGACACAATATTTTTCAGTGGGGAAACCTTTAAAGGACAAAAACCCCAAAAGCATTAATAACTCATCTCGTAAATGAGATGGCTTAAGAAATTCTTCAAAAAGTTCCTCAAATCCAGATCTGGATTTTGACCACAGTAACTGTAAAATTCATCAGTAAAAATCAAATTGATAATTTTACCCACAATTTCCAGAATTACAAAAAATTACCAATTTAGGGCTTTCTCAGAAAAAATGAGATTTTCTCTCTCCTGCCCGAAAATATCAGACTGCTGAAAACTGCCTGAAAATATCAGAATGCTGAAAACTACCCGAAAATATCAGACTGTCTGAAAACTGCCCAAAAAATATCAGCCTGCTGAAAACTGCCCAAAAATATCATCCTGTTGAAAACTGCCCAAAAATATCAGACTGCTGAAAATTGCCCAAAAATATCAGATTGCCGAAAACTGCCCGAAAATATCAGACTGTCTGAAAACTGCCCGAAAATATCAGACTGCTGAAAACTGCCCAAAAATATCAACCTGCTGAAAACTGCTCGAAAATATTAGACTGCTGAAAACTGCCCGAAAATATCAAACTGTCTGAAAACTGCCCAAAAATATTAGCCTTCTGAAAACTGCCCAAAAATACCAGCTTGCTGAAAACTGCTCGAAAATATCAGACTGCTGAAAACTGCCCGAAAATATCAGACTACTAAAAACTGCCCAAAAAAATGGAATGCTGAAGATAGCTGTGCAAAAATGCTGAAGATGGACTTTGCTGATAAAACCCTAGTTGAGGGTTTGAACATAAGATAGTCTTCTTCACCTGTGAGAGCAAAAGTGTGAAAAATGAGAAGGCTTGATCTTCTTTTATAGCCTTTGTTCACCTGTAAGTGGACAAGATTAGGAAAAATAAAAATAATAATATTTTTATTCTTTTCCTAATTTCACTTTCCCTTTTACCAAAAAATGTACTTTTATTTTTTCCTTTGACTTTTATAAGAAGTCCTTCTTTAATTAGGAGAAATAAAAATAATAATATTTTTATTCTTTTCCTAATTTCACTTTTACTTTTACCGAAAATGTACTTTTATTTTTTCCTTTGACTTTTATAAGAAGTCTTTCTTTAATTTTGTTTTCCACCTGTGGTCCTTTTAGGTGGACAAGATTAGGAAAGATAAAATTTAAAAATAATAATATTTTAATTCTTTTCCTAATTTCACTTTCACTTTTACCAAAAAGGTACTTTTATTTTTTTCTTTGACTTCTGACTTTGGCCTTTTACCAAGTGCTCCTGTGGTCATTCCCTGTGGTACTTTTTTATTTCAAAAGTACATCATCATAAACCAAGAGAGTTAGTAATGCTTTTATCTCACACACTGTGTGACACCTAGATCTGGTACTAGGGTAACTTAACCAAGGGTAGCTAATCCTTGGAGAAGCACACCAAGCCCATAAATCAAGGGTGAAAGTGCCACACACATGCCCAGACCCAGTTTAGGGCTTACGGTGTCTTCATTCTCCCAGAGAATGGCTATTCAGAACTAAGCTGAGTCTACCAGTCCTAGACTGGTCTACATCGTGGTCTCGGACCAGAGGTCTACTCAACACAAGGTTGAGTCTACCCAGGGCAGATTTGGGTTTCTACCATTCAACAGAATGGTCACTCAACACTGGTTTGAGTCTTCATCGTGGTCCTGGACCAGGTGGTCCCATTCTCTGAAGAGAAGGGCTCTCGATGCTGCTCAGAAAATCAACATCTACATAGAAGGAGGTTAATTTAACCAGTTCCACTGGTTTTTTAGGAGCTAGTAAATCTAGCTTCTCCCTCTCAACATCTAGGATGTGAGAATCATATTTTGAGTCCTGTATCATGGAGACTAATACTCCTCTATGTCTAACACATATATGAATATAACCAGGATAAATAATTATCTTCAGGAGTCCACATCTTTCATTATAGTATTAGGGCTTCTATTATGTCTTCTTCCTAAGAAACATAGTAACCTCTCGAGCTTCTCTCTTTTAGCATCAGCCATCAGAATGACTCCACATTCATGCCATTCTTTACTTGTAGGTCAAGGCATATGGATTTTCCCTACAAGAAAAATTATTTTAATGGTTAGAACCATTTTTTATTCACATGAATACTTTTAATACGCTGATAATGATTTACATAGTTATTTACACATTTTAATTAGTGATTCAACATAACCCATACATTTATCATATAAAGATTCATATTTCATGAACAATCATGCTACCTTATATCTCATATATAATAAAACAAAATTATGCAGCCCTATATCTTATATTTCATGAGCTCAACCATTTGTCAATAAAATATATGCTCCACATGTTACATCGAAACGTAATTCCTAATCCCAGGAATACAAATCTCTATATCACTGTAATGAAACACATTCAAAAAACATATAGATCTAATTTATTAAGAGCATATGATAAAATAAATACAAGTGCTTGGCTTTTATTGTTTTGCAGGCTCCCTCTTGATCTCTGCTTCCTTGTGGATATTCCCTGAGTCTTTTGGACTTGATCTACTTGCATGCGGGAGATATTAAGTCTTTGCATATGGGGAATTAGAGTCCCATGTAAACCATAATGAATGCTCTTTTACTGATGCATTCCAAAGGAAATAATTTCTTTCGATCATCGTCCTTTTCATTGGATGATTTTTTTTGAGAAGGTTCATCTACTATGGTAGATGCATGAAACTTTTCTTCATTCGTTTTCCTTGCATGGTACTCTTTTGCATAATGTCCCTTCTTTTAACAGAAGTAGCACAGAGCTTTTGATTTCTCAAAAACTTTCTTGAACTCCTCCATCTTTGATTGAAACAACCTCTTTCTTGTTATACACAAAATCCATTGGACAAGGATAAAATCCAATCCACAAATCCTTGGGTCGTTCAACCAATTCATCTACATTGGAAAGACGCCCATAGCACAAATTCTGAAAACTTCATCTTTAAAGACCTGATTGTATCTCCCAAACAATTGTGAATTTTTTAAATCTACTAGTGACTAAAAGCTAAATCAACCCATTTGGGAAGTGGGTTTTCAACGGTTTTGTGTGATTCTTCACGGATTGATCATAAATGCTCCACGAAATGGTGCATGCTAACTTGCTCTTGGATTCGCCCTGGATTGGGTGATGGCTCCTCCATCACTATGGCCATGAATGAATCAAGATCATGTTTTTCAAGAATATTCAACACCCTTTCTTTCCATGTTTTGAAGTTTTATGTTCCTTCAAGTTGGTCTTCCGGTCGAACGAAGATTGATGTCATGGCTATTTTGCTTAACACTTCAAGATTTACGTAGGCTTAGCTTGCTGGAAAAAATTAACCTCTTTCATGCCCTATGCTTTGATACCATGTTGATGTTTCGAGCAAAATTGGAGAAGCTTGTACTTTAAAACTTTTATCAATCAATTTCAGCACATATGTATCTTATAAATCAGTCACATGTGAATCTCATAAATATATCAGCCACATGTAAATCTCACAAATATATCAGCCACATAAATCATCTTCATAAATCAGCCATATAAATTAATCAACCATGAGAGACAAGATATACTCTGAGAAAAACCTCCAAACATGGAGGATGAAAAACCCAACAATTCTTTTAGTGTAATAGATAGATTTGCAGAGAATGGTTTACAACACATCAATAGATTGCCCCATAAGAGATATCACCATAATAGTAGAGAAGAAAGATCCAATGTAACCCTGCAAAAACAACTGTATTGAACTTGCCATATGCCTCGCATATTAATAGCAAGACAAAACACCAGACACGCAGAAGGGGGCGAATAGGAGGCTCAGTAAACACACTTAGAGCACCATGTAGTGTATTCACCAGAAGGAGCTAACTAGAACTCCCTCCATGCAAAACGTTAGCGCCCTTCCTTTTCTCAATATGATTGAACTAAATGTTCACTGTCTTCAACTGACAGTGAATTGACTTGAACTGAATGTTTACTGACTTGAACTGAATGATAACTGACTTGAACTCAATCTTTAACTAACTGATCACTTAGTTAGCTGGCAAACTAAAGTGTCATCAGTGCTACACTCTTAGTGCCATCCATGCACAATTTCTATTATTAACTTTTGTATGGATTTCTTTAGTTAACTTATGCACGTTGATTGATGAACATTAAGCTCTTTTTTATTTAACTGATTACATTCATTAATAGTTCAACTGATGCTTTGACTAAGGCATTGATTGAGGCATTCATATTTTATTGAAGCTTTATAACTTGAGTTCACTCGGTCATTTGCATGGGCAATTCGAATTCTCTTTTTCTATGCTTTATCTCATTATCATTAAATAATTAATGCATGGTCCATATGTTTATTATTTATCCATGTTATCAAATCATACCCGGAAGAATTATTCCATGCATATTGATGATCATATATGTTACTCCGGGCTATATAGTCATATGCTAAAGTGATTCACTCTAGGGGTAGCTAAGCCCTAAAGGAGACTTATAGCACTCAATGACCATGATTAGCAATATATCACATAGTATAACCATATAACTTGATACAACACAAGTCCACAGTTTTGATACAACACAAGATTTCAATCTTGATTCAACACAAGATCATAATACAAGCATCCACCTCAATACATGAGGACATAGATAGGACTTGATACAACACAATGTCCTGACTTGATACCACACAAGTCTTGGAGAATGACTCCTGATGTTGTACAAACAACATGATGGAATATCATGAACACAAGATTTACCCTGGAGAAACCTAGTGTGGGTAAAATCTCCAACGAATGAAGGACTATTCCTTCTTATAAATCAGAGAATACGATGTACAATACAAAGAATGCCAAGCTCACTACAGAGCTATGAGACACTATGGTCTGCTACAGTATACTACAGATTGCTCCTTTGCTCTACTCTCTCTCTACACTTGTCAATTGCTTTATGATGGAATATCAAGGTGCTACAATAGGCATTGAACCCCTTCACCTCCTTTTGGATAGGGTTTTAATGCCACTGGTCATTAGGGTTAGGGTTTTGAAATTTCTTGATGCTATTAGAAGTCTAGTGAATTTCACATGTTATTTAATATTAACTGCAAATGGGTAAATCATGGCGCACATGGCCCTACAGGGAATGATCAATGTTTAACTTGCCAGGGCCTAACTTTCACATATGATGAATACCATTTGGGTTGCTCTCGTTTTCAAAAGAGATGCACTCGACCTGTAGGATGCATAAAACGGCAGATGTCCAAGGCCCCCCCAAAAGGCCTTTTTAAGGCCTTGAACCAGAGGATTTTCAGTTTTGGTCTGTTAGCATGGTTTTTAGGGTCTGGCCTAAAGTGCCCTATAGGTCCCAAATTCCATTTTCCCTGTTCTAAAGCATCAATAAAACAACATTATAACTATAAAAATCGATTTTGGATCCATAATTTGTTTGAGCTACAAACGAGTAAAACCAAAAGATGCCAACAACCTCTCTAATTTGCAATTGCAGGCAATATTATATTTCTTTGAATGTGATGAAACTCATGGTTAAACTAATGGAGATTCCAGCATACATCTCTACTAATCTACATTTATCTGGCTTTCATGAGCATCCATCAAAATCATTCACAAATAACACCTTGGTCAGTCCAAACCAAAATAACATGGTAAATTAATCAAATTAGAGGGAAGGAGAACATAAAAATATGAAGAAAGAAACAGCCCAGAAATTTATTGCCATTGACTGGATATTTATGAAATCATTGTAGATGGGGGGAGTGCCATGGAGGAACCCCCTTCTTTCTCTTCTTGCAAACTTCGCCCTTGTTTATTACCTACTCCGTCTCTTTGTTTCAAAATGGGGAAAGGCCAAGGATTCTTCCATGCTGCAGCCTATTTAATAGCTTTCTTTCCTTTTTCTTAGCTGCATGTTGAGCATTGAACAGTTTCTCTTTTGTTTACAATATGGGAAATAATTATTTTCTAACTATTTTAAGTGATGGATCACACATTTTAATCTTGTCGGGTGGCAACCCCTACTACATGCTGTGATATTCAATGATTAACTACTTGATTTTTTCTAAATTTCCAGTGTCTCATTTTGCAATGAAATCCTTGTTCAAAGGGTTAAAAGTATACCATATGCAGGGTGATATAAAAATTAAAAATGTGTTAGCACTTCCTAAACCAATTACTTATGGGGGATTGTGTGTCAGTAGTTCAGAGAAATTGATATGACCGATCTAACATTATATCATATAGATATGCTAACTTGATTGCATGCAAGAAGATGGAATGCTTTTGATTGTGGTTGTTTAATGAAGGCACATTTATAATTTTATTGATGTAATCACAATTTCAGTCTTTGTTACCAGTAATTTATTATTTAATACAAATTGGATTTTTATATATCAATTTTGTATGCAGATACTGCTATTTTCAGCAACCTTCAACGACAATGTCAAGATGTTCATAAGCAAAATGATTCCAAATGCAAATCAGGTATTTGTGAAAGAGGAGGATTTGTCGTTGGATGCTATTAAACAATACTGTGTGAAATGCCCAAGCGAACTTGCAAAAATCGAGGTATTAAAAGACAGAATTTTCCCACTAGCAGAGAAGCTTGGGCAAACAATAATATTTGTTCGCACAAGAGAGAGTGCAAGTAAGCTGCATAGCATGTTAGAAGCAGAGGGTTACCGATGCACTTCCATGCAAGGTCATCTCAAACTGGAGGACAGGGATAGAATAATTGGGGAATTTAGATCAGGGATAACAAGGATACTTATATCAACTAATGTTATTGCACGAGGGTTTGACCAAGCACAGGTTTGTTTGAATTAGAACTACTCTTGATAAGCCTGCTGTGTTTAGGCAAGGTTTATTTTAAAGGTTTTAAAAGTTTGTGGCTTAGATGGATAGATGCAGGTCTAACGGACTCAGCTCTATTACAGGTTACCTTGGTTGTCAATTTTGACCTCCCTGTGAGAGTTTATTCTACAGATGAACCTGATTATGAAGTTTATTTGCACAGAATTGGTCGAAGTGGACGTTTTGGTCGCAAGGGTATGTAGTTTCCACTTATTGTTTCTTCTAGAACCCGAACACCACCATACATAAGGGGTTTTGATTATACGAGCTAGTTGCTCAACTCCAGATTTTGCAGGAGCGGCTTTTAATTTCCTGGTCACAACACAGGATGAGAAAAACATGACCAAAATTGAAAGACATTTCCAGCGATATGCAACTGAGGTAAGTTATGCTGTTACGAATTGTAACGTCACTTTACAAAAGAGACTACTGTAGGAAGTATGCGTATAGCAGGACAGTCTTGTAGTCATAGTCTAAAGCTAATTCATTTTTAAGTTCGGACTCTACCCATCATATACTAATATAGTAATATGTCTGCATAGTCTAAAGCTAATTCAGTTTTAAGTTTGGACTCTACTCTTCCTATACTAATGTCTTAATCGAGTTTCAACCTGCCCAGATATCTGCTTATTGTGTTGGTTTATGCCCATTTCTTCTTGGTGATAAAGAGTTATGGCAGCTAACTTCATAAATTGAAAATTTCAAGTGACATTATTGTAATTGTACTTGCTTTATTTAATGACATTGCATCCACTAGACTCATGATATGATACTGTTCAAACTTCAAAGATACAAACATCTCTTTCCAACTCTTCCTAACTGGTTACATTTCCATGTGGCACATGTTAGAACTGTTGTTCAGGGTGTCAGCCTTGGAACAAACCTGTCTGAGTTTGGCCAAGTTGGGGAACTACACACATATCACAAGGCCCGAACTCTAGTAGAACCAAGTCTTTTTCTTTCTTGAAGTCTTGAGTTGAACCATTATGAGTGGTGAGGGTGGCTTGTCCATCTGTGTTTTAATCTCAACTCAAATATTTTTGCCTACCTGCATTACCGATTCTGGTTCTTGTATGCCACAACACTAGTTCCCAAGAGGTCAACCATCTTAGTATTAACTTGGAGTGAACCTACTTAATATGGAGCTTTCAACTTCAACTCCACAAAATACCTGCGGGTGTTGTGTTTGAATCTTTGATATATGGAGCAACATACTGTTCCTATAATTAGATAAAACGAGAAAGATGGCATATACTCTAAATAGATATTGATTTGGTAGTTCTAGACTGCTGTTGCATGTAATCACACGCACTACTTAATGGATAATTATTTGGTAGTCTGACTGCATTTAAGTACACTCTCTGCAAGAATATCTTCTCGTTTAGGGAGAATATTTAAGTAATATTGTGCCTCTGTTCTGTTTACATGTTTAGACTTTGCATGATACTTATTGTTGGACAATACAGGTTCGTTGGGATAATGAAGGTGATTTTGAGAATGCATTGAAAGAAGCAGGCCTTGCTTAACTTGTAAGTTCTGGTCCACAGCAAGTAGCTTATGAATCATAAGAAATATTGTATGTGGTGTTTGACTTTGATTGCTATACATGCAGGTGCCCTGGAATACTGAAGATACATGTAAAGGTTGTTTTGAATTTTCTGTATAATGTACATTCAACAACTTCGTCAGCTTAACACAACACTACCAATCAGGGTTATTGTATATATCTGTACATGGTGATAGCTAAGTTATATTTGATAATGCAATTTAGCCATCTCCCCGGTGACTATTCCAAGCAACCTTCTGAATATTTTTGTAATAGGGCTTCCAAATTAGAGGAGGAGGAAGCCAGTCTAAAGTCATGCATGGTAATCTAAATAGTGCTGGTGAAGCCTACCACATCATTAAGACCCCATGGAGTTGTATTGCGTATTGCTTAGTTTCTAGATGTGTCTTCATCCTATCACTTTTGGAACTTTAATATGTACATAGTTCAAGAGCCAGTTGTGTCCATCATGGTAATAGTTTTCAAAGGTAATTTGTGTTGGGATTCATGCTAATGATATTGGTCAAGCATAAAACCAAATTTTTTATGTTACTTGCATCAAATATAACTAAGTTTTGTTTGATAATTGCAATCTCAGTGGTGACTGTTCCAAGCAGCCTGAATACTTTTGTAATACTAGCGGAACTGGGCTTCCAAATTAGAGAACAAAGCAGTCTAAAGTCACACAGTTAGAATCTAAACAATGCTGGTGAAGCCTTCCACGTCATGGTATCCCTATGGAGTCGTGTTGCTTATTGCGACAGTTTTTAGTTTCTACATTAGTTTTCACCATATCAGTTTTAGACATTTGAATATGTGCATTGTCCAAGAGCCAGTTGTTTATATTATAATACATGGTTTTCAAAGGCAATTTACATTGGGAATCATGCTAGCCAGATTGGCCAAGCATAAAATCATATTTTGATGTTATTTTCATCAAGAAAGAAAATGGATAATATCTGAGTTTGAATCTATTATTTGGTTCCGTTAATAGGGTCGCTTGGGAGAATATTCCCCCTATCTCTATTGGTGCCCAATCTATATTTCTTAGTCAGATATTTTGATTTTGACTTGGCTAAGGTCAAGACTAAAACGTAACTCATGCTTAATAGACACCCACATTGTTGCTGTGTCAAACTCATGCTTAATAGGCACCCACATTATTGCTGTGTCCATAGTGGAAAAAATCTCCAATTTTTTGGCGATGTCACGAAAAATCGCGATTTTTCAGAAAATCGGACATCGGGAAAAATCGGGGAAAATCGGGAAAAAATTGGCAAAAACCGGGAAAGATAGGGAAAAATCAGGAAAAATCGACAAATAGGGGAAAAAATCGGTAAGCAAATTTTGACCCTATTAAAGTACAAAATTTACATTGTTTAATGCTTGCCGTGGTTTGCCAATTTTTGCCTCCTTTTTCACCGATGTTGCCGAGAAGATGTTTTCTGGACCCTCGCCGATTTTTTGCCGATGCCGATTTTTTCCACTATGGCTGTGTCTTTGTAGTTCTGCATTGATGGCATAAGGAATATTGAAGAGTGAACTAAATAGTAAAAAGTGAACAAACTCGACCTTTCCAGTGACTGAATTTTTTCCCCTTATAGTTAAGTTCTTCTGTCCTGTCTGTCCTGATTCATTCGTTTTTTTAAATTCCAATGATTTTGGTTTATTTAAAATGGGCTAAACACCTTTCATAGTCAAAGTTCCCATCAGATGAGATGAAATTAAAACTTTTGGCAAAATGCCTATTGGATTTTAGAAATAATTTATAAGAAAAATAGTAGAAGTTGTAGACTTTTTAACTTACTCCAATTTGAAATCCAGACGCATTGTGTTAATAACAACTAAGATCACATTTTATTGCTAAAATGTCAAAATAAGTGGCAAGCCCATTATGTTAATAATAACATGAAATTAATTAATCTTAATTACCAAGTAATTATCAAGTGTAGACATCTAGGTTCTTCTACAAGCATGATTGTTCATTGTTCATCAGCTCAATGTCGATTACATGTTGGAATTTGTTAACACCCATCATTATTGAAAAATTATGGCCACCCTTAACTACCCATTAAAAGAAATTTAAGCATTATAGGTACATGTTTTTAATTTCTTCCAATTTAAGCAGTATAAGTACATGTATTTAATTTCTTCAAATTTAAGCTAATTATCAAGTGTAGACATCTAGGTTCTTCTAGAAGCATGATTGATTATTCATTGTTCATCAGCTCAATGTCAATTAGATGTTGGAATTTGTTGACACCCGTCATTATTGAAAAATTATGGCCGCCCTAACTACCCATTAAAAAAAAGTCAAGCATTATAGGTACATGTTTTTAATTTCTTCCAATTTAAGCATTATAAGAACATGTATTTAATTTCTTCAAATTTAAGCAATATAGGTACATGTTTTTAATTTATTTGAGCAACTTCTTTAGAAGTATTAACCTACAAGAAGTGTGTGTGGTTGATCTACTTTCAGTTTTTTCTAATCGAAAGTGTGACCTGTTTTGTGTGTGGTCGATATACTTTCAGTTTTTCTATTCGAAAGTGTAACCTGTTTTATTTGTTTCAGTCTCGTTCTCTTTTAGAGAATATAATACCATAGTTAATCAATGAAAACATGGACACATTCACATGGTTCTATGTAAAATAGTTTACATGATACAACACTCTATGTAAATTAATTTACATGATACAACACCCTTGGAGTTCACACTCATATGGCTCTATGTAAAATAATGTACATGATGCAACACCCTTGGACTTCATCTCCTGCCCCGATAAGACTCCCATTGGTTTTGTAAATCTTAAAAATTGTTAAATTGAATTTAACATTTGGCTGTCTTAATTTTATTTTAAACATTATGGGCCCATATATTATGAAGCCTTTGCCATAAAGTAAACTTTGGCTATTTGCAAGGCACAATGAAGGACACAGGTTTTTTTTGTAATGAAACTTGTGGTCCAAATTAAACTTTGGTTATTTGTAAGGCACATCGGATAAAAATTTTTTTATAATCATTATATATATCAAATGTTTTATAGTTTATAATCTTATTAGATACGGGGTTTTGTGTATGATTAGTGAAATGGGATTTGCTTGTAAAGGATACAAAGTTTTTTACAATATTTATATATATCAATCGTTTTATAGCTTATTATCTTATTAAATATGGGGTTTTGTGTATGATTGGGGAAATGGAATTTGCTTTGGTTAGATAGATGCTACAAATATTGCAGTTGAAGTATTAGTAGTACCTGATCAGGGAAATGGATTTTGTTTGGGGTTTTGGAAATACTACAAATATTGAAGATGAAGCATTAGTAGCAGTACTTCAAGGCCTAACTGCTCTCAAAGAAGACCACAATCATTAGCAACTTATTGGTTACAATGAGATCCCTCTCCTATCTCAAATATCATATAGCCTTATTATCATATTAAATACCATATTGTTTTCAAGGGCAATAGGTTAGAGGGGGTGGGGAGGTGGGGGGTTTTGCGTGTGATTAGGGAAATGGAATTTGTTTGGGCTCCAAAAAATACTGCAAATATTGAAGATGAAGCATTGGTATTATTTGAAGGCCATACTGCTCTCAAAGAAGGATGCAATGATTAGCAACTCATAGGTTACAGTGAGATCCATCTCCCATCAAATTCTTGGTAATAAGTGAGTTCAAGCAAATTGACTTTTTCCATGTTAAAAGAAGCCTTAGTATGGAAGCTAACAAGCAAACAATTAGACACTAAGGGCATGCATGCAAAAAGGAGTTTATAAGACAAAGGAGGGTTTGATTGACCAACTCCCCAACATTCTACTAGGTGTAAGTGAATTAAGAACATGACATCTTACAATGTGCCTTGTCATGTGGTGTTATGCGAAAGGAAGTTAAAGCACTCATCATCCCCAATGCTACATGCATGCTTGAACACGTGCCCTTGAGCATTCTACAATGGTAGTAGCACACTTCATAAGAGATTTCTTGGTCTTTCTATGATTTATTGTAGATCCTCTAGAAATTCATTTCTAAGCTAGGTGAGCAAGGTAAGAAAGCAAAAGGGTCTTCACCAATATTGTGCCTATTTCTTATCACAGACAAGGTTTTTGACATTATCTAGTTTACTATGTCTAGGTTAAAGGATTTGTAGCGAGGATTTTAGTTTAAAGGTTCACTATAGTGTGATGAAGTTCCTACAGTGGAATGAGTGAACAGAGGGATTCAAACAATAGATTTTGGTAGCAGGTGGAGTTAGTCTAATCTATGGTTGGGAAAACAAATTATATCATGGAATTAACAGAAAGTGAAACAAAAGTAAGGTCCTTCATAGTGATTCATAGGGGGAAGTAGTTGCAGATGGCCTCCCCATTGGTGTCTATGCATTCTCTACTAGGGTGTGTCATGGCCCATCTCCACCCTCCCCTTTGAGGTAGTCTCGTCACCCTCCACCCCATGATGTTTAGTTTATAATACTTTGGTGACTCTTCTCTTTGTGGTCTTTCTTTGGTCTCAGTGAAGTGTCTGAAAATACAATGTACCCAACACTTGGATTTTATTGAAGCTTTTGGAAAATCCCTCCAGATAACCCTAGAAGATGCGAGCTCTACAATACTACAATTGCTAGTGTGAACATGGAGATATTAAATTGTGTTAGTTATACATATAATTGGCATTAAATTGGGGTTTTCGCGTTCCTTTTCATTACAATGTTTAATTGACAAATATCTTACATTATTTATTTATATTTAAACTTTGTTAAGGAAAATAAATGTAGCATTTTCATGGCCATATTTTGATTTATTCAAAATACAAAAAATAAACTAAACATAGCATCCTTAGTGTTAGAATAATCAAAACCCATTCCCATACTTGGGATATATTATTTAATCATTTTTTGTTAAATTCCTAGGTCCTAAACTAGCTAGTTGGCTTCCACTTGCACCACATGGTCAAACTTGCTTAAACTGCCTCCAGGAGTGCCTCTGAAAGATTGTGGATAAGATTCTGACATCCCATCAGATTGCCCAGTTTAGTAAGTGCGCATTCCTGCCTTTATCTAGAATTAGACTGCTTTTCAATAGCTTTTAAGGCAAAAGGTGAAAGCTAGTCTTAAGGCAACCACCTTGTTTTTTGTACAACTCATCCTCCATCTGTTTCACTTCTAAAAGCATGAGTTTATCCACTTTCCTTCACTTATCAACTGATACACTTCATACAATCCATTCGTGACCTTCTTGACAGATTTGAAAAGTGTTTTATGCACCTAGGGGGGATTTTGACTTTTTAGTAAGCCTGTGTTTATGCTGATTCAACTTGCCTCCTTAGGCATTCGAATCGCTGATGTAATTATATATTTGGACATCTTATGACTTCATGAGGTTGGTTGAGATAAACTTATTCAATAGAAGTTTGTGTTATGCACCATATACAGTCTCCAATTTGAGTGAATCTATGCATGTTTTACAATCAATTTTGTGAGTTCAATTGATCTAAGCTTGGGATTCATTTTCACATGGTATCAGAGCCTTTGTAGCTTGATTGTTCTCCTCTTCTATTGCTTTTGCAAGATCTACATCACTCCCGGGAGCGCATTCTGTCTCTTCAAGGGCGCAGTTGTTGAAGAAATGGATCAATCTCACCATATCATCTTGACTCCATTCAACTACTTCGAATGGAAGGCATAGATGGAGATTCTAATGAGTAAGGGTCTCTTCAAAGTGACCATCGCAACTGAGGTTGAGCCCAATGTAACAGTAGAGAAGATCAAGTGGCACAATGTTGACGAAGCAGAAGTGGGGATGACTACATTGAATGGTCTCCCAAGACCATGGGAAGAAGCTATTGGACATAATGTTAACGAAGCAGAAGTGGTGATGATTACATTGAACGGTCTCCCAAGACCATGGGAATATTTCATTCAAGGAATTTGTGCTAGAAGAAGGCTCACCAAATCCAATAGACTATGGGAGGAATGTACACAAGAAGACACTCGATTGATAGAAAGAGAAGAAAAGATGGCTGAAGATGACAACCAAGCCCTAACAACTCATGCCAAGAATGGAAAGATCAAGAAGGAAGAACATTCTCACAAGAATCCTAGAAGATCCAAGAAGGACTACTCATAGTTTAGATGTTTCACTCGTGATGACAAAGGACATTTTGCAAGATATTGCCCCAAGAAGAAATAATAGAAGAAGAGATATCATGCTCACGCTACAGAAGATGATGAATCAATTAAGAAGAGAGCAAGAGAATATTCCTCAAGTGATGAGGAATATGTACTTTGATTTAGAAGGATTCACCGCATAAGATGGAGCTTATCTTATGAAAGGGATATGAGGAGTCTACTACAAAATTGGATTCCAGAAAACCCATGAAGATGAATATCATGTTCTATGAAAGAACCTATTATCCTTTTCAGCATTCGATAAGAAGAGATGCAGTCGTGAATGAAGAAGAATGGACACACAAATTCAGCACCAGCACATAGTTCCAAGTGATCTATGGTGTAGAATACTAGATCGACAGTTCTGATCATGAGCAAGATAGGCACAGGTCCTCAGAATCAGATGATAAACTAGAGCACGCTCAGGGAATTCTTGCAAGGAGACAGAGATCAAGAGGGATTCTACCAAACAAATAAAGTTATGTATTTGAATAGTCATTTTCTATATATTTAATTGTTTAAATTATATTATTCAGTTGTCTACATATTTATTTTCCTAAATTTAGAAAGTGTATTATGCATGTTAGATTGTTTGCATTGATGAACAATATACTACTAATATGCATGTGATGGGTAAGTGGCCTATAGTGTTGCACAACATTCCGCCATTGCTAATCTAGAATGAAACCTCTTTGCTGACATGTTGGGAGCAATGCATGCTCTTAATTATGTTCTAGTGGAGATGGAAAGAATCTAGGAAGTTACTGTATGTATACAAGATATGGATGGATGTTGTGTTGAAGCATTGGCTAAGATAGTTGCATGACTATGTGACATATGTCTTTATGCGTAAGAATTTGACATTATTAATATGTTTTGAAAATTATGAAATGTTTCTAATCATGCAATTGAATTTGACTTGTAGGAAAGATTGTGTACAATTACTTACAAGAGAAAAATGATGAGACTTGTTCCGAAGAACAAGTGATCACGGTTTAGCTATGACATTCAAGAAGATTTACGAAATCAAACATAGTACAGATGTACCAAGCGAGGTTTCTCTCAAAAGAGGGAGACGGCTATGACAAGACATTGCTATAGTGGCTAGACACATTTATTCAGTGGTGGATATTAAACTAAATAGATGGTGTAATCGAAGTAGAAGTGTATATTGAACAACCTCCAAGATTTGAGACTCTCTATAGAGAACCGCATGTGCGCAACTTGAAGAATGAAATAATAAAATATGTTTTTTTATAAAAATAGCCAGCATAAATAAGCTTAAAAATCTATGAATGGATAAAATAAATTGATAAATATTCGATGATGATTTACATTTACAAGTGTTGGACTTATATAAGTCCATTCATTATCTTCAAACTTTTTTATTTTGTCTTTAAGGTCTTGGTTGTGATTTTTTAATCGAGATATTTTTTCATTCTTAGCTGATAACAATTTCTTGATATCTTCATTAGCTTTTTCCAGTTTTTTATTTTGATCTTTTGAGTGATGATTCTCTTGTTCTATCAATTTATGAAAAATGATTTGCATACTCATCTCAAAATGTAGATTTTTATTGTTTTCCTTGTAGTATCATAATTTGCTTTCCAATTTTTGTGATTACACCTATCAGTTACCTTAATCATCTTTCATAATAAAATATTTACCACGTATTGGAAAGAGCGATTACCATTCCTAAAAAATGTTGGATATTGGAATTCCATTTCGTAATAAGGATACTTATTCCAAAATTTGGATTTATTTCTTCAACAAATCCACAATGGGCTTCAATGACTTCTTCAATATCTTTCGAGATTTGATTTCTGCTCTTTTTAATATCTTCTTGGCCTTCTTTCTTTGACTTGGTCTTCTTTCTTTTTTGTATTAAATAATAATTGTAATGACAATTATTAATAAATAATTATTATTCTTTAAAATAATAACATTTTTTTTTTATGGGAAGCACTTAAAGCTTTAAAAAAAATAAATTTTATTTTTTAATAAGAAATATTATTAAATATATAAAAAAATTTAAATGTATTATATTAGGGTTTGTAAGTCTGCGGTGGAAGGAGGGTTGCATGTGGAGTGGAGTGTAGATGTGGAAGCGATTGCAGTTGTAGCCAAATGAAATGCAACAAGACGCAGGCAGGAGTAACGCATCGGGGAAGGTGCAGAAAGATGGATGGAGGTGCAAGCAAACGTGTGGCGCAGATTTGAAGATGTGGACGGAGGTATGCAAGAGGACGGGGGAGGACAGAAGGGAGTAGAGGCACAACCGACGGAGGAAGGGAGACACGAGGGTGGGGGATGGCACGAAGGAAGAGGAGGATGGATTTGGATCGACGGGGAAAGCATGCAGGAGGGAGCAACGCAGAGATGAATGCAAGCTGGAATGGCGGTGAAGAGGGGTGACGACAGCGGACAGGTGAAAGTGGCGATGGAGGATTTTTCCAGCAGTTGATGCAACAGGATGTCGAGGAGGGTTGGTCAAAAACCTATGCGGGTCAAAGACCCAGTTTGGGAGAAGCTCCAGAAAATATTGGCCAGAAGCTGGAATCTGCTCAAGAAGGGGCTCTGATACCAATGAAACAATAAAATTTGTTTCTTATAAAAATAGCCAGCATAAATAAGTTAAAAGCTCCATGAATAGATAATAATAAATTGATAAATATTCGATGATGATTTACATTTACAAGGGTTGGAGTTATATAACTCCATTTGTGACTTTCCAACGTAAAGTCGTGACTCTTTAATAATTAATAATTATTAATCATTAATTAGTAATTATCTATTAATCTTAATATTAATAATATTAATATTAATTATTAAGATATATATATATATATATATATATATATATATATATAACAAAGAAGGCTTTGTACGAGCTGAGAAGGCACCCATGGGATAGCACACTAGGACATATAGTTACATGATGAGCATATGGATCACCTAGAGTGATGAGACCTCAAGATTTGCTACACGGTTGAATATGGGGAGATCATAGATGGGTGCAAGAGGAACTTGCAACAGAGTTCGAGATGAAGGATCTTGGTATCCAGTGACCTTGAGAGAAATAATTTCATTTCTATTTGATGAGAGATGGCATAGATGGATACATGGAATATCAACAACAGAGGCTACCAAACACTCCAATACAAAATGTCTCGATGCAAAGAGTACAAGATATCAAGATGTAGAGAGAGGATAGTGCTTAGTCACAGAGGGAGCAAGAAAGCTCTACTTCAGAAGGAGTGACTATAGTACAGATTGTGGAGATAGATTGAGAGACATTATCACTTAGCCGCTATTCGTGAAAATGGTTGCTTGCCTCAATATCTCAGGGATATGCTTAGAGTGATATCCAATGTCTTCACCCACTGAGAGGAAGTATATCTCAGAGTTCAATAATCTTGGCATGATTCTTGGGATTAGTGGTGTGGCATAATCCATATGAGATTTTCTTCAGTCAAGGAAAATATGTGGTAGAGATCCTGAAGAGATTTGGTATGATGGATCGCATGGCTATGGACACACCGATGGCATCAAACTTGAATTTGTTGTGTGATACTACTTCAAAGACAATTGATGCCATGGTCTCCAGGAATATGATTGGTTCTTTGATGTACTTGACGAGCATGAGGTTAGATATATGCTTTGCGGTGAACACCTTGAGTCAATACATGGTAGAGCCGAGATGAGTTCACATGATTGCGGCAAAGAATGTATTGAGGTACATGAAGGGTACAATTGAGTATGGCCTCATATATGTAAGAGATTAGAGGATTTTTCAACAGAGCTATGTTGACTCAGATTGGATGGTAGTGCCACAGATAGGAAGAGAACTTCAGATTGTTGCTTCAGTTTGGGGTTTGGCATGATTTCTTGGTTCAACAAGAAGCATACGAGTGTAGCACTAAGTATAGCTAAGGCAGAGTATATTGCAGCTTGTTCAGCTAGTTGTGAGGAAGTATGGATTAGAAAGCTACTTGCGATGTCGAATTAGAGATGACTTGTGATTTTTGTGACAACAAGAGTTGTGTGAAGTTGTCCGAGAACCCTGTGTTCCATGACAAGTTGAAGCACATGGAGACCTGACATCACTATATCAGGGATATGGTGCAGAGAGGAGTAATGAAACTCTAGTATATTGCGATGAATGAGTAGATGGCCAATGTATTGACCAAGCCTCTGGCAAGAGTGAAGTTTGAGTACTTTAGGGACAAGCTTGGAGTTGTTCAAATCGATCTCCATCGCAAGAGGGAGTGATGAGTTCCTGTTCCAGATTAGTGGTCTTCACATCCAGTAAGAAAAAGGACTAGCTCTATAAAGGTTTGCATCCAGTATGAAAAATGAATGGGACTGCATGAAGCTACATCTAGTATGAAAAAGCACTGGCGCTGTAGACGTACACCCAGTATAAAAAATGATTGGTCATTGTATGGATACACCCAGTATGAAAAAGGACTAGTTATTGTACGGGTAGCTCCAAGCATGAAAAAGGGTTGATTGATCCATCGATATATATGAGAGGTACACCTAGTATGAAAAAGGATCGGTCACTATACACGTACACCCAATATGAAAAAGGACTGGTTGTTGTATGGGTAGCTCCAAACATGAAAAATGGTTGGTTGATGCACCGATATATATAAGAGGTACACCTGGTATGAAAAAGCAATGGTCACTGTACAGGTACACCCAGTATGAAAAAGGACTGGTTGTTTTATGGGTAGCTCCTAGCATGAAAAAGGGACAGTCAATGCACCAATATATACGGGAGGTACTCTCAGTATGAAAAAGAACTGGTCACTGTACGGGTACACCCAGTATGAAAAAGGACTGGTTGTTGTATGGGTAGCTCCCAACATGAACAAGGGTTGGTTGATGCACCGATATATATGAGAGATACACCTAGTATGAAAAAGGATTGGTCACTATACATGTACACCCAGTATGAAAAAGGACTGGTTGTTGTACGGGTTGCTTCCAACATGAAAAATGGTTGGTTGATACACCGATATGAGGGTTTCTCCTAGCATGAAAAAAGGTTGTTTGATGCACCGATATTAGGTACACCCACCATGAAAAAAGGGTTGGTTGTTGTACAGACTTCTTATGATGTATAGATTCGAGAGACGTCACAAGTCAATGGCTCGAGTTCGAAGTTGTAGCAGCAGTGATGATGACGAGATCCAGTGATGGTGTAGTAATTAAGACCGTGACAAAAGAATACCTTCCTTGTTAAGAGCGAGTGTTGAAGATTGTAACTTCTGAAGATATTATGTTGTACTTTTATTATATTATTGTTGCACGTCCTTCGAGAGATGTTATTGGTGTGCTTGGTCATGTAAATGTACTTGAAGGAATCAATGTAAACCTTCCCTTGTAAGTCGGGTCAATAATACCCACAAGAAATATTATATAAATGTTAGTTTGTGTCTTCCTAGACAAGTCAGCCCTTTAAGAGTACCAAGTTGGTCCAGTTAGAGAATTAGGTCTTGATGATTATAAATAGGAGAGGTGCTTCCCTCATTTAGACACACTTCTCACTCAAGCAAGTGAACAAGAGAGAGAGAGAGAGAGAGAGAGAGAGAAGAGGCTCGCCGAAGAGAAAAAGTAGCTGCTTTTGTCTTTGGGATTTATCTTATCTTGGTTTGGCATTGTACTTGTTGATGGAATCTATACTGAAGAAGTTGTTGGGTTTTCTCCGTTTGTGGTTTCCCAGATGAAAATATGTGTATGTATTATGTTGTTGTGCTCATCTTTCTTTTAGTGATCCTATTGCATATGATTATGATGCACATTGTTTGAAGATCTAACATAATAATATTGGGAACATTAAAATACTAACACAGAGTATCACTACATACCCTCAAAGCATCATCTCTGCTATTCTTCTAGGAATCTTGTCTCAGCTGTCATTGTTCTCTGTGTTTCCCTTTGAAGTTTATACAAATTTTGGCTTATATTACCCTTCGAGTAGTCATTTGTTAGTCTTGTAATTCTTTCAAAAATTCGCTCTAACTTGTTTCTATTCTCAACAAATTCAACCATCATTCTATTGCAAAGAGTTAATCTTGCTTCCTTCTAAAAGGACTTTAAAGAATGTCATCCAAGGCTTCACACTCATAGCTAACTGATCATATCAGTCACAGGGTCTGCAGAATTCAGTCGATCAATTTGACTGCTTCAGAACTTATACCAGATATACTCATGGAATTCTAGAGGTCGCATACAGTAAATTATTACCAAATCTCTGCATTGTATCTATTCAGAACCCCGTGATCTCTGCTACGATTTCTGTACCTAGATACATACTGCAATTTCATCATTGAAGATGTAAAAAGTGATTTTAAATATCCATATACCTATGAACTAAAACAAAACAAAAAAACTCTGAGCTTGGTCCTGGTTCAAAGACGTTTCAATTTTGTTTTTCCCTTCATCGAATTGCACACATGTAGCTAAAACCAGAATTCATTTTTTTTTTCATTTTTTACTTAATCAATCTGCATCCTTCATTATTTTCTCCACTGAATCTACCTATTATTCATGCTTGCAATTAACAATTCACATACTGGCGAGGGCAAAAGCTATTTCCACTTAATTTTTTTATCTCATAGCTCACCACACAATGTGTGTCTGTGATTACAAAGAAAGAATATTTTTGCAAGTTCAAATGCCAATGATCTCTGCCAAACCCTTTCAATCTTCAGAATTACATACACACCTATTGCTTAAACCTAGAAATTGATTTTATTCATTTCACTCTCTAACGAATCTTCATATCAAACTTACCCCTCATTCTCAACTTGAATTGATCAATATATATCCACTCTCTCGTGGGTCTAATTACACAATTGATGACCAATTCAATTTAAGCAATTCTGAGCCGACTAAATGATGAGGGTGTTTTTGCTGACTAGTCCAGTTTAAAAACTTAATTAATACACAAACTGTGGTTCTTGTGAACCCATCGCGGCATCAATAAAGATGTTACAATGGAGATCTTGCTTGCTCGACACTCTTCTTCTGTTTATTAAATGCTCCATGCTTTAAGTTTTTATCTTTCCCTCCAATGCAAAAAACCTCAGTGCCATCTTTCAAAAGTTTGATTGCAAGTTATGTGGACCCATCATGGCATGGAGGAAAAGACTTCACCATCTTAGCAAACCACACCATGTTTACTATTGAACGATTTCAATATCCTTCGAATGGGTTACACACAGGTTTTTACAGGAGTAACTAAAACCTGTAAATCGAATAGCTTTTGATGCTTGCAAAAGTGCAAATGGAGATTTGACACATGGAGCAAGTTTCTTATGTGTTAGGATTGCTTATACTTCATTTGGATTGAGAGCATCCCTGATCGAGATCTGCCTAGAGGCTTGATGAACCAAGGCATTCAAAAGAAAAGGTAACACCTTTCATGCCTTCTTCTGCACCAACATCTACAATACTAGCAAGCACTTTGACATCAATGACAGATCCTTCATGTATTGGCATTAGTAGTCCTCTTGACGATGTTAAGACATCAGTGGCAACTTTTTCTCAACAATCTCCCCATTTGTCATTGATGGAAACCTTGTGAACTGATTCATATTGATGGCAACCTTTTGTAAGATGTGAACTTACAACTCCTATAAGATCCCCCTATCAGCATTCAGT
This sequence comes from Pseudotsuga menziesii, assembly GCA_001517045.1. Lineage (NCBI taxonomy): Eukaryota > Viridiplantae > Streptophyta > Pinopsida > Pinales > Pinaceae > Pseudotsuga > Pseudotsuga menziesii. The sequence continues at coordinate 354,859 of LPNX010333259.1, forward strand.
TTTCTGTATTTCTCTCCCCCTTTGACATCAACGACAAAGGAACTCTCTTCTTGATTGCGAATTCATTTTGTGGACATCTTTCCTTTTTGACAATACTCCCCCTTAGACTAAGCCATTTCTTGAATCCTTTTGAACTAGCTACCCCAATCCCGTTTTACTCATTCTTCATCTGCAAACCCTTCTTAGTGTAAACATTTCATCAATGAAATAACCATATGATCTTCTTATTACACTTGTATGATCTTCTTATTACACTTGTATTAGAAAGAAATAGTAGGATAAACTCTCTATCAGGATTATTATCATAACCAAGGACACGTCCCCATTTATAGCAACCAATAGAGTCCTTCAATAGTTACAAAGCATAAATACTCTGATCAACAATTGCATTATCTTTCACTTAATGGCTCTCTTGAACTATTCGAATATTCTCTGAGTTCTGTCCAAAAGAAGTGCTCTTTAAGAATATGTCAAAATTTTAAGATCTGCTCGTACAATTTATAATTACAGATCAGATATTTCTCTCAGTGTTTTTATATTTTAGATGTAGCTCATTTGCTTTTGTTAATGATGTGCAGGGTAAGGCTGTTACAAGATGGCAAGGTTGTCATGAGATCCATGTCTTCTTGTACAAACATCCTCAACTGCATCCATGTCTTCTTGTACAAACATCCTCATGTCTTTAACCAACATTAATGGCACTTTCAGCATCATACTTTCTGTTTTGGAAGTACTTCATCTCTTGTTCTAATACTCCCCCTGATTGTGTGCTCTACTTTTCTGCAATCTTACAACAGGTATAAACTGAACACAGTTAATGTGCTGACAGATATTGCTGCAAGGAAGATGCTGCTACCGGAAGTCACAATATTCATTCCTTCTTCTTTCTGTATCCAAATCATCATTGTCAACTTCTGAGCCCATCTCTAAAAAATGATCATCCAATGCATCTTTCTGACTTTTAGCATTCCCAATGTTGGTGTATGCAATATCATTTGGCTTGAAAACATTCTTTCTTTTAGATTTCCTAAACATGCTCAATTCCAAGTTCAATTTCTGCATTCATTCATTTTCTTACTTGTATTGTATTTTGTAGCCTGTTTTCCTTTGATGATTATGGACTACAAACTAGAGGTATACAATCATATACTGATATAGAACTCTTGGAAAACCTATATACTACTGCAGGTTTCTCCAAAGTTCACCTGTAGGCTGAAAAAGAAATTGTTGTAGCCAAGGAATCATCATGCTTCAAGAATTTAAGTCTATTTCAGTCGATGTTGCTTCACCAATCAGATCACATAACTAGTGTCTCCATAGACAATACTCAAGTCTGTCGTAACCTTGTAACATTCCTAGCAGAGATCTTTTCTTTCTAGTGTCATTCAAACATGTTTATTTAACGTCTAGTTAGACACCTTAAGAAATCTTTTGAAATTAATCCATCTTTCTCATGGACTGCTCCCTATCACTTAGTGTCTCAACTTGAAGAGCTGCTCCCCTTTTCAGTGTACCGTTGACTTGCTTTCACTGTATTGTTGACTTATTCGTATTTGTGTTCTTTATCTCTCTCTTGGTCACTTCATAGAAATATAGACAAGCTCTAGACAAACCCTAGAGCTAAAGAGAGAAGTCTTCCAACAATAGCAAACCCAAAACAATCTTCTTCTAGCTGGAGCAAATTTCTTCCTTGTGCTGGAGTGAACTTGCTTGATGTGACAAATGAGGAGGGAGACCCCTCTATTTATACACTGCCTTTTTCACTATGGGGCCGACTTGTCTAGGAGACAATATAATATTGTTTATTTGTTATTTTTGGAATCTTCTGGGCCGACATTGCAAGTATAACTTAGCATTGTTTCTTTTAGGGTTTTACTTGATCAAATACAATAAGAATATCTTTCAAAGCTACAAAACATCAACACTCTCTCTTAGCAAGGAAGGTATTCTTCTGACATGATCTTCAATACTGCTTATGCTGACTTGGTACTTGACCATTTACTTGTTGACCTTTCATGAATCTATCCATCACTAGAAGTTATGTACGAGCAAGCCCTTAGTGATATCATGCATCCAGGATATCAACATAGCATCTCACTAGTGGGTGTAGCCTCATTGTCATTTTGGACCTTATGGGTCTCGACGTCCTTTCGGACCTTCTGTCATTACGCACCTTCACCTAGCTCACACAAAATCTAGACAACTAGTCTGTGAATGACTACCCACTGTTGCCACACTCAATGTGCTACTGGGACAAGCGCTTAAACTTTATCCTTGACAGAGGCATGGTCAACACATCAACTATCTACTCATTTGTTGCAACATACTGAAGTTTCACAACTCCCTTTTGTACCATGTCACGAATGTAATGGTACTTAATCTCAACGTGCTTGGAATTTTCATGAAACACAGGGTTCTCTGACAACTTTATACAACTCTGGTTATCACAAAAGATACAATTCACCTCTAACTCGAGATCCAACAACCCTGCAAGCAACTTTCTAATCCACACAACTTCGCTACTGGCTAAACATGCTACTATATACATTGCCTCGACTGTACTGAGTGCTACACTAGTTTGCTTCTTGGTGAGCCAGGAAATCATAGTTGACCCCAGATTAAAGAAACATTCTTATGTATTCTTCTAGTCTACGACACTACCGGACCAATATGAATCAATATAGCTTTGCAATCTTATCTCATGATATGAAACATATCTGAGTCCAAAATCCATTGTACCTTTCAGATACCTCATCACATGTTTTACCACAATCGAGTGAACACATCTCGGCTCAACCATATACTAACTCAATGTGTTCACCACAAAACATATATTTGGCCTCATGTTCGTCAAACACATTAAAGAACCAATCATTTGTCTGTACATAGTGGTATCCACTATCTCTGAGGAAATATCACTCAATAACTTCAAGTTTGTCACCATCAGTGTCAACATGGGTTTACAACCCATCCTCCTAAATCTCTTCAGTATCTCTACAGTATATTTTCCTTGCTTAAGGAATATCTCATTCGGTTTCTACCACACCTCTATACCTAATAAATAATGTAGCATACCCAGGTCTTTCATCTCAAACTCTGCAGCAAGATTCCTTTTATAGTCAGCGATGAGCTTCTCGTCCTCTGGCAGAAATAGGTCATCCACATATAATAGTAGTAGCATTGGTCTACCATCCACAACCTTATAGTAAAGGTTTGGATCTTCCTTACTCTTGGTAAAGCCAAATCCCATAAAAAAACCGTCAATTTTGTCATACCATGCCCTAGCTTTCTTCAATCCATACAAGGCCATTTTCAACCTACACACATGTGTCTGCCTATCATGTGTCTCGAAACCTTGTGGCTCCTCCACGTACACTTCCTCTTCCACTGCACCGTTCAGAAAATTGCCTTCACGTCCATCTAGTGTGCCTTCCATTTCATCACTGCAATTATCGCAAGTATATCTCTAATCGAAGTGTATCTTGCCATGGGAGCAAATATCTCCTCATATTCTATTCCTTATTTCATGTAGAAGCCACAAGCCATGAACCTTACCTTGTACTTCTTGACACTGCCATCTGAAGAATGCTTCATCTTGTATATCCATTTGGAAGTCACCATTGACTTCCCTTTTGGACTCGGAACCACAACCCAAACATCATTCTTCATAATGGATTGTTATTTCTCAATCATGGCATCCTTCCATACTTTCTTGTCAACTGCTTCTTCATAACTGGAAGGCTCTGCATTAATGATGTCACATAACAATGCCACGTAGCTAGAATATGATCGAGGTCTCTTGCTCTCTCTAAAAGTTTCATCTGGAGCACCATACTTGTTTGCATCCTGAAAAATCTCCCAAATCCAAGTTGGCATTCTCTTATGTGTAATCATTTCTTAGGGTGAATCTATAGGTAGAGCTGTGGTTCTTGTTAAAATAATATAACTTCGGAAGTTATTCTATTTGTATTATTGTTATTCCTCCATTCGGAGATGTACTTTATGTAATTGGTCATGTAAAAGTCATGATGTAAAACCTTCATTGTAAGTCGGGGCAATAGTACCCATAAAGGTATTTTATAAATATTATTTTTAGTCTTCCTAGGTAGGTCGACCCTAATTACAGAACCTGTCTAGCCTAGTTAGGTAATTGAGTCACTCACCTGATTAATATAAATAGGTGAGGCACCTCCTTCATTTGTACACACTTCACTCAAGCAAGTTCGCTAGAGAGAGAAGAAGAAGTGCGTTGGAGAGAGAGGAGTTGTCTTGGGGTTTTACGCTATCTTGGTTGAGTTCTATATTGAAGAAGTTTTGCGAGGTTTTCTCCCTTGTGGTTTCCCCGAGGAAAATCTTTGTGTTCATTGTGTTGTTGTGCTTGTTGTTCTTTCAATAATCCTACTACTGTGAATTGTTTTAGAATATCATCTAAGCAAATTAAGAAAAACTAACCAGCAATATCTATCACTCTAGAGCTTCAAGATCTTCATGACGGACTTCATCTATATGAATCTGTCTCGATCTACTAAAAGTTACATCCTTATCGAAGGTGACATCTTTGCTAGTCTCAATCTTCCTATAACCAGGAATGTAGACTTTACATTCCTTCAATGACTCGCTATATCCAACAAATATACCCTTCTTGCCTGAAGGATCCAGCTTTGTTCTCTTATCCTTAGGAATATGTACATATGCAGGAAAACCAAATATCCTCAAGTGGTTGACCTCTAGCTTCTCTCCTGTAAACATTTCTTCTTGCCTCTTGTTCCCAAGTACACGGTGAGGAGTTATGTTCTACACATATACAATGGTTTTGGATGCCTCTTCCCATAGGTGTAACAATAAATCTGAATCGTGGATCATAGCCTTCACTATTTCCCCTTTTTTCCACGCCATTCTTTTGAGGATTGTAGGGAGTAGTGAGATCCCTCTTAATCCCAACTTCTATGCAGAATGTCTTGAAGTCATATGATAAGAACTCTCCTCTGTTATCTGACCTTAATGTCTATATCTTCTTTTCAAAAAGGTTATCTGCTAGGTGATGTTGATGACATCGGTTCGCGCTTGTCTAAACGTACTATGTCCAAGACTCCTTTTTCTTTGTTGTCACTTCTTGGAAATTGATTCTTCACATCCTTTCCTTGTGCACATCCTTTGCATATGCCATCATGATTCGCCTGAATCTTTGGTAGGACTATCATCATCTTGGCCACAATCGACAATGCTTTGTAATGTAGGTGAGCAAGTATTCTATGCCATATCCCCCTCGGGTTCATAGTGCTATGTACTAATGTTGAATCCGAGTGTCCCTTCATCTTGTATACTCCTCTTTGAACACCAAACACTCTAGCATCATCAATAGTCTTTTCCTTTGGCCACATTAGAACTTGGCCATCAATGAAAGCAACTCTTTATCCTCATTCCTCTAATGCTCAGATGGAGAGGAGATTCTTCTTCAAACCAGGTACATACAATACATCTTTGATCTTCATAGGATTCAACTTGTAGGAGGCTTCTCCTACCCTTTGTATGGTATACTGAAAATCATCACCGAGCTTCACCTTATGGGGTGAATACTTTTGGCCCAAATTTGTGAGAGAACTCTTATGATCAGTCATGTGCATAGAAGCACCACTATCAACAAGCCATGTGTCACTTCCATGAGTACCAACCCATGTAAGAGCTGAGATCAATACATATTCTTCACTCGATTATTCTTCTCTTGCTTTCTTCTAAACAGGTTCATCATCTTCTACGACATGAGTATGATGTCTTTTATTCTTTCCTTTATCAATCTGATCTTTTATTTGAGGACAATTTCTTGCAATGCATCCCATCTTCTGGCATCTATAGCATTTGTAATTTGAGTAATCTCTTTGAGCCTTTTGATTCTTCTGAACCTTTTGAAACTTCTTTGAAGAATGAACTTCGTCTCTTCTCTTTCCTTTTCTTGTATGAGTTGTTAGTGCTTGACCTTCATCATTACCCAACTTTTCTTCTCTTGCTACCAATCTAGCTTTTTCTTGTGTGCATTCTTCCCATAACCTGCTAAACTTTGTTAGCTTTCTTCTAGAACAAATTCCCTGAATGAATGATTCCCAAGACCTTGGGAGACCATTCAATGTAGTCATCACTAACTCTACTTATTCAATTTTGTCTCCAATGGCTTCAAGTTGTTCTTTGATTTGGGATACTCTTGTGAAGTAGGATTTAATTGTTTATGAGTTTTGCATCTTCACATTCTTGAGTTGTGTTCTCATGTCATCTTCTAGTTGATATTATTGACTTCATACAATCTGGTCAAAGCATCAAACATTTGCTTTGGAGTCTTCAAATATGAGACATGAGGGATCAAGTGATCCTTAATAGAATTTGCAATGATTCTCTTTGCCCTAATCATGTTCTTCTTGTGCCTTATCTTAGCTTCATCTCCCTTTAGTTATGCAACCTCTTCTTCAAGCATCCTATACTTCCATACTCTGAAGTTATCATCTCCTTCAAGCTTCTCATCAAGCTTGGTGTTGTTTGTCATCTTGCTAAATATGGTTTTAGAAACCCTAGTAGGAGAAACGTTAAAATTGAAAGTACTTCAATGGAGAAACTGATCCACTGGAAAGATGTGCCCTCCCAAGGCGAGCTGAGAAAACCCTTTTTTTAGTCAAATATATGGACAGAACATGCAAAAACTTGAAGACCTTGTTTCTAGATCCTATAGAGACTACGTCAAAAATGAAAAATCTCGGATCTGAATTCTACTTGGAAAGAAAAGTGCACCCTCTTAGGGCGAGTTTCAAGGTGCTACTTTGCAATGCAATCTGTGGAGAGAAATGCTCGAATTTGGAAGCCCTATTTTCAAACTGTTGCAAATGCCGCAATGCTTTCTTTCTGTCCCACTCTAATACCATGTTAGAATTTTGACTGAAGAGCAATTATGTTAGACTTTCATTCAATATGTCATATCACATCATAACAATTGCATGCATAAGGATCATTGAAAGAAACACATTCAACAATAGACAGAAAAATTTATCTTGGAAAAACCCTTTTACAGGAGAAACCCAGCAGAACTTCTTTAGTATAGATTCATTAACCAAGTATAATGTCAATACAATGAAGAGCTAAATCTCCCTCATAGAAAGATAGACAAGCTCTAGACAAACTCTATAGCTAAAGGGAGAAGTATTCCAACAATAGCGAACCCAAAGCAATATTCTACAACCCAGAAACAGTCTTCTTCTAGCTAGAGCGAACTTCTTCCTTGTCTTGGAGTCAACTTGCTTAATGTGACAAATGAGGAGGGCAACCCCTCTATTTATACTTGTTTTCTAACAACCTTTTTCACTATGGGGCCGACTTGTCTGTCTTCACTGGGAGGACTTGTCTAGGAGACAATATAATATTGTTTATTTGTTATTTCTGGAATCTTTTGGGCCGGCATTACAAGTATAACCTAGCATTGTTTCTTTTAGGGTTTTACTTGATCAAATACAATAATAATATTTTCTGAAGCTACAAACATCAAACAAGAGATGCTCCTTAGGTTGCCATAGGATTGCACATTTCCACAAATGTTTAAAAAACTGGTACATAATTTGGTAAAAGATCTGTATTGTAGGCATAGATATGCAAAATGCATTTGGATGTTATATACTCAATAGACCTCTGTCTTAGATCAAAATTCAGGCTTCATTGAATTGTGGCTTATTTATACATTCATCCCTTTATTTGGTAAGCTTTTCCTTCTAACAACCTTCCTTGGTATTTCTTGCCTGCTGCTGAGACTTCCCCTCAACAACATCCATGTTGTTGGGGATCTTCATGCCAAATTGTTTAGCAAAGCGTATGATGCTGCGTTGCAGCAAGATCATCATCTTTTTCTTTAATATTCATGATCTTTTTATTCATCTCAGTCATGTTTTTCTTCTTTGATTGCAGCTTCAAAAGAACTATTTCTATCTTCATCATCTTTAACCTGATTTTCTGCAACAACACTAATACCTTCCTTTTTACTTGCAGAATTACCATTGTTACCCAACTTTACTGCTCCTATGGATGTGTCCTCTGAGAGTTCTCCATTCTCTAGTTTCTTATGTTTTTCTTTCTTATCCAAACCTTTTGGATACGAGTATTTTTTGTCATGGAAAACTCTATCATGCTTCTACATAACTTTGTTATGTGACCATGGTCGTTGCAATTGTAGCAAACTTTATTCTTGCAAAATATTGCACTATGCACATAATGGTTTCACTTCCAACATTCAATGTTTTCATTAGCATCCTTGTAATATGTTCTGACCCTTTTGATCATATAACCATCCTTTGAGGCCTCATAGGTATTTCTTACATAGACTCCACAATTTTCTTCCTTATGACTTGTTACGCTACATCTGTACCCAAAGCACCTTCAGATGTGCCCCAGGGAGAGAGAGCCAATGTTGGGCCCTTTGGTTCCTCCTTTAGGACTACAATGGCTTAATGGCACTAATGATTGCCCTTTGTTGGGGGTTTTAACCTCGGGGTTGGTGTCTGGGGCTCCTAAGAGTTGACCACTAGGTCACATGGATTCATATCTTGTTTGCATGCTCTAGTGGCCTATGCTGTAGCTACGAGACATTTGTCTCCCTTCACAGCCACTTAAGACACCCTCTTGGCCCTTCTTTCACCTAACACCTTCTCTCCCTGGCCTTATTTCCTCAAAGGAAGCCATCCTCATAGCTAGGCTTTTTTGATGCTTTGAGGAGGGCGTTGAGGGACTTTACAACATTCGAGGGGTTAGATGGGGTATAACGCCCTCCTTCCAGCTCACTCCAGCCTTTCATTCAGAGTGATTCACTTATTTGAGCAAATTTTGGTACCTAGGGAAAAAATACCCCAAGTAGCCTACCTTGAACCTACATAATGGCTATATTTTATTATTATTTTGTTTTAATTTTAAGTTGACATTTTATAATTGCAAATTTGACATTTTAAAGGCATGTCGGCCTGGATTTTATTTGTAAAAGTGAGCATGAGATCATATAAATAGATCTCTTCACTTTCATTTTAAGACAAGACTCGTGGGATAAAACATTATGTTACATTTTTATCCTTCTTAGGGCTCTTGGAGTGATGCACACCTCTTGAGGAGACTTCTTTTTCTGGTTTAATGGCAATCTCTTGAAGTGTCTTTGGTTCTTGCTCTTTGCTAAGGTGATGCTAGAATTGTTAGCTTAACACATGCACAAGGAGGTATCAATGCTCTTGTCTTGATTTCTCTTTGTTAAATGTTGATGGATGATGCTTGTTTATGGTTGAATGGTAGCCATTAGTGCTGCATTTTGTTTGAACTAGGTCATTTTCATCCTTTTGTCACCATAGTATTGTGAAGGACGTACTCTAGGAGTCCTTATAAGCTTGGGCCTTAGGTCTCTGAGTTTTGCTCTAGCTAGGCTTCTTTTAACGAGCCCTTGTGGTTGTTGGGGAAGGCCCTAACTTGCCAAACTTTGGAAAGACCTCTCAATAGGAAAGTTGGTCACCTTCCTTGATGCTATAGGGTTAGGGTAAAACCTTAAAACACTTGGATTTATTCTCATACAATTTTCCCTTCAATTTATTTGCATTTTACATGGTAGATTAGGGCAATTTTAGGTCTGCAATTTTATGCTAGAAACCCTAAAAATCAAAATTTAATTTTTTTTGCACTTTCGAGCCTCCTTAAAATTTCGGGCCCTAAAATTCTGAGCCCTAAAATTCCGAGCCGTAAATTTCCATGCCCTAAAATTCTGCGCCCTAAAATTTCGCGACCTAAAATTTGAGGCCCAAAAATTCCACGCCCTAAAATTTTGAGACCTCCCTAAAATTTCGGGCCCTCCCTAAAATTTCGTGCCCTAAAATCTTGGCCTGAAATTTCGGCTGCCACAAATACTTGAATAGATGACTGATACATGTTACTTATACTATTGTACATGTGCATTTCTGATTGTTTGACAAATTACTTATACTTCATTAATATCTACATATCATACTATTTGCACATCGGTGTTCATTAGATACACAATTGGCTTATCCTTGGATGAACTTGCACAATTCATATGCATGCTCATAGTATATCTATTCCACTTTTTGATTGACTTCGGTCACTAACCTTGCACACATATGAGATATACTTGTTGTCTGAGTGTCTTTTGTAGAGTTACATAGGGCTCTCCCCTAGGAGGTTTCGACTTCCGAACAAGTTTGGAGAAGTGACTAAGGTGACAATGGTCACTTTCTCCACATATGCTTGCCGATGGCTTGGGCTGTCATTTCAACTGGTAACATGACCAAAGTGACAAGTAAAATAGTAATGAAAGAAGAGATTTTGATACCTGTTTTGTAAGGATTCTTTGAAGAGCGTGATCTCTTAGAGCTGCTTTAGTTGTCATTCTTCTATGAGACATCCGATTCTTTATGTTTGTTATCCTCTCTTTTTCCATGATTCTAGAAATCATTAGTATAATTCTTAGGTCTTTTGTTTACTTGATCTGCAGAGCTTGAATCATAGCCAAGACCAGTGTTATCAGATGGATATCTTTGACTGCTGAGAATCTCATCTAGAACTGCAGTACTCTTTTCAAATTTCACGTTGCTATTCTTCTTTGCGGTTGACTTTTCAAGCTGCCTTTTTAAGGACACAATTTCAGCTTCTTGTTTAGTACAGATCTCTTCCTTTTCTTTTAGTTTATGGGTGAGAACTTCTTCAATTTTCTTTGCTTCTTCCACTTGAACTCTTAGACTATAAATAGTCTTTTCAGCCTCCTCACAGTTCTCATGAATTTCTACTAGTTGCTCTTCTAATGGTGCATTGAGCTCCCTTAGCTTATTTAGAGGAAATGTGATCTCTTTTTCGAGATCAGTTTCAGACTCTTCTTTATCTTCAAAGGCATTACTTTTTCTATTGCAATGATCTTCTTCAAATGTTTCAGGATGTTCTTCATTTTTTGTATTTGACCTTTTATTTTGATTGTCTTCATGTTCCTGATCAAGGAGAGATTCCTTTGAGAAGAGATTTATAGCTTGTCCCAAACTGTTTTAGTTGATGTGCACTGCCCTACTTTTGAGTTTCACAAGATCAGATAGTCCCTCTAGGATGGCATCCATTGCCATTGTAGTGTTCTTTCTTATCTCCTTTTTAGCTACAGTTTTTGGTGGTCTTTTTGGAGTGGTGTAACCATTCTCAACTGCACCCCAAATGTTGAACCCAAGAGCTTCCAAATATTTCTTCATTTTTATGCTCCGAATTATAATTTGTTCCATTGAGGGGCTCAGTCTGTCTGTAACCAAATTCCTCATAATTCATGTATGCTCGAGATCTTCCTTCCAGTGGTTAAGATGTTATGAAGTAACATGTTAACACTCCAGGAGTCCTTCTAGGCTGTAGGTCAAAGGAGCCTGGTAACTTAACTATTCTCTCAATGATGGGTATGTAGGTGGATCAAGATGAATAACTAACTCGCTGGATTGTACACTCAAGACAGTCAAGGTATATTCAAATAGTACAAGGCCTTCAAGAGCTATTATCAGATAGGTAATTGTATCGAAAGGATGAAGAAGCTAATCTCATTAACCATAACACATACATTCAATAACTTATATGATGGGCCAATAAAACTAGCAATGAGTGCTTGTGATCCCTTGCTTACTAATCAGAAGGTAAGATGACAGTTACCATAGGACTATATAAACAAAGATAAAGAATCAAATTCAACTCATAAGCACAGAGCAGAAATGAAAGAAGGGTCTGACAATAACAATGAAAGAAGCTTGCAGCTGAATATATTAAAGAAAGTGTTTTTTCTCACAAACACAGTTAAGTGTAGTTCTCAAAATCGAACCCCCTTTCCTTCATCTCAAGTTCTAGGCTTTATAGCCTTTACAACATATTTCCATATCCTAAGAAACTGGATCAAATTTACTAAAGATAGAAAGTGAAAACAGTTTTCAATAAACTAGGAAAAGATCCTATTTAATTGGGCCAAACTACTGAAAACTGGGGCTCAGAGATGGATTCGGTTCTCCAAATCTGTGACACCTGTGTATAAACCGAAAGAGGTTATTGTAGATTGGTTTGTTGTGAGAAAAAACCTCTCTCAGTTCTTTGAGATTCGTTTTTATTTGCCCGAGATCTGTATTTCAAAAACATGTATCAAACAGGGAAATTCCGAGATCCGAAAACTGAGGCTCAAAGATGGATTCGATTCTCCCAATCTGCGACACCTGTAGGAAAACTGAGAGGTTATTGTTCTCTGACGTGTTAGGAACAAAAACCTCCGCCCGTTTCATAAAATGATTCTCCAGTCGCTCAAAATCATCATTTGAAAATGATGACTCAGCACAGTAAAAACGCCATTTTTGCAGTAAATTTCCTCGCCTCCATCTTGATAGTCTTCATGTCTTCAACAGCTGGAGCAAGCCTTCAAACGCTGATGGATAAGGTCGAAATTGCCACCCTGACTGACAGGTCATCTTTTGCCCAAAAATAAGCAACAAACTTTATCTCTTTCAGCTTGTTAACACCTTCAGAACTGGGACAGAGCAATAAATCTGATGCTCTTATTTATCATCTTTGTTTAGAAATCATCCTCGTGCCCTTTAGAATGATAAAACTTAGATCTGTGCAAAAAAGAATGCCATTCTGCCCATCTCTGTGCTTTCGGTGGCTTAGAGCGCCCCGAAATTGCGGTCTTAGCTGTCGAAAGTGAGTGCTTCCAGTGGCTTACAGAACTTTAAAACATACTCCTTAGCCACCGAAACTTGTCTTTTGAGATTTTTTACAAATGAAGTGCTGACTCAAGAGCACTTATAGAATATAAGTCCAAAGCTCTTCTAAAAGGCTCTTAAAAAATTCACTAATGCTTCATCTAATGACTTTCCTATCACCTAATGAAAATAAATTGAAAAATTTATTTGAGATAACCTAACCCACTGTGATGCTAATTGTTGGAATATTCAACTATTTTGAGAGAGGGGGTGAATCAGTATAGGACAGATTTTGAACTTTCAAAATTGATTTGCCATTCACATTATGCAGCAGTCAACAATGCATGGTACACATGAGACACAAATTTAACGTGGAAACCCAATAAGAGAGAAAACCACAAAAGTTGTTCTTGTAATAAATAAAGATTACAACGATTCTCCAGAAGCAACTCGAAGGAGGCACCAACACCTTACATTCTTCAGCACCAACTGAAACCTTCCAACTCCCTGTATTTTTTAGCACCAAGTGGAAGGAGGCACCAACCCCCTAGATTTTTCAGCACCAACTGAAACCTTCCAACTCCCTGTATTTTTTAGCACCAAGTGGAAGGAGGCACCAACCCCCTAGATTCTTCAGCACTGACTCTAAGGAAGCACCAACTCCCTGCCTTGCACCACCATGCCACCCTAAAGTGGATATGCTTCAAGTTTCTGTATCCGTATCCGATCTGTAGTCTCTCTCTTTCACTCTTGAATTTTGTCTTTGTTCCTCACTCATTCATTCACTTGCAGTTTCTTTCAACTCTCATATAAGTCTGCTTCTCCGCCATTCCCTTGCTCCCTTGTTCAATCACAGCCCAACATTCTCAAACATCTCAGTCCATAACACAGTTTCAAAGAACTCTCTTCATCTGCACATAATATGCAAATATCTGCCTTCCACGATATAATTGCTTTTCTGCGTATCATCTTGCTTCCAAAATCTTGTACTTTCATAAGAGAGGTGCTACCCTATATTACATGCTTCTTGATTTACCCAGTAGAGATGCTTCTCTGCATGTCTTCATGTGTTCAAATCCTCTCAAGACATAAAGGTATCATATTTCAATATCTTTCAAAACAGACTATCACTACATACCTTCAAAGCATTATCTCTGCTATTATTTTAGTAATCATGTCTTAGTTGTCATTGTTCTCTGTGTTTCCCTTTGATGTTTGTACAAATTTTGGCTTATATTACCCTTCGAGCAGTCATTTGTCAGTCTTGTAATTTTGTCAAAGAATTCACTCTACCTTGTTTCAGTTCTCAACAAGTTCAACCATCATTCCATCTGAAAGAGTTAATCTTGCTTCCTTCCGAAAGGAATTCAAACGACGTTATCAGAGGCTTCACACTCACAGCTAACTGATCATATCACTCACACGGTATCTAGAACTCATTCAATCAATTCGAATGCTTCAGAACTTATACCAGATATCTTCACAGAATTCTAGAGGTCGCATACATAGTTATTTATTACCAAAACTCTACGTTGTATCATTTTATAACCTTGTTATCTAGCTACGATTTCTGTGCCCAAATACTATAAGATGCGTATTGCAATTTCAGCGCTGAATATGTATTAGCGATTTCAGATATACCTGCGATCTCAAGCAAAAGAAATTTATGAGCTTGGCCCCGATTCAAAGATGTTTTTAATTTTGTTTATCTCTTCATCGAATTGCACACCTACAGCGAAAATCGGAATTCAATTTTTTTCATTTTTCACTTAATGAATCTGCATCCTTCCTTCTTTTCTCCATCGAATCTACCTATCGAGCATGCTTGCAATTAACAATTCACATATTGGCGAGCCAAAAGCTATTTCCACTTGATTTTTTTAGCTTGGAGCTTCAACACACGGTATGTGTCTGTGATTACAAAGCAATTGCAAGTTCAAACGCTAGTGATCTTTGCCAAACCCTTGCAATCTTTAGAAGTCCATAGGCATCTATTGCTTAAACCTAGGAACTGATTTTATTCATTTCACTCTCTAGAGAATCTTCATATCAAACTTACCCCTCATTCTCTACGTGAATTGATCAATATATATCCACTTTCTCGTGGGTCTAACTACACAATTGATGACCGATTTGATTTAAGCAATTCTGAGCTGATTTAATCATGAGGGTACTTTTGCTGACTGGTCCAGTTTAAAAACTTTATTAATGCACAAATTGTGGTTCTTGTGAACCCATCGTGGCATCAATAAATATGTTAATATGGAGATCTAGCTTGCTCGACAAGCTTCCTCTGTTTAGCAAATGACCCATGCCCATGCTTTAAGATTTTACCTTTCCCTCCAATGCAAGAAACCTTAGCTCCATCTTTCAAAATTTTGATTGCAAGTGATGTGGACCCATCGCGGCATGGAGGAAAAGACTTGACCAAGTTCTTTATTAGGAAACCACACCATGCTTTCTATTGAACGATTCAATATCCTTCAAACGCGTAATAGACAAGTTTTTACAAGAATAACTAAAACTTGTAAATCGAGTATTTCTTTAATGCTTATGAGGGTGCAAATATTGATTTGACACAAGGAGCAAGTTTTTTTATGTGTTAGGCTTGCTTATCCTTCATTTGGATCAAGAGCATCCATGATTGAGATCTTTCTGAAGATCTTCTTGGAGGCTTGATGAACCAAGGTTGTCAAGAGCAGTGGTAGCGCACCTTTCATGGCTTCTTTTGCGACACTAGCAACCACTTTGACGTCAATGAAACATGCTTCATGTCTTGGCATCAATAGTCCTCCTGACCCGGTTGACATCAAAAAAACATTTTCTCAACATAACGTAACTTTTGTTCTACAAGAATAATGAGGGAATTGTCATTTTTCTTGTAATCACTACCACTATTATTTAATTTTTCATTATAGGTTTAATTTCAACAAGAAAAAACTCTATTCTATCAAAATATTTAGGCTCTAACTCATGGATTTATTTTTCAAGATAGTAAGGAGAAACATCATCAATTTTATCAAATAAGAAGCTAATGTTTTCAATACTTGAATAGTGATATCCTTGGCCTCAATATGTACATGTAAACTATCTGAAACAGTTTGTCCAATGAGTCATCTTATTTGATCACATCGATATTCACATATAGCTAGGTCTTAAGCATCGGTTGGTTTCAATTTTTCACTTTTAACTAAGAACCATGGGTTCTTACTCCTGAGAATGTCAATCATCTTCTCTTCCAAGAAAGATAGTTCGTACCAACTAATTTAGGAACATAATCTACATCAGGATTCATAATGATGAATCAAGAAACTAAACCCTAATGAAACAAGACCAATATAAGATATAGAAGAAAGGTGAATAAACCCAGCAACATCTTATTGACGAATATGCAAACCTACAGCAGAAACAATGAACATAAAATTGGTTTCGATGAATTTTTTGTTGAAAATAGGGCCCACGCATTTCATCTGTTGCATAAGTGCATGTGTATACACTTTTACTGTGAGAAAGGTGTGTTTGTATGTGCTTCCTCTAAACAAAAGGTGTGTGTGTGCCCTAAACTGCTTGAAATTGTCCAAAAAAGGGAAAGTTGTGAAACTAGTCATAGTCCTAAATGGAAACCTGGGAGAAAACAAAACTAGAGCCGAACAATAACAAGATCTGTTGCAAGAAAGATAGATCCTTGATAGCAAGTTAGCATTAAATGGATTTCAACTCATACCTATCGAAAAAAATCAAGAGAAACATAAATAAATTCTAAAAAATAAATGATGATGGTTAGGGTTTGAAAAATAATCTCAAACATGTAGAAAATGCCCAGGTATAAAGAAAAAACCACAAGGGTTTGGTAGATTTGATGGAAAATCTACTAGATAAAGAGGGCCCCAAAATTTTTGAAGAAAATGTTGCTTATAAAAAAATTCAAAAATTTACCAAAGAAGGTAGAGCCACAGGGGCTTCACTCAATGAATCTCTAGCATAGCATGTTTGTTTGTGGCATATGAAACAATACCCCAAAATCGTTTTTTTAACCCCCTCCCATTATGCCTTCTCAATTTAAAAAACCCTTATTTTCACTATATATTGTATGTATCCATTTTTCTATTTACATTTTTGACACCCCTTTATGTATCTACCTAGTATATTGACATGATACTCCTCTTATGACCCCACATGCATTCTACAATGCATCTTGCTTCTTTCAATGTATATTGTTGATGCACATTACTTCACCCATAATCCAATTACTCAACCACATATCATTATGATTTGCGGCATCTAATGGTCTAATGAAGAGATGGGAGATCACTTCTTGTATGTCACTAGAGCCAATGCACATAGTACAAAATTTAGATTAAATGTTGCAGGCCCCCAATTGCCAACTAAGCCTCTTATGGGCTGGTTATACAAGCCCCCAGAAGACCATTAAGATAAATAAGTTGTTTAGCAACTGAAAACTTCTATGACAATAATATAAGGGATGCATTAACAATTGTAGAATACCATTTATTTCTGAGGGAGCTTTACAATCTTTACAAAAGTTAATTTTGCATCAAGAAAGGAGTTGTGCTTGAAAACCCTACCTGTGGTCGATTTCTCTGTTCTTAAATATAAAGCATAAGAATCTCAAGATGCCTTGAGACATCGGCTCCTTGCATTTGACTTCGCACTCCTACATCAATGTTGTTGCCAACATAGCTTACAGGGTAGTAAGTGTCGCGCCCCAATCTTTAGGCCTGGGAATAATTGGTTCTATGCTCTTGCATGAAGTTGGCTAAGAGGTTGGATCCCTGCCAAATGTGATCCAAGGTTACCACCATGTTGGTGCACTTGGTTTACCTGAGGTTGACCCAAATGAAAAGAAGCTTGCTGGTTAGTTTGAAATGGAGATTGATGTGGCCCATACTATAAATTTCTAGTTTGATAAACTGCATGTTGATTGTCTGTAGCCTGTTGATTTGCGACTTGGCTTTGGGCATGAGTTTGGGACAATGTTGGCATCTGGGTTTGACCTTGACCAGGAGCCTGATTTTGAAGAATAACTGGTAATGGATGACCATTTGCCTGATTGTCAACAGAGAAGTACAACATAAATTAACATATTCAATAGAAACAAACCATTTTCCTTATTGCAAAGTGGTAATCTTCAAATTCAGACTAGCAGCGAATTCCCATTTTTGTAGTGATAAGAATATTCTAAAAAATAAAACAACAGTAAAAAAGATAAAGGGCGCATGCAAAGAAGTAAAAACAATGTTGCAAATGTTTTTAGATGAGGCAAGGATCTCGAAGAAACTTTTCAAAAATATCGGGGAAAAAATGGGGAAATAACAACAAAACTTAAAACAAAACAAAACACATTACCGCAAATAATCACATTAATCTAAAGTAACAACAACATCAATAATCACATTATCACATAAGCATGAAAAGGAAATTGATATAGGCAAAGATCAAACTATAGCCCCTCCAAAAAAATCAGACTTTATAAGTAAAATTATTGTACTCACAATTATTCAGTCAAGTAGCAATGTATATCACAATCTTTTCAAAATATCAAAAGTGACAATATATTTAAATACATAAAAAATTTGCAAATTGTTGGGCATTGTGTATCAGCAAGGTGGAAAACTCGTGAAATATCTCCTATGTCACAATATATCAGCAATATATTTTGATATTAACTAAAAATGCTAGAAGGCACATGAACAATAGTAGAAAATCCATCATGCATATACATTGCTTAGTTTGCAGAGGCTTATATATTGGAGGAGCCTACTTTTCTGTTTTATCTGGAGTCTATGATCTTCAAAGCATAGGCAAGCTTTCAATGTTCTTATTTGATGATAACTATTAAATACATACCAATAGGCATAACAGACCTCTATTAAAGAAGACAATACACACACAATACCGTCAAACAAGTTTTCAAGACTTCACAATATTTACCTTAACAATGCTACCTTAATTAGAAAAGCAGTGCATTTGCCATGAAAATTGGGACACCTTAAGGAGGAGCATCAACAACAACGGTGTTGGCTGTAGTGTGTGAGATTTATAGCAATGACAAGGGATGCTTTGTGTTCTGCCAAAGCATAAATAAGTCTCAAATAAGAATTTCTTTGCAATAGGACAGGAGGAAGGCAAATCTGTTTGGCACATATGGTCACGTACTTGATTTTAATAATATTTTGCACAATAATTGTGAGGGAATTTTGATTCTCTTGTAAAAAAAAGAGGGCCTTAGTTGCAAACCAAAGTTGAACATGAAGTTAAGAACTCTCGATAACCAATGCACACTTTGACTAACACTTACAATTTGAAAAAAAACATTGTCCAAAATTCTTTGGTTGTATCTATGTTAGATGTAATGTCAGGGAACTTGTCAAAGTTAAAATGATGCAAAAGGAAGAAATCATGGACATACTATAATATTTCTTGGCAAAATCAAAGATGGATACAACAGAATTCTTCCAATTCGATATGAGCTAAATGATTCTATTGAGCAGTTGCAGAGGGTCTTAGACTTGCTAGCTTAGAACTCAGAACTGTTGATTGTTAAATAGAACAATTTTCACCAAGCACAAGCTCTATTACATGATCCATCCAGAAATAAAACAAAACAAGAGTCTTTGGTTGTCTCAAATTTGTCACATTTGAACTCTACAAAGACTCAAGTTGCAAATATATCTAATGATGTTTCCAATGCATAGATGCAAGGGTGGACCACAGAAGAGTAAAACCCTAAAGAATGCAGTCAATAATATTTCAACAGTTAAACCTCCTTTAGCAATAGAATTCACCAAGTGGTGAGTAGAATGACAAGGGAGAGCAAAGTGAAACTCTAAAGAGGAGCCACCATCCCTATCAACGACCATGAACTTGCCCATTTTGGGCCAAATAATGCCCCTAGAGAGTCACATGTACTAAGAATGTTGACGAAGGAAAACACTCCAGTCAACTTCAATGTTAGAACATGAGATGTCATCTCTATCAACAACCATGAATGTGTCAATCTTGAGACCAAGAATGTCCTCCGAAGAGTGGCCAAAACTTAATGCTTTTGTTATCATAGGAGGGAGGATTTGGGAATCCCTTGATGTAGATCTCTTGGCATCAAGGGCCAACCAATTTCAAAGGAGAAAAACCTGGGGATGTCAATTTGTCCACTAGATCTATGTTGAGATCCTACTCAACCAATTACAGGTTTGCTCACATCACCTATGGGTTGAGACCAATGTTTCCAAAATTGGAGTCAACAATAGAATGGTGAGTCAAAAGAGTTAAATTTTTGAATTGGACTGGGAAAAAATCAACAAATACAAAAAATTAAAAGTATACACATTTTGAGTTAAAAAAAAACAATTTTCATTGATATCCGAAGTAGTCATGTTCATAAACTGCAAGATATCAATAGATGTCCAAAATGTATCAATCATCATCCATAAGATGAGTCTATATAGATAAATCATTGTCGATATTGGTATCATATTCACCAATAGCAATTGTACCCCCCTCCTCTAGGCTCTAGCCATTGCCTCTACCTCAAATCTCGAAGTTGATCCTCCAAAGATATTAGTCAACACCCTACAATTTTGATGAGATTGGGCACATGCACAACAGTACTTCTAGTGGAGATGATATGAGACATGGCATGCAAACATGCATCCTCCTTGAGATATGTTCCTTGACTACCAGGCTTTGCATGCACTTAACTAAACTGAGCTAGGCTGCATGCACCTTACCTAACTGATGAATGCAAACTTAAATTAGAAACTTAAATCATGTAAATTCTAACTAAAGAAAAACCAAAAATAGATATGAACTGCTAAATATAAAGGGCATCTAAACTGGATCTAAATTGAGGATGGCACACACATGCAAAACTGGATCTAAACTGAGGATAACATATGCATGCATGCACCCTCTATCTCTCTATCCATAAATTCTCCTCTGCCCTCATTACCGCTGTACAAAATTGTAGGAGGACTGTAGGGAATTGTTGTACAGAACTCTGTTGGAGGAGAGTTGAGTCACTACTATACAGACCTACACATGTCACCTCTACTTGCTACTGCCATTAATGGCACTCTGCTATACACTTCCCGAGGTAATAAAAATCCCACACTCTATTCCCATTGACCTGTTACTTGGTCAAATGCAAACATTAATAAATTATCTTATCTTGTCTTATCTAAGTCTGGGGCAGGGAACCATAGGTTGAGGTGGCCTAGTGGAATCATGTATCAAAGGGCATTGTCTCATTAATCTACTACAAACTGTGCATGTGACACCAATATCAATGGGGTGCTTAATGCCCCCAATGGATATGATTCACCGGCGGTTGCAACTAGCACTTTTGATTTTTATGAGGAGTTATCTGAACTACAATTTATATGTAAAGGTGATGTTCAAGCCATTTGTGCCAGATAATCGGGAGCATTGGCAAGTTTTCGAAAAAGATGTGCAGATAGTCTGCTTCATAAAGAACATTGGTGAGTTTGATGGAAACACTCTTGGTTTGGAGGATGAGATGGAGGGTTGTTCATTGCCAAATATAGATATTGAGGGAATGACCCTATTGGAAAAAAATAATTGAGAGATTGAAGGTGAGCTTAACTATAGAGTAAAGCATGTAGCCCCACTTGATTGTTCATTGCTATTCCTAATCCCTAGGAATAGCTTACTTCAAGATGTTTGTCAAGGCCAAAGACAACCCCATCTGTTGCTACCACCTCTCAATGCACATTGACTTGTTGGAAAGAGAAGATTTCATAGGTTAAATTTTCACAAAAAGTATATGGAGTTCTAAAAGTTAAAGTTAGTACAAGCTTAGCATTTAATCCCTAGTCTTGAAGAATTTCCAAAATGTGTAGGTTGTCATGAATTGTGCATAGCTTTTAATGGCAAAGGCCCAGATTTAGTACAACCTGATACATTGGGAAGAAGATATTTCAGGTTGTCACAAGCTAGTTTTTTAAGGGATTTGGCATGATATTCTAGGAGCTAATTTGTACAAGTTGGTCAAAAATAACAAGTCACTATAATGTGCACTTTTCGTTGATCCAAAATCGCTACTAATAGATTATTTTGGAAAACGACATCTCAAGCTATATCTATTTGAATTTTAGGATATTTAGCTTGGAATGCACCAAGCTACAAGTAGTACAAGGCTTGCCACTACTCCAATCCTAGAGAAAATTCATAAATACATACATCTTAAATTATAAATAACCTTTGATTGCTATATCCAAATCAGGTGATTCAAAAGGTGTCTATGAGACACCTAGAGTAAGAATATTCAAACAAAATCTGTGCTATTTTAGATCAATGGTGTAACAAACTTAAATTATAACAACAAACAATAATAAAATAATACTAATACTAATAATAAACATCAACATATACACACACATACACATACATACATATATATATATATATATATATATATATATATATATATGTGCGTGTGTGTGTGTGTGTGTGATAAATAAAAATAATTAATAATGTCTTTATGAAAAGACATGACTCTTAATGAAAGGGTATTCTGCCAAAATATAAATAGTTGACCCTCAATTGTAACTTATCACTTATCATATCTATTTTATCAACTCATGGATTATTTGTATTTTAGAAAGTGGAAGTTTGATAAGTTACAGTAAATGGTATTTTACCGTTACAGTGGTATCAAAGTTAGTTTGTGATCTGTGCCTTTGGCCATGTCGTGATTTTTAATCATGTTCCTACGGAGTCCCTAAAATTATGGTCTTTTGACCAAGTAAAAGAATAAAAGAATGTCAAAAGAAAAAATAAAAAGAGAAAGAAAGAAAAAAAGTTAAAAAAGAAAAGATAAAAGAAAAAGAAAAAAAAAATGAAAGAAAAAAAAAAGGTTAAAAGTATAAAAAAAAGGACAAAAGTGGAACCACATGTGATTTCTTAAAATGGGTTTGGGTTTGAATATAAAAGTCCATAATAATTACTAGTAAAGAGCAAGTGAGATTTGAATTTAGGTGGGGAACGTAACACTCAATCCTCCCAACCACCCAATCTACTCACATTTTACAAAACTTTAAAAGAATTTTTTTTTAAAAGTGCATAATAATTGCTACTAAGAAGCAAGTGAGATTTGAACTTAGGTGGAGAAGGTAACACTCATTCCTCCCAACCATCCATCTACAAGAAGTATTTATCAACGTTCAAAAAGAAAAATAAAAAATATTATTATTATGATGATGATAATTACTTGATAATTGTATTAAGTACAATTATTAAATTACAAGAGTAAAGAAAAACAAGAAAAAATCGAAGAAGACAAGAAGTCAATCAAAATGAAAACCAACCATTGTCAAAGAACACCAGAAGTCAGGAATTCTGGCAAAGTCTAAATCAGAATTGCAGTTTAAACTACAATTAGCAATTCACAAAGTATTTGACATGACAAAGCTGGATATTTCTAAGGAATTAATGAGTAAAAAATATACCAATCAGAATCTACAAAACCAAAAATCATGAAAGATGCAGTTAAGAATAACGAAGAAATAAAATGATTAAACAAAATCATCAAGGACAAAGATGACAAAATCATGCCAATTTAGACAAAAGTAAGATGCCAAGAAGCAGAGAATTGCCGCCTTCAGCAACAGATTGAGGAACTCCATCAAAAAGAGGAAGACTAAAAAAAAGCGCACAAGTTGGAAATTACAAAAGTCTATAACACATTAACAAGTAATACTAAAGAAGTATACCGATTAAGAAATCATAATAAATTATTAGTTACGAAGATCAAGAAGTTAAAGAGTACCAAGAAGGCAGACAACTCGAATGAAGACATCGAAGGAAAAGTCCTAAAAAAACAAGAAGAAAATAAATGCCTTCTAAATTTTAATCAAGTCGAGGAAATGAAGGAAGTCATTGCTGCAATTAAAAAGGAAGAAAAATAAATAACACATACGCCTTACAGACATCCAAATTATAATTGTCATTTTGACCAACGACAGGATCAAAATGAGCATTCACAAAAGAGTTATGTTGATAAGCAAACATTTCGACATACTAAGCAACAATTGAAACAACTCGTTTCCCAAAACAATCTAAGAGGTCCAATCAAAATAGATCTAGGATGGACCACAACATATACAATAGAGTAATACTCCTGGGGAATTCGTAACTCGTATCGTCTTATCTCATCAAGTGTCGCAAAGGATCCAAAGATGACAGTTCAAGCAAATCAAACGTTGCTATCAATGAAGCTTTGAGGACAAATATGTGATAGATATATAGATATATGAGACTAATTTCATAAATATATAGATATATATCAATATGTTTGTATGTACTATTATATATTCCATATCCAGATGTGTCATATCCAAAAAGAAATCTAAAAATTAGAATATGTATTCTCATCCATATCCTATTTGTGTTCTGGTAACTACAGCTCAAAACCTACATAAGTGCCATTTGGTAAACAAGTAATATCTGACATAAAAGGGAAAATAACACTAATTCTTAGATCAAGGACATGATAATGAGATGTGTCATAAAAGACAAAGAGAAAATTATGAAGTAAGCTTCCTATACTTTTCAAGAAAACCAATACTTTTCAATAAAACCAAACAAGGATAAAAAGGAAAGCCAAATAACAAAAACCATAAAAACCAAGCATGGAATATGCCATGTACATATCTCCAAAGTACTTGATGTTGAAGTTTAAGGGTTAGAGGAGTTTTTAATTTAAACAGTAAACTTTAATGCATGAACATATAAAATCATATCCAAAATAGTACTGCTCTAATAAAATTTGAACTGTAATAAACACACATAATTTTCATTTCTTTCAACTTAACGCTCCATTATTCACTGCGTTAAAGTTGGTCCTCGAGAATCATCAATTTCCATGTACAGTAACAACATGATAAAATAATGTACAGTAGATATCAACAGTAAATAATCATAACCAATATTTGAATCAACCATATACTCATATTTTTCATATTTGATCTTGTGAAGGGACAGACAATCTAGACAAATAATTTACGTATCTTGAGAGAGATCCAGAGAGAGTTAAAGTAGAAACATACTGACCCAGACTTCTTAGTCAACAAGCACATTCATACCCAGTACAGTCATACTGACAAAGGACACACAATCATGCTGGGAAAGGATGCAGTCACATATTGCAGAGACACACATGCATACTTTGCACAGTCATACTTGAAAAAACATAGTCCACCCATAAAGTGAAACTCACTGTCACGCTGGGGAAGACCCAACAGTCCACACAAGAAAACAGGCCCATGGTCACACTAGGGAAGGACCTACAGTCCACCCAAGAAAATACATCATGGTCATGCTGGTGAAGGACCCACATTCCACCCAAGAAAACAGTTCATGGTCATGCTGGAGAAGGACCCATATTCCACAAGAAAACAAATCATGGTCACGATGGGGAAGGACCCACAGTCCACTCAAGAAGAAAAATCACGGTCATGTTGGTGAATGACCCATAGTCCACCAAGAAAGTGCCAAGGAACAAATCATGGTCATGCTGGTGAAGGACCCACAGTCCACCAAGAAAAAGACTTACGGTTACACTGTGGAACAACCCACAGTCCACCCAAGAAACAAGCCACGGTCATGCTGGGGAAGGACCCACAATCCAACATAATCACAGTCACGTTGATGCAAAGTGACCACGAGGAAGGTGTAACAAGGAAATCACAATCACGCAGGTGGTGCAACAAGAGATCACATGGAGCAATAGCAAAGATCATGCAGAGGGAGAGAGCTCAGTCGTGCTGGAGCAACATACCACGAATTGGATCCGTCTCTCATGTTAAATTAAAAATTTAATTTATAATCTAGAGACTCCTTAAGATAGGGTATCAAAACATTAATAAACATAACCTATGGACCAAGTAAGATAAAGGATCATGAGTCAACCAAGGGGGGCACAACAAAACAAACCACAAACCCACAAGGTCAAGGTGAACTATATAAGGTGGACAAGCAACTCCTTTATAGGACCAACAAAACCAATAATCTTTTCTCTCTCGTAGGGAACACTGTTTTATATATTTTTTTCATCACTGTATAAGATTCATTAGTTATAGAAAGTAGAACCAAATAAACAATTTATACAAGGAAGAGAAGTGAAATCCATAAAAAGTAGTTATTTTGGAAACTGCAACTGAAATACATAAATAGGCATCAAAGCAACTACAAACCATCTCAAGCACACATAAATCATGAAAAACGATGACAAAATAGTACTAGAAACAAAATAGTATCGTTTTAACTAGACAAGATAAGTTTAAAGCATAATTTTCATTTCATTCAACTTTAACACTCCCTAAGGTCCTTGTGTTAAAGTTGAAAATCATACAAAGACAATAAATAACAGTAGTAGTAAATCTAACTCAAAGTACAAGGAAAAAAAGTATGATAACCGACTATGAGAGTTGAAACCTTCCTTATACTCAGCTTAGCACACCCAAACAGTGCAGCAAAGATATCAGTCCAGACAAGTCCGAACACTTAGTGTTCATCTCTTTCAACTTTAACACTCCCAAAGGTCCACATTTGGGAGAATACAAGTTGAAAAAGATGAAAATTATGCTTTAAATTATCTTTTCTCACTCTTGTCTAGTTACAGCTAAAAAACATACAAAGACAATAAATAACATTAGTAGTAAATCTAACTTGTGTCTAACTCAAAGTACAAAGAAAACAAATAATATAACCCACTAGGAGAGTTGAAACCTTCCCTATACTGAGCAATATTTTTTTAGATCAGATCTTGTCTATTAAGAGACAAGTCACTACAGGAACAAAGGACATACCTGAGAGAGAATAATTTCAGTTGCCTAGTTGACAAGTAAGGATATCCTAATTACTGGAGCAACAGAGCAAGAAATCCTCATGGTTTAAGTGGACTAAGATCTCTGTTGCACTGTATGAGTGTTTAAGTCTGCTTAAAGTGAACCGTAAGGAAACCCCAATTACTAGAGCAGCAGACCTAGAAGCAACAGTCCATAAAATATTAGGTAATGATGAGATTTTACACACAAAACATGCACAAACCAGATCTTCGTTTGTAGCTCATACAAAGGCTATGGATTTCTTACAACTTAGCACACTCAAATAGTGCAACAAAGATATTATACCACTCATGTAACACCCAAGTTTTGACCCCATTTGCATTAAATGTATATGATGTATATATTGTAATTAATCGTGGTGTGGAGCTAAAGGCGAAATCCCCACTATCGATTTAGTGTTTTATGTTTCAGCAATTAAAATCGTTGTCGATGGTATTTTGTACTAGCCGGCACATTATAATTTTAGACATCATGTAAATATGCAATTTAATTAAAAACCCACAACCAGCAACATCAATGCAACAAATAATGAGATGTGGGTGTGATTTCCTAAGGATAAGGGAGGGAGGGTATTCAAACCTTTGGGCCAATGGGGAAAAGCCAAATGTCAAAGGGAGAACCCATCAAACTGTCAACTACCTTTCTTGTCTTATTCACACAATCATTTATTACTGTCAGAAATTGGTTGTGTTGGTTATTGCATGGGATGGGCAAACTATGGCAACCCAAATTCGAATTGGGCAGAGCACCCATTTTTGAAAAACGCGTTTTGACTCCTTGGGCAAGTAAAAACCCAAAAACGTATGCCCATTCCCTCATGCATTCAAGTTTTCATCTTCCCTCATGTTTTTGGAGAGTTGTTGGACATTTTTTGTCATCCATCCTTCTTTCATGTTGAGCTCTAACATAGTTGAACCCTCCTGGGTTTTTATCCTTCACGTTTTGGGTCGTTTTGACATCCCCACGGTTGGGATTTTCGTGTTTCAGTGTTTCACATCCAATGGGGGGGGATAGACCCATGATTTCAAGGACCGAGGGAGTCATTTTGGCCCAGGTGAATCCATAGATCGTTTTTTTGAAACGAATTGCACAGGCTGGGCTGTATTACTCAATTTCCATTTTCGATTTTGGCCTTTGTGATGTTTTCCTTCAATCCCAGAACTGTAATTGTTGTGTATGCATCTTTTGTTTGGTCTCTGAACTGGTTTTGGCTTGATAAACCTAGTGTGAGAAGGAACCCTACAGACAGATCTAGGGGTTTGTTTTCCTTCTTTGCACAGCCTGAATCGCACTTGAAGGGAAGGCATAGCCTAAGGGACTGTGTAGCAGAGAAGGGGATGCTTCCTTGTGTTGGGTGTGTAGATGTTTTAGAAGTCGTGGTAGAGCTGGTGCAGATGTCCATAGCTTTGGGGTTGAGCTCACTAGCTCAGCAGTCAGCCTTTCCAACTCCTTTGCAGCCTGATAAACCCAACTGTGTTGGCTTAGCTGAGTTTTTGTTATATCCTTGGTTGTGTGTGAGTCTGCTAGTGTTCCCTTATTCCTTGTGGGAATCATGCCCAACAAGGGGTGGCAGTGCTGCTAAGTGATTGATGAGCACACTGGCATATGGTTGGGTGGAACGTTGCAGCGACATAGCTGGCTGCGGGACAAGTTTATTCCAAGATAAGTATTATTGTCTATGTCTGCTTTTGTATTTTCTTAATGAAATATGATGAACATGTCTAATGTGTTGAATTGATGAATTTCTTCTGTTGTATAATTGCAATTGTTATGTATCTGTGTATGTTTTATCTCAATGCATTTTTATTTTACATTCATGGGAATATATTGCCCGGATTAGACAACACCATGGTTGCGTTCTCTCTCTGGTGGATGGGAGGGGACGTGACAACTCAAGTATGAAACCATGGGGATGTCACTGATGGCCCTGTTGTCCGCCGATTGCACACCAGCAGCATAAATCTTCCGAAAGCTGTCTCCTCACTTGAGAAAGTGGGAGAGGTGTGACCTTGGGGGCAAGCACA